>JAOXXN010000447.1:142509-182050 GCA_026770055.1 Myrmophylax atrothorax | reverse complement strand
AAACCAGTGCTAAACTGAATGTTAGCTTTTCCCCTCTTCATAGAGCACAATATTAATTCTGTGTATATATATATATATATATGTATATTCTGCTTACAAAGTTTAATGTCGATGATGCCTAAATAAAGCAGATCCTATCCCTGTACAACCACTTCACCAGCTTGCTCTCAAAATAAGTAATAACACTAAATCTTTAGCAGAGGTGAAAAACACTCAGCTCATAAAGATCCAGCTTCTCCTTTCCTTTCTCTTTTCCTAACAAGCTGCCACTTGGCATAACAATTCTGTGATGTAGTAATTCCCACAACACGCTCTTTCAAGTATTCATACCAATTTAAGGTCGTATTGGATTGCAGGACTGTGAGAGTGAGAATTTTTGTCTTTCAGGATGGTTGAAGAAAAGATTTGGTACAGCATGAAGCAGAGATGTCAAATGTGCAAATTATATGTAGTTTGTGTTATATCCACAAGATTTGTACTTGGAAAGAATGAGTTATTGACAGCGTATCAAGACCTGCTGCATTCTAAATGCTTCAGGAATTCTGTGTGTTTATGCCAATCACTCTTCAGAAATAAAATATGGTAGTTGAAAGCATCAGTACTTGTGCAAGTAGGTCCTGGATGTTGCCCAGGAAAGCCTCAAGCACAGTTTATTTTCTAAGCAAGTTCATGGCAATAACCTCAAATTAATCTTCATACCTAACCTATTTTTTTGTTAGAAATTTCACAGAGCAAGTAGTTAGATAAGGGAAAAAAATCAAAGTAACTGGTTGGAAAAGGAAGAAAAAAACACCTTGACATAATGTTATTTGGAAACAAATAGTTTTTGAAGGGATTTGAACCTTTTAAGAAAGAAAAAGTGGAGAAATCCAGATTATATATGTGCAGCAGATAAAGACTTGACAGTGAGCTCCAAAGATGGTCCTTTCTAGTTAGCATGAATGAGTAGTCAAAGCCAAAAGTAACAGGATTCCAGAGCAAAGAGCCTTTGGCAACAAGGCTTATTCCAAGGGCACTGGTTCTGCAAACTCCGCTGCTTGTTTGGGGGAAGTAGTGAATTCTAGCAAAGAGAAGAGCCATAAAACAAATCATCTCTCTGTAATGGAGAAGGACAAACCCCACCTCATCTTCAACATGCTGCTGCCTCCCAAAGAAACCCAAAGAAATTTTGGCCCAAGGTCCTTGGGGTTATGTACCTAGAGAGCTGCAGACCTGCAGTCCCTTCACTGTAAGGTGCCCATGACAGGAAATAAATTTGTTTCCTGGAGCTATAGAAAGAAAAAAAGTTGAAAATGGTTGTATTCAAATTTCCAGTTTATAAATTTGTGTAATTCTCAGAAATAAAAGAATTAAGGAATCTCAATTACCAAAGTCATTCAGACTCCATTATGGATTAACATGCTATCAATATTTGAGTTCATTAACTGCAAAAATGCACCAGAAAATTTTATAGATATGTCCACACATATAAGTGTGTGTTACTTTTCCACCTCAGAAAAATTAATCAAAAGCAGGGAAATTGTATATTAGTAAGCTTTTGTCAACAAATTTCTTCTTATCTTGGGATCTTGCTTCACCAAATTGCTGCCTGAAGCAAAGTTTTGTGGTTGAGAAATAGCTACAAATCCCTAAAACTATGGTTTTCAATAGAAACCATGACAGACCCTTAATTACAGCAGTAAGAACACGAGACTTAGCAATACATATTACTGTCTACCAAATTTTTCTCCCCCTCAAGAGAAAATTGACAGTGATATAGAGATCTTAAGGCTAATTTTAAATTGCCTGGAAAGAGTCATACTGGTTCTGCAGTGCAGCAGCACATCAGGTGTCCTTGCAAAGCTGGTTCTGCTGGCTTCGGGGCACTGGGATGCAGAGGGTAACATCCCTTTCATCTGAAGGGGAGAGCATCACTGACACCAGGTTTCAGCAGCCTTTTAGTTGGTGCTCATGGCATCTGGAGCATTTTCTCCCCATCACCAAGCCATGGGGCACAGCACCAGGCACCCTGTCTGTTTGGGGCCACTCTGTACCTACACTCAATCCCATCAGATCTCAGAAGCTTAGCAGGGCCAGCCCCAGTCAGTAACTTGGATGGGAGACCTCCTGGGAATACCATACTGGTGCTTTAGGTTCTAGTCCCAAGGACTTCACTGTCACCATCCAAGCTCACATGGCCATGGCAGATGAACCTCAGGACTTAAACAGTGGGGCCAGTTCTGCGCGCACTGTGGCTCACCTAAAAAATCCACTGCACAGGCTCGAAGGACATACCCACATGGGTAGAGACAGTAAAAAATTTGCAGATGTCACCTTAATACTGGACTGATGAAATCCAGTCAGATGACTGAGCAGACTTAAGAACTGAGCTTCACTGGCTTTTTTGCATCCAAAAAATGAGGGTGGACTGTGACTCTCCCTGGATCCAAGTAGTTTTCATCCCTGATATGTTCGCATCACTTGCTGGCTGTTCCTGAGCACCTCAAAAAACCACCACCATGGGAATTCCAGTTTTACCATTTGTATTTTCTCTGGATGCTGGGCAAAGAGAGTCAGCACCCTGACTAATTGGGTGGGAAATTCCAGGACAGGGCCAGCGACCTGTTCCATCCTGTGCAGTTCTCCTTGATCAACATCTGCCCAGCTGCAGTATTGTGACCAGTCCTACGAAACTTCTCTACCCAGTGAGTCCTTGGACGGCTTTGAAGATCCATCAGGAAGAAGGTGTTCTGCTTATGGCTGTGCAGGGTGGCATCATTAGGACGGTGAACAGAAATGTGCCTGTATTTTTGCTGATACTTAGGGTGAGGTGAAGAAAACATCCATAGAGGACTAGTTAGAGGACTAGTTGTTGGTCGTGTAGAGCTCTGTGCATCCCATCCTTTTGTGCTCTCTCCCTTCTCTTCCCACTTTTGTGCACCACCTGCCATTCCCCTCACTGTCCTTCAGAGTAAAACTGGTGGATTCTACATACCCTGGTAGAAAATATGGTTTTTTTCTGTCTTCTTTATGCCTCCAGTTTCTGTAATTACAGCAAAACCTGATTCAGATTATTTAGTCTTAGTTATGTTAATTTTTTTCAAAAGAAGTTGAAGATACAGTGTTTAAGCAATGTTTGCTTCTCAATTAGCCAATGAATTATCAAAATCTACATTGTAAAACTGTTTTCCCTATAAATATGTATGTTTTGAGGTAACTGCCACTCTCTGAAAAGCCTGTGAGGCTGAAAACTCCTTATGAGCTTGAAGCTGTCTCATGTCAGATTGAAAGTTAAAAGACACATTTTTGCTGAACTGCAGCAACAAACTCCTCTGGGCAACTCAGTTATGCCTTAGGAGTACAAGGTCACATAATCCTCTGAAAGGCAAACTGTTTCCCAAAAGTTCTACATTCCCAAACCAACAGGTATACATAGTGACAGGAATAAATCAGACAACACTGACTTTTCAGTAATAAAGTTTAGAGTTGATGAACTAATACCACATAAAATCTGTGTTAGAGCTGATAGGCAGCTTTCTACTAAATTTGATGGGAAGCTAAGAGTACAGTGTCTCAGGCTGTCACTGAGAAAGTCAGGACCTATGAATGTTCCAAAAGTATGCAACATTTCCTGAGTTGTGTCTGTTTTATTAGCATTAATCTGGATATTTATAAAAATAACATCTAAATAAATGGTTTCTTCCTTTATGGGGAATTTACATGCACAACAAAGCAGGTTTTCAGGTCCTGTATTGAAAAGGGGGCTATGAAGACGATCATGGAAGGGGGATTTATTGCTGAGGCTCAACGTAAAGTCACTCAATCTGTATTGCTATTGCAGATGTCATGGAAACCAAGAAAGATCACTCACCTTTCTTTCTCTATTAAAAAAAACAATACAAAACAAAATGAACAACCCCCCAAAACCCCCAACATACAAAGGAATGAAGCTTAGCTTTCACATGTCAGATTTTGAAATGGATTTCATATCCCCCCTTGCATTTTTAATATACAAAATTATAGTTTAATTCTGATGTTCAATCAAAATATTTAATATATACAAATAGAAATGTCAGAAAGCAATTACATTCGTGAGGTCAAAATATCACATTGCAATAAAAATTTATATCTACATCTTTTTCTCAGAGGCCTCCTCTATAAGCAAAACTATGTTTTTATAAGAAAACTTAAAGTGTCTGGATCACATTAAAATTTTTGTCTGTGGAGGTTCTTATGGTGCTCTGCAGAGCTGGAACAGCATCAACAGAGTGCAAGTTGTATCTCTACTGAAACATACATGGTGCTGTGACAAAAAATCCCAGTCATGGTGCCACAGCTATTGGTGTGTCAGGCTACTCATCTGAACTGTCACAGTCATGTAGGAAGATGCTGAAATGCCCTCGACAGCACCCACCACCCCACACAGGAACAGCTCCAGGGTTTGTGATGCTCACACAAACCAGACAACTGTATTTGGCGTTCAATGTCTTACGCCAAATCCATGGAACCTGACAGTTCTATGTCAGGAAGCCAAGGTGGAAAATTTTCTGACCTCTGGCAGACTTGGCATATAACCTTATCAAGTCTCTGCCAAAAAATGCCCTCAGTCTCTGCAGGACTCCAGAGATCTGAGTTCAGCTCTGGCTCTGCACAAGTGCTGTGAAATGTTATTTATGAAATGAGCCCTGTCTGCACCAGTCAGCCCAGTTTGTTGGGCAGTGCTGGTGCCAGCTGGGCTCTGTGGGGACACCAATAATGCTTTCATTCCAGTAAGGCTCAGCACAGGGCTCCCAGTTACAGCTCTCCCCAATCCCTTGGAGGTACAGTCTTCAACACGTCAAGTTGTCACAAACACCTGTGTTCGCCCAGATTAATCACATGACAATATAAATAAATAAATAACCAGGTAAATAGAACACACACAGACTCTGATGATGCTTTTTCTCTTTAATCATGATAAAGAAACACCTAAGGAAATACTATGAGATTGGAGAACAGGTTAGCAGTAGCTAGGAATTCTGATGCTGAGCACTGACAGGGACTTGGACTAAGTTTAACTCATAGACTATTGGAAGGAGCTGAAACTCTAGAGTCTAAAAAATTCAATGGATTTAGATACTTATACTCAAAAACTTCTTTACATAATTTACTTGCTAAAATAATGAGATTTTAAAAAAACCAAACCAAACAAAGTAAAACAAACAACCCATCATTTTATATTAACTTTTTAGGGAGGGAAAATTAAAGAATTTCCACAAGACACTGCTTCCAGTAAGATTCATTTCCCTGTCAATGTGGGCAGTCCATGGGCATATCAGCTACAAACCTTCATTCCTCACTGCAGAGGCAAGACCAGTGATTTTCGGACATTGATCACTGTGGCATCAAAGCCCAGATGCCGCTGGTGTCCTCAAACCTAAGAGGACAAGCCTCTGAGATATAGTTTTGACTCTCCCAACCCATATTGTTAACTCTCTGGGAAGCAGGACAAGCAGGACTGGGATTGGGACTGATGAACTGACAGGCACCATGAGTATAACCTGTGTTGTGCGGGAAGTAGAAGGCAGGCTGCTGAAGACAACACTTTAAAGCTCCATTCTTGTTTGCAGACCACTCTCCAAATGCATGAGATAATGGCCTTACATGAAATGACCTGCAAAAGTGGTCTTCAAAAGGGTTAGCGGGGATTTTTTGACAGTAAAATATTGATATGTAGTGTATGAGGAAAATACTTTTCTCCAATTCCTTTATTTTTTAAAATTTGTTTGTCAGTGGTAAATAACAAAAATAGCTGTTTCATAGCACTTGCTCTATAGAGGTCCTTAAAAACAAATACATTATAAAGTAAACCATCAAGAGACTATGGTCTGGATTAGGATGGGGGAATTCAACATGTTTTCAGAATTCTGAACATTGTTGGATGTGGAATATGTTTCAGGAGTAGCTGAGGTGACAAAAACCTGCAGTTCTTTTTAAGCAGAGGCCAGACCTAAGTAGCTATGCCAGTGCTCATGAGCTAAGAATGTGGCCACAGAAAGCTCCAAAGGGCTCTGCAGGTGAAGTCTGGAAGGAAAATGAAATTAGAAGGGATGCTCACAGCAATGATTTTTTATCATTCTGCATTGTATCCTGAAAAAGATATTACGCATGCTTCTGATGTGCATGCAAAAAAAAAAGGTTTAAATTCATTAGCACATGCCTGGGAAACAACCAGTCTATAGAAATGTGAGTTTGTGTGGATATGAAAAGCCTGAACATCTGTTCCTTTGGCATAATAAATGCAATCACTCCTCCTAGACCTATGATCTTCCTTCCAACTTCAACCAGTGTATTCAAAAGTATGAAAACATAAATGGTCTTCCATCTAAAACAAGGGAGTATTTCCACTCAGACTCACAATACACAGCAAAATAGGAAAGCATGCCCTACCACAGGAGATGTAGTTCGTTTGTAAGTGCAAATTTGCCACCCCCTTGAGAAGCGCTTTTCCTGCTTGTGTGAGCAGCAGCCTGTACACAAAACCACATGCCCTGTCCTGCATTACAAGGGGTATATCTGCTAGGGCTGCACAGACCTGTTGGAGGCTGTTCTGCATTTTTCTAGTCTCAACCTGAGTTTACTCTGCAAAACCTGGATGGAAGCTCAGCCAGAGAAGAAACTCATTCCAGAAAGGAAAGGACATGCCTTGAGTGGAACAGCTCCCCTCAGACAGGGGGTAAATTTCCTCAGAAGGGTGGAAGAAGTGAAAATAGAAGCATGAACAGTGCTATCCAAAAGAGGTTTGAACAGTTCTGCCTTCTTGGGAAGAATAATCCTAATCCTAACCCAATGTCACTTTCAAAAACATGATTTTCCATTTTTCCAGCTACCAAATGCCAAAGAATACACCTCTCGATTGCAAGCAAACAGCAAAGCCTGACTCAGACACACTTTGAAACCAAGGGTTAGTTTGCCTGTGTATGAAGATGATGAGCACTGTGGCAACAGGAGTGGAGCTCAGCCTTGAACGATTTGTCTTGCTTTGGAAAAGGAGAACTTTAGACCAGTCATAGCTTAGGATTTGCGTGAGACTTAACTTCTCTTACTGGATCATTGAATATGATTGCCTAAATGTAGGGGAAATATTCTTGTCATCAAGAGAAAAGAAAGTTGTGCAGCACAAGGGTGACTCAACCGGAACAATGAAACCATCCCTACAAAAAGAGCATAGCTGACATGTACAGCTGCTGCGGCTGTCTGCAAGTGACAGGCCCTGCTGCACAGGCAGAGGGAGGAAAATAGAAGACCTCAAGAGGGAAGTTGCTTTGGTTGCTTCTGGACCCTCTGTGCTGGCACACAGCCATGCAGAGGAGAGACAGCTTTCTCTGTGTCTGGTCTTCTGCACTCCAAACCACCACATTATGACCCCAGTCACACTTAAGGTAGCAGAAAGAAAATAAAAACTTGGACACAATGAGAAGTCTGCTACAGACATGCCTATAGCACATGTTTTTTTAAGGTCAGATGGGGCTTTGTACTATTGAAAGGTCTGGCCACTTACTACATCTTTTTCTAAAGACTAAATGCTGTGAGAGCTAAATATTTTGGACTACAGCAATTTTAAACAAGTATCTTAGTTTTTGAAATCAAGTGGGAGCTTTACCTGTGCTTATAGTCTGTTCCAGAAGGTTGTGCTCCCTGGCTGACACGTTTGTAAGGAAAGCAATAAGCCAGAATTAGTGTGCTTCTCCCTCCAATAGCCCAGACAGCCAACACTGATGCATTCTTAGATTATGCTCACACTGAGAATAGTGTGAAACACAGGAAAAGTGCTAACTGAAAACATGACCAAGAGAAGTTTTTACCTTAAGCACAGTTATAGCTCCAAAGATGCTCAGGAACAATTCTGCAGAGAAGAAAAAGGTGAGACATCTACTCTTCTTCTCTCAGCAATATACAAACTGCTGTTCTAGGCCTTTCTAGGTAAACAGTTTTTTACCTGGGCAATTACCTTCCTCCTCTTCACCTTGATGGATATGTCCTCACATATGTCTTAACATGACACAAGTTTCATTGAGGAGTTTATGTATGCTTCATTTGCAATACTATTAAGAGCAAGAAAGTAAATCATTGCTTTCCCTGCTTCATTTTGCCAGCATTTACTTAACTAAGAAGACAAAGAAATAACTATATACGGTACAGATTTAATAATAATGACTTTAACACAGAGAAAACAAAACCTGCTGTTAGAAAGTAAAGCTCTTCATGCACAAAAATTTCACTGAAACAGCTATTTCAATTGTGTTTCAGAACACTTTACTGATGACATTTTAAATGTTTGGAGATTTGGTTTGTATTTAAGGATCCTTGAGATTTTTTTCTTCTCTCAAGGCTCATTATTACCATAGGATTTATAATTACTTCATACGGTCCTGCTGAATGGTCCAAAAGAATTTTCGCCCTGGCACAGGGGAGCAGTAGCAATAATAATACTTTCATACAAATTAATCACAGATCTCCAAAGGAATGCAGCATCTCACAGAATGTGAGCATTTCGGTCACAGTGAGGTGAACAACAGTTATATGTTCATGGGCATCTTGACTCAATGACATGATTAAACCCTTTTGCAGGTCTAAGCATCTTTGAGGTTAATTGAACCAGGCAAAGACTTGGGATCAGAGCCACAATTATAGCACAATGTTGGAAAGGAATAAAAAATGTGGGTTGTTTTTTTTGTTTGCTTTTTTTCCTAATGATAACGGTGCACTCAATCCCCTTTCTTTGCATATAACAGATAAAGTTTGAAGAAAAGCAAAGCATTTGAAATATATTTTTCAGATGAATTTCAGGTAAGATCTTCAGATTTGCCAACATTTTCCTGTTCAATTCCAAGTTAAGAACACAGCAGTTTCTACCAGCATCGTTATAAATTTTTAAAACTTGCTGATAATTGCCTAAATAGAGACATTAACATGACATTAACCATTTTTGCCAAAAGACATAGCAGTGAATATAATGTATTTAAAACAAGGAAACTAAAAGTCCCAGAAGACAAACATCAACGTGGATGAAAAAAACAGACCATGTATAACTAGAATGTTTTGAAAGACATATTAAGATATTGGCACATTCCAGGAATGAGACAGATCCATATCTCACAAACATCTCAGGGGAATCAACATTCAGCAAAGGAGAGAACATCTCAAACACGAAAAATACAATTAAGCTTAAGAGATTGGAAATTTCTACTCAGCACCTTTAAGTTCAGCTCTCTCTGGCAGCAACTGCATAGCAGACAAAACTCCAGGCCACAGGATGCACTGATTTAAAACTGATTCTTCTGGTTCTTTATTATTAGCTTCAGTTATGTCTGTACCAGGGGTTTTTTGTGTGGTTTTTCATTTGTGCTCAAGAGAATTTATTTTCATTTACCAATCCAATAAAAAGAATTGGATTAAGACATGTAATAAAAAAAGCCTTTGAAATTGAAGTTTTTCATGAATCTCATAAATTGTGACCTACTTGTTCCCTTACCTGTACAGCAGAAATAAAAACAATGTGTTTACTTAAGCAGATTTGGAAGTGCCATTTCTGTACAGATTTTTTAAAAGTAGCAATTCCAACAGCAATGAATGCAAAAGGCTCATTTCTGTAAAATATCACTGATTTATTCTGTAGCTGAAGTTTTTTATATTATTTGTTTACTAACAAGATATCCTGTAGCTAATTTGGTTCTAAAAGACTCAAAAAAACCTGGCAAGTGAGGGGAGGGGGAAAGTGAGGGGAGAATAAATTATGTACAGATTAATCTAACATCTTGCAAGAGTCTGACTTGCTTTAGAATTTGGGTTGACAAAAATATCTGCTTTATGTTTACATTTCCATTGCTTATAGCTACTGAATATGTATGGGGAGAGTAGTGTTTCTAATTCCAAATCGATTCAATTTTTCTCATTAAGGCTGTTCTTAAATCCAGGTGTGCAGAAGAAATAGACACCAATGGCCATGAGCAACTGAAGTGGGCAACACATCTCACCAAACCCACACTTTGATGCGTATTTTGCTTTCTTATGGACACCAACACACATTGAAGCACAAACCTATTCCAATGGGTTTAAAACATTCCAGATGAACAAACTGATGTTCCATGAGGTATAAACCTTGACATGGCCATCTTCACCAGAGATTGTCAAAAGCTCAAATATTCCTTACGTCTATGGTGAGGCACTCAGATACATTTGGACACTTTTAAACAAAGCAGTTCTGAGGAATTTCACCCAACGGAAATGCTGAATCCTTCTGTTCAGATTTAAACACGGCCTTTAAATTGCCAAATTTCCTTTCCTTTTAGGCTGCAGTGTGGGCTCCAGCATCTCACTTCTGTAAAGAGAGGGAAGACCTGGTCTGGGTGCCCTTTCCCCAATTTATTCCCCCTCCCCAGCCTTGTCGCCTTCTGTCTGTGCTTGCTCCTGACAGCAAATGCCACTCAGCCATTTATGGACCTGCTGGATCCTGAACTCAGCAGTTTAAAATTGCAAAAATTACCTTGGGCTGACCACGCTCAGTGATAGGTCAGAGCTCTTGGGTCAGACAGCAAAGGAGACCTCTTATGTCCTAGTTCAGCAGGTGGGATCAGTTTCTCACTGTGTGGGTGTGACCAAAGCTATGTATTCTACACCCTTTATTCATTTCCCATGAACTGTTAACAATGGACCATTTGCAGCAGCTGCCCAAGGCACACCTGACCCCTCAGGAAGTGTGTTAGGTGTAAAAGACACCTGTGAAATAAGAGCTGTGACAACTCCCCTCCAGGAAGTCATTAGTACCTCCACCCCCAGCCTAAGGTGTCATGTCTGCTAATGGGCCATCAGTGATTCCAAAATACCCCATGACTCACAGAGCAAGATTACTCACTGTATAATTCCCTGCCCTGGGGGAGGTACTGGGCGGTCCCACCTGGACTTGAGGGGATGTAATCTTGGGGGTTTGGAGATTTGGGGACCACTTGTTGGATCCAGAGGAGGACCAGAACCTTGACAGGACTGCAAGCACCACTCTTCACCAGACTGTGACCATCTGCACCAACAGGTTTTTTCCCTTCCTCTTACTTTGGATTCAGGGGGACCACATGGGTCTCAGCACAGGGACTAAAAACTCCATTGTGTTTGTGTCCCAGGGTGCTGGGTTATATTTCTGGGTTTTGTGGGTTAAAATCAATGTCTCTTTGTGTCATTGCATTTTTGTAATATTTTTTATTAAATTGTAACTCTGATTTATAATCTCTCTTGAGCTGCGTTCATTTCTCCTGTCAGTTTACCTTTAAACCAGCACACCTCACATCATTAGGACTGTCTCAGTAATTAGGGTTTTCCAGACAGATGTCAGATTCCTTTGCCCGTGTTATGAAGTGGCTAATTCCATGCACATGTAAAACATCAGGATGATATAACACACCTGGTCTCTCTGCAAAGCTCTGTGGCTCTGGATCACACCAGCTTCCTTCATGTGTGTCCTATCAGGTGAGGCTTCCCACCTTCAGAGTCTTCTAATCACTTCTGAAAAGCAGAATACGGGTTACTCTATTTATGCTTAGCATGTAGAGCAGCACCTTTTCTGTGTCCTACTTCAGCTGAAAATATATTATTGGGAGAGAAAAACATGACTATACTACACGTCTGTTTCATGAAGTAATTACAGGGACAGTCTCAAAGACACTTCAGTCTTTAAAAACAAAGGTAGAATTGTTGCTGCATTTGATATTATGTTTTCTTAGAAATGTCCTTCAAGCAAATCTTATCTCGCTCTACCAGAATTTAACTTCCAAAATCAAATGGTCTTAAAGGTAACTTTTGGGAGATGGTCCTTAAAAAAAAAAATCTCTGTAAGGAGGTTTATTAGACAAACCAAAAATTTTAAGAAAGGTCAGAAAATGTAGGTCGTCTGAGCAGAAAGTCAGGCATAGACAGAGCTGACAGCAGGTGTGACAAGGTGTCAGCTGCAGATGTGCTCACTCAGTGTGATACGAAGGCTCTAGACAGTGCTGAAAACAAAACAAATCAAAATCCAAACTTCTGGTAGCAAAATTATTTTGAGTGGCTTAAAGGCACCATTGGAAAGTTAACTGAAGACACCTGTGGAGATCTACCTATTTCCAATAAGTTAAAATATTTATTATAAGTGATCATTCACTCCATTAGTGCTCCAGTTTTGCATAAAAACTGCACAAATAATTTTTTATGGAATTTTTACTGGAAGTAGTGTCTTGTCTCTACTGGCCTATCGTAAGAAGAGGACTTGCATGATTTCATGAGTACACAGATGTTGGGAATACACTAAAAAGCAAAAGTAGAATATCTGTACATGTCACAACTTCACAAATACTCTTCTTTTTCCTTTGTTTTGTGTTCTTGTACTTTTGTCAGCCAGATATTAGAACCTGCTCTGCTGTCACCTCTTCCTCCATCTTAATCACTATATTTCTCATAAAATGCCAGTGATAATTAGTTTGCTGATTGAATATTCAGAGGGGGAAAATACAACAGTTTTCAAGTTGGGTATATGAAATGGTCACTTGAACAGCAAAGCATGACCTTTGCTTACTTCAAATTTCACTTCTTCTGGAAACAGGCATTTGTTATAAAACAAGAATGCTGCACTCAGTGCTATGAGTACAGCAATGAAACCAGCTTAAGTTGATGATCACAGTTTTACTGAGAAAAAACACATACAGGCAAAATAAACCACATCACATCACTGAAACCTAATTATATCCAAATAGTCTCCTGCCCGAAGAGCTTTGGCTTGGTTTATTTTTTCATACACAGAAAGATACTGTGAATCATTGGAAATGTTGCATTTTCGCTCAGAGGTTGACTTTGAACCTAGTAATATCCTGTGACTGGCATTATGCAAGAACAACTAAGTCCATTCCAATCATTATCTAGTAAAAGAACCAGAAAAGAAATCCTAACTTTCTCTTCTCCTACTCATCTAGCATGCAGTAAAGACTGATTAAGGGGAAAAAAATCTTGGAAGTTCCATTTCCTTGACTAAAAGCCATCACATCACTGCAAAATAACACTATCCATATGCAAATCATTACAGTTAAAAGAAACCTCTCTGAGATTGTACTTAAAGTAGAAAATAATGTTATGGAAAAAGAAAAAAAGGAAATGCCTTCTTATTTGAAATTTATTTTAAGGTTTATGTATTAATTTAGTTAACCCACTTAAGCTGTAGTGTGGTGAAAATCACTGCTGAATTCCTGGGTTTGAATCTTTACTAAATAAATACACAAAGCAAGTTCCAGCATATAAGAAAGAAGAAAGCTGAGCAGTCCAGGAAAAAGATTGTATTTTAGGTATATTGGATACAGGAGAATGTAACAGGATCCTCTTTAGCAAACACAGCAAAAATGAAGCATTTAAGAGTAAGCCCCTGAAATCAAGGCTGATGGGAAAGGAGAATATTGTACTTGGCTGCACCAAGGTGAGCAACAGGTTCGAACCGTGGCCAGCACTGAGGTTACACCAGGGCCCTGGTCCTGCAGCCATGGGAAACACTGCACTGCAAATACATACAAACCAAACCTCTTCAGAGTCTTTGGGATCAGCAGCTTGTTGTGTGCCAGTCACTGTCTGTGCTAATTTGAAACACCAAGAATAAGATGCCACAGTCTGACCAACAGATAAGAAGAGTCCACTCAAGTGTGAGACCTGCAAGATCAGCAACTGTGTCTCTCCTGGTCTGGCAGGGCAGGTTGCTTGGATTTCTGCTCAGTACTCACTAGGCAGCATGGACAGCTGCTCCAAGAAGCCCTAGAAAAGCTGGGCTGGATATTGAAGGACTAAGGAGTTGGAGAGTCTGGACTCATACTGTCATTTTCTGTGCAAAATGAGATGAAAAGCTCAGAATTGTTCAGAAATAAAAAGTATGGAAAGACTGAGAGAAAACACCAGCATAAGTGAGATAATGGCTGGTGGAGGAGGGTAAACAACTGAGAATTGGTTATTTATTGGCCAGGGTGATGTACTGTGACAAATGTCCAATTTGGGAAAGTACTACAGGAATGTTAATACTCACATCATGTACCTACTAGAAGGGCACTGAGCATCTGGCACAAGACTGTGGTTTGTGCAGTATGTGGTGATATGCCTGTGGACGATTCAGCTCATCTGTCTGGTAAACTCAGTTAGGTTTTCTAATATTCCCCAAAATTTGGGAAGCACGTCTGCTTAAGACATCACCACATGGAGTGACAATTCATGGTTTCAAAGCAATTTCAAAAGTGTATGTGCAACCTCGTCCCTCCAGGATCTCCACAGGTGTCCATCCAGTGCCCTGGAGACTCTGCCTGGACAGGAGCCAAGACTCCAGAGGAAGGCAACAACTGAGTTCCTGCCTGACCACTTCATTTCAGAGCTTTAAAATCAACATATATTACAGCAGGTTGTGTTCAATTACTGCCCAAATTACTGTAGGCTTTTTTTGACTAGAAAAAAAAAATCTGACGACTCAGTCAACACTCAAGGTAGAGAGAAACATACTGATCTTAGAAAAAAATGTCCAGTAATACAGTAGTATTAAACTGAGCACAGCACACTCTATCAAATTGTAAAAAACACACTCTAAATATTCCAAAAGATATGAATTTAAACCTGAGCATATTTTATTCTCCTTCATCACAAATATGTTGATTTTAAAGCATAGAGCAGACAGCCAAAAAAAAATTAAAAAGATCCAAACAACAGAAAAAACATAAACCCCATCAAAACCCTCAAAAACCCTAAATCAAACCAATCAACCGCAACAACCCAAAAAGAAAGAAATGACACTGTCTAATTCAATAGATGTTTTCCCAGAATGATTTTAGTCATCCGGAGTATTTTAATGGAACACAACCAAGATACAATACTGATGAAGTGCAAGATTCATGATCTTGCATATTAATATGAGTCTTCTGTGCTGATTTGCTCAAAAGGAATTAGGGATGAAATCCCTGCACACTGAATCTGACTAATGCCCAGTAAAATATATTCAGCACTGTTTTTTCTGTAGGAACAAACCCACTTTGACAAGCCCTTTATAAGGGATTACACTGCCTCTATAATGTTGAAATGATGAAAATATTCTTAAGTATGCAAATCTTTTCTTGTAACATTTCATATAATGGCATGCTGACTGTGTCACTGAGATAAAAAATAGACTTCCTTTAATTTATGACTTTAAGAGATGTTGACAAGTCTAAGAGCGTTTGAAAAGATGTTCTATAAGATTTACTGGAGGAAGCATCTGCACGGAAACTGAGTTGCAGAAGTTTGTCAGCTCCTTAGTCACTGGAACCTGTTCATAAGAAAGTGTTTCCTGGTGGTTTGTTTGTTTTGTTGGTTTTTTTTAAACTCACTCTGTGCAGAAATTTTGAGTGCAGCAGAGAACAAACCTCTTCTGGACTCAGCAAGCTGTGGTTAGGCTGACAACCTGACCAGCATGTCTGCTAGAAAAGCATAAAGATCCGCTCCAGCTCCCAGTCCAAGAATACAGATTATTCCACCTCTTCTCGGCAAACAAGAAACTGTGGAATGAGATGTGAACAAGTAGTTTGCTGCTTATGACAGCTACTTCACCTATGACTCTGTGAAACACTTCAGGGACACACATTTCCCTAGGCCTTTTGAGGGAAATCTCTGGTCCACTGCATAAGATGGAAGAAAGACACCTTACCTCTGGGATGATGGCTAATCTTCTGAGCATGCTGGTGAGACATGGGGATTCCTGAGCAGTCAGTCCATTGAATTTGCTGGTACAGTGATCTGGAATTGCACAGTCGTGACAGATATTTCAGGAGTGGAGTTTTTCCTATTAAGAAAAGAGAAAAATCTGACTAATAACATAGTTGGAAGTGTTCTAGAGGTGATTATACCTATCCCTCCATTAAAAAAAAAAAAAAAAAAGGAGCAGCTGTTTGGTTATATGTTCCTAAGATTCAATTTGCAGAAAAGATATCCTCATCTGCTGAGCCTCTGCACTATAATTAATCTCCAAAGCAGGCAATGAATTCTGAAGGTTCCACTCACCATTTTTCGACAGCCAATAAAATAAAGGAAAAAAGATTTTCACACACTTCTCATAGCAGGTCTAGAAATGAGAGAGAAAATGTTGAGGAGGGTAAAGCCATATGTGGACCCAGAGTTCTTCAGTATATTTTAGAAAAAGTCTCGGCATGTAATATAAAGGTTTGCACTAAGCAGTTGTTCAACATAAACCAGTATCAATGTTTCACGAGGAAATTCTGCAGTGAGGGGGGTTTCATTGCCTGGAGATACTCAAGCCTGAAACAGGTTCAGTCGCTTCATAACAACACCAGACTTAAGTCCCCACTGCAAGACAATGGGAAACATTTAGAGCATGGATGGATCTTAATGTTTGTTCTGGGCTCTCCTTTGTTCCCCTTCCCAGAAGCCATTTCAAATCCACCCCTGGACAGAAACACAACAAGAATCCAAGTGTTAATGTCTATGGCAGGTGATTTTTCTCATTTCTGCAGTACTTAAAAGACAGACAAAAACTGTTTCTCCTTTTACAGTTTCTCTTGTTCTTCCAGTGACTATAAATTCCTCCTAGAGCAATGGACAGAGATACTAATTAAGTGATCACATTTATTGTGGGGTTTGGGGCATCTAGAATATTGATTTGATACCCCAAAACAGAGGCAGTAGATAGTTCCACTGTTCTTCTCCAGCTAAATCCCAATGATGTGTAAATACATCCCCATCACAGACACCACTGGCCTCTCCTTTTGTTCCTAGAAAAAGGGCTTAGACACTCTGAGGAGAAGCACAAGATGAGATCAAGAGGAAAGTTGCTTTCAAGAGCTCCCTTCCAAAGAAATCTGCCTTCTCTCCATGACCAGGGTCCTGTGGTGCTTTGAGACAGGCTTGTTTTTTGTGACTTGTGTGAAAAGGTTTTCTTTCCCCTTGCATATGACAACAAATGACAGTCCCACTAACTCTCTCTGCTAACTTTGGCTTTTTACATCTATGACAGAGATTAAATAGACACTTAAAAGTGTGGAAAAAAATCAATGTTATATAGCCAAACCTTTGGAAGTCCTCTGTTCCCACAATTGTATGTGACCTAGAGAACTCAGATGTACTGTGAATTGTCTGTGTTTTTTTTCCTTTAAATCATGAGATGTTGGCAGGGGGCCCCCTCTCTTTACAGAGTTCCCATTCAGTATTGAACATCTGTTGCTTAGAGGGGATGTGAGCAAGTTCATTGACAGTCACATCACTGCTTTGGTGGTAAGTTTACTTATTGCAAAAATTTCCAATTGGTCAAATGCAGTTATAACAACTACGTTACGTTTTAAAGGGTTCAAAAAAGGCAGATGTTACCAAATCATCTAAGAACATCAGAGTGAGGGATATTCTATATTCTCTGTGTTGAAAGGGATTTAGGGAAGTAAATATGCTGTTGTAGTGTCTGTGGATTTAGAGACATTCTCATTCTTTAGCCTTGGGAGCCTTTGGAATTTCATGGACAAACCTTCACCCATTGACAAGGGCAATAAAGATGATATTCCTGAGCCTAGAGACCACACTTGAGGAGCTCTCAGCTGTGTGATAGCTGCCATTTTTCCTTTGTACATTTTAAAATTTTGCTGAAGTAATTCAAATAAACTGAGAGAAGAGAGCTGGGCTTAGAAACAGGGATGGAAATTACTGATCCTGCAACAAACAGAAAAAAGACTGATTTTCAGCCAGTCCCTGAAAATGAGAAAGGGATACAAGAAAAAAGAAACACAAACAGGGACACAAACACTTAGAGGGTGTGGAGGTTCCCCATTTAACCACTGATGAAAAGGATTAAATATGCTCTGGAATAAGAAACAGCTAATGATCAGGATTTAACGTTGGCCCAAGGAAAACTGAAAACCTCCAGACTAGGGAAGACCTGAAAAAAAAAAGAAGAAAAGGCAAATCTGCTGAAGATTATGTTAAATATTTGTTGTCCTCAGTATTGTTAAAGATTTAATCACATTCATTATGTGTGGGAAAGAGCAACTGGCAGAGGACAATTACGTTGAGAGTTGTTAATTTTTATCTGATTCCATTCTCCAGGGTTGGTTGGGTTTACTAAAGACAATTGCTTTCATTTGCTGATTAATGATATAAAAAGGTGATTTGTGATGAATGAACCTGTTGTAAAGCCTTTTTGAAAAGGGAGAACATATGAAATTGATTAGTGGATATGAAACATTGCAATGACTGAGGAGTTAAAATGTGGTCTCCTGCAAGTTGTAGTAGTTTATATTAGTAGCACAAACCAGCAAGCGATTACATTTTATTTCTTGTTATTATCTGGCTTTGATAATTTCCATAACAAGCACAAATATTTACAAGGTCCTGTATCCCAAGGACAGCTGCAGACAAATTATGGAGTCCACAAATGGCAGGGAAATAAGAACATATTTCTCATATTTTTAGCCTCTCAAAATTCTTTGCTGGAAGACAAGGCCCCTATTCAAGAAATAATTTCACTTAATTTTTATATAATCACTCATTGACATGATCTTAAAACCTTTTTATGGATACCATACATTTACAATTGATTTCTCTGAACCATTAGGTGACTAAAAAAAAAGAAAGGAATGATCAGAGTATGCCAAACTCCACTTCCTTATACCTTTTAAAAGTACAAAGATACTTTTTTCTCTTACCTGCTGTGAGTCTTCCAATCTCTACCTGTCCAGAGGAGACCACAACAGATGAGAAAAATTACTCACAGGGTGTGACATCCTTGTACAGGTCTTCCTGTATTTCCAGAGCCACTCACATCCCCAGCATGGACACAGAAGGTTGAACTTCACTAAGGAAAGACCAAGTCAAGCCAATTCACAGGTGAGGTTAGATAAGAGGTCACATTACACTGCCCTGGAGACTCCAAGGGGTCTTTTGTGTACCAAGAAAATCACACCTCTCATATCAACGAGATTGTCTTTTGATGCAAAATTTCTCATGTTGCTTCAAACAAAAGTCTAATTTTCTTCCAAATGAATGAAAGTTTCTCCAAGGAGTGGTTGAGAGTTTTAAGTGCTCATCATAGGAGAGACAAAGGGACAGGGGCACCTGACCAACAGCCACTCTGATCCACACAAACCAGTATTGGCAGGAGTACTTTGGTGAAGTCTGCCAACAGTGTGGGAATGTTAAAAATCCAGGAAACAGAGTTACCAGGGACGATGACCTAACTTCTCCCACACAGACAAATCAACTCCCAGATTTGCTGGTTTACTACTCCTTAAAGTCTAATGTCTTGCCTTATCACAAAACTGATTGAGAAAAATTAAAACTAACCTGAATCATGCCATGTGAATTTCCCTGCACTGACTCCCTTTGGAAGATGAAAGGAGCTTCCTCCATCGCACTCGGGCATTTCTGGAAGCCAAGCAGCCTCTATGTGCCAGTAAAGAAGCTGGAGCTTAAACCATCACCAGTGTTGCTATCTGTTAATAGAGGACAACAACAGACAATCTTAGGTAATTTAACTAGCAAAGCCTGGCTCAGTACTACTCAGATCCCAGAACAGAGCCATAAAGAGATGACAGCTTTGGTTACTCTTCCAGTACTTCCAGAGGGCAGTAATTTCCCTTCTGCTGTTCTCAGTCAGCACAGTGGTGTTCTGTGTAATGACATCTGTGCCTGAGGAGGACATTCTGTCCACCTGGGAGTACAAACAGCACATAGAATAAGCTTTTGCATTTGAGACATTGCCTTGTGCTTAGCAGCTGGCAGGAAGAGGGTATGGATTTGCTGTGGATCTTTAAGTGCAGTGCTGTCCTGCAGCTCTGTGTGTGTCTGTGTGCACAGGAAATGGTGCTGTATTGAATATATATGTATTTATATGTATATATCTACAACAGGGAGTTAGAGATGTCTGTGACAAGTTTTTGGAAACTCACAAGTCAGTTCAGTTTAAAATAAAACTTTATTAAATTCATTCATTGCAAATCCACCTGTGCTAAATATTTGTGTTTGCTGATCTTCCCTCTTTATCACTCCATATGCTGAATTGCTGTTCCCAACACTTATCCTAAATTAGCTGTGCATGTGCAATGCCAGGGAGCAGATCCCAGGCAGCCTTTATTGTCAGAGAGGATCACATCAGCAGCCAATGTTGCTTGTTTTGGGTTTTCTGAGTAATCATTTCTCTGTGTTCACCAGCAGGCCTGGCCCATTTTTTTATCCTTGTGTTTATCTTGTCCTTTGCTTGGAAACTCCTTGACATGTGGATGCTTTCCAAGTGCAACACAATGCCACTGTTTGCCTCTTAGGTACTTTCACTTTTCTTATTCTTTTACAGTGCTCATACACTGTGTCTGGTGAAAAAATCCTTGTACATTCTCGTGGTTACACTACTACTATACCTGTGTTTGGTTCAAGGCAAGATAACATTATTTGCTTCTTCATGAGTGCATTTTAACACATAGGGACCACGGCTCTCATTTATCTACACCAATATCTTCTGGTGATACACAACCCTCCCCACTCCATATATAGCAACTGATAGATTGCTAAATAAGTCTTGTGCACTTTTGTACCTACCAGCTACTATTGTCAAACAAATCACCAAATGCCAGAGTTTCTGTTTCTGATGATGTTTAAGGATGGCCTGGCAGGGCCCAAAGCAACACAGGCAATTGCTCTTTGGCCTTTGCTGGGTCACTGCAATTGGCTCATCCCTCACCTAAAAAACACAGCAAGAAAAAAACCAAGGAAGAAATGGCTCCTTAGTCTGCAAATCATAGAATTCCACTCAAACCAGCTTCTAGTATGAGCAGCACCACTTTAATTTTCCCTTTCTTTATGACACAGTTTTGTCTATCCCTTATCCATTTGGGAGCAGCAGGGACAATCTAGTTTTGCTCTCATTACACTTTGCATATGTGCAGATAAACCCAAACACTGATTGAAGCCTTTAACTCAAATATTGAAACTACAGAGACAGCAATTTGCTAATTCCTATTTACTCAACAGAATGCAGCTCTCCAGGTGGCTGAAGAGAAGTATCTGCCATCTCTCCTGCTTCCTTGAGGCCAGAAGACTGTGCTTGAAAACTCCAAAATTCTTCAGCTTTTCCTGGTTCTTACAGTAACAACAGACATCAGAGTGGTGAATGTGTAATAAAGTGGTGATGGTGAGAATGAAAGGCTGCAGGAAGAGGACTTTTAATTAAAATCATCCTGGTCAGTTTTGTTAGGGAAGCTCTTGGAATTTGTACCATGCAGATATATTTATTTCCTTTAATCTGTTTATTTCAAACATGACACTGAAAAGCCACTTGCTCCTTTGCCTGCTTTCTCTGAAGTGTTTTTTCTGGATGTCTGAAAATCCTTGCTTTCCTTTTGAATGCATTTGGCTGTATTCCTAGAGGCAGGTTCTTACTGAACCTCTCCCAGAGTTCATTAGTGACCTGAAAATTCTGTCTTCAAGGGGTTGTTTAAAACATAATTTTCTTGTTGATCCTTCTTTTAATAGATTTTGCTCATTCACCAATTGTTGCACAATATTTTGATGACCTTTTGGTAATAGTAAGACTTTCACCAACAGCCAGTCCAGGTTTGCAATCCTCTTTTCAAAATGTTGACATTGGCCATTGGATCACAGGCATGCATCTGAGCAGAACTGTACAGGTTTTTCCTATATTTTGCTGCCTTCTTCTTGGGCTGGACCAGTATAAGTAAAAAGGAAAAAAAAGTATTGGCAGAGTGTTTCAGGTTTTCCCTCAAAACCAAAGCAAGACTGTGAAATAAAATTTATAAATGAAAGAATAATTTTCTGTTTGATTTTTTCCCTACAAAAGAAAAAAGAAATAGCTTAAAATCATCTTTAAAAGTCTCTTCATACTCCTAAAAATGGACAGGTGTTTTTCCCTTTCTTTCAGAAGCAGTGGAACCAGTTTCAGAAACAATCTGGCATCAACATCTGCATACGAAATCCTGGCACTTTCTCCTCCATTTCTCTGAATAAATGTTAATTGGCAGGATATTCCTTAAATACAGCCCAGCTAGGCAATAACAATAACTTAATCAGTGTATGCAAATAGGATTGGAGGTAGACATTTAGTTGTGCTGAGTTATATATTTGTCTGAATAATTTTAGATGGCATCACAAGGAATATTACAGTCTTTCTTATTTAAAGGAATTTAATCAGAGGACTGGTGAACTACATAGCATTTTATTTTATAGTGAATATCCTCAAAGAGACACATGGAACTATATTAATTTTTGGCTTTCATTATCTTATGGGTTTCATTAACTGGACATCAGTCTATTTGGCTTCCTATGAGTGGTTTTTTTAATTCATATAAAATAGCGTATATTATCATTAATCCATTTACTTCCTGAGAAAAAGTTACTAACCAATTGTCATGTAAAAGAGGGAGTAAGGGGAAATTTACCTGACTTTTAAAAATTATATTTGCCTGTTAGCGCCCCAGGAAAGCTGATACCATATAAATCCAATCTTGTCTGGTATTCCACACAGGGACTGCATCAAACAGATTCACACAATTAGGATGATTTGATTATCCTTTTGGAGAACTGTAACTTAACAGTGAAGGGGAAGATCCCTCAGCAGATATCAGCAGATATCTCCACTTTCAACAAACTCTTAGCACCTTTATAAAGGAATCACTCTGACAGTTTACTGAATATCACTCTTAATTGATATAAATTGTGACAAGCTAATAAAAGTTTGTAGTCATCAGTGATATGGTCTGGCTTCAAAAACACACTTAAAACCATGCAATAATAATATAAAGCAAAGGACAAACACGAATTTCAAAGCAAAAAGCCCTATTAAAACACTACAAAGCGAAAGCAAACTCTAGTTCTTTAAAATCAAGTAATTAGCACACATAACTTTATGTTTCTCACCCTATAAGTGTCCTTAAAGGGGGAAGGGAAGACAGGTTTAGCCTGCTGCTGTTCCAACAGTTTCAATGGAAATCTTCCTTTGAATTCCCCCTCACTCCCAACTTCTTTTTATACAATTTCTTTAGGTTTCAGGTGTGGTTTGAATCACTCTAGTCATAGTTTGCTAAGTTTGGGGTAGCATGACAGGCACCTGTTCTTTCTTGACAGATGGATAACAAAGGTCAAAATGGTTACCCTAATTCCATCCTGCAGGGTGTTTGTGAAGAAAGGCTGTGGTACCTTCACATCACCCCATTCTTCAGTACATCCTTTTATATCAGCTGTTTATCAGGGTTTTCTTGGGGAACTTTGGTGAGGGCATCCATCAGGAACTTCATGTTGTCTGTGAGTCTTTTCCTTATCACCAGAAAGTGGCAGCTGGTCTTTCCTCTGTAATTCTTATTCTATTTTGACTTCTGACTTTATCCATTGCTCCACACCAATAAAAAGCAAAGCAAAAACTATGTAGTCAGGCACTTTTGTCTGAGAAAAAGACTAAAGACAATCCTTTGACACTGGATAAATCACAACAGATCCACTCTCCTTTATCTGCAGCATTCCTAACACTCCCTCCTCTGAAACAGACAACAGGAGCAGGTGGGAGCACCGAAAATGCCATCTGTAGATGTAAAAGCAAGTAAATTATAGTGGCAGAAATCAGACATGAGAACAGATGCTTAGAGAGGCTGTGGGACCTCCATCCTTGGGGTCAATTAAAACTCAACTAGAGGCATCTCTGGGCAACTTGTCTGAGCAGTGGCTTGGCCTGGAAGTTTCCTCACAGACCTTCCCACACTCTTGATTTTATGATTCTGTAAAGTATCTGTTTTGTAAATTTGAAAGGGGACAATTGTTGGGTTTGAATGTTGGTTGGTTTTTGCTTTCTCTCAAGGATAGTATGTTGTATTTTTGAGCTATTCCAATGTAAAATTGCATTGCAAATGGCTGCTCAGCTCTGGAATCTGATATAAATCCCTGCTGTCTCCTTGCTGAAGAACAGGAACTAGAAAAACAATTGCACGGGGCAGTGACCAGTGTGTCACTTGTTATATTTCAAATACATAAAGATGCATTTGCAAATATATACTAAGAAATGCTAAGACAAAGGTGAATTACCAAGTTATAGTGCATAAACACAGGAATAATCCAAAATTACCTTAAAGGAAAGAATGCCAAGAAAAAAAATAAAATCAAATCAAAGCTACAATATTTTTTTCAAAATGTATTTTTATGTTTCCAAACAATGGAGCCAGCAAAGTATCCCACTGACTCTTCACAACTGAGTGTGCTCTGTAGACTTTAACATTTCACAGGACAGAGCAGAGAAACAGTTTCCATGTACTCAGACATTGACAGATGCTGAGATGATAAATAACCAAGGTCAAACATGACTTCCTGCAGAGTCAGGCAAGTGCTGCAACTTTGCTCATTATTCTGCCCCTATGACCCCTGCAACGGACCAAAGAATTTTGATTAAATTTGGATTTCAGTGTTTCTGACCCTGTGTGAGCATCATCATTATCAGACAAATAGAGCAGCTGATGACAAGCAGGGACATGTGGTGACTGGATCCTAAAGGACTCCTCTTTTAGAGGGGCTCAGACATCACTGTGACAAAAAGACACACAATCCTTGGTCTTTGCAGGCATTTTGCCCTCTCTGTCTGCCCAGCTCCTCCTCATCCCCAACAGGCTGGAGCAGATGGGGTGTTCCCTTCCCAAACTTCTGCATCCCACACCCTGAGCGTGGAGGTGTCTCTCGTACTGAGCCTGATCACCTCAATTCACTCGCGGTGGAAAAACAGATTTGGGAGGAAAAGCAGGGGAACTCTCTCAGGTTCCATGGAAATCACATCCAATGCCACACTGATCTAAAACAACGGAGTGCCATCCCTCTGGAGCAACATTAAATAGCCCCCAGCATGGAAACATATCCCTCACTCCCCTGAGAGAGGAGGCAGCATCTTGTGATGTGCCTTTGCCAACAGCTGGAGGCACAGCAGGCCCCACAGGACTAAAAAGAAAGTTCCTCAAGCTTTCTTAAGCCCCCTCAGTTCAACAGATTCCTGAGCAGGAGATAAGGAAAAAGCCACCCAGAGCTCAGATGTCTGAAAGTCACAGAGCTGTGAAAGGACACAGAGTCCTACACAATTTATGGAGAGAACTGACAGTTTTACAAAGGGTATAGTACTAAATATACTGCTTAAAATAAGTGTGCATATTAAAAAAGGACTATATTATAGTTAACTACAAATAATTGTCTATAACATTACTATGAGTTATAAATTATGCATAATTATAGTAATAAACTAATAATTTTATCACATAGGGTTTGTATCCTAATGTGCATATAACTCTTAAAATACTTGTAAAATTTCTGCATCTCTTAAGCAGTTCTTAATAGAACTTTACCCACTCTATGTCTGTAAGGATGTTATTTTGTAATAGAAACACTATACTTTTCATTTACTCTTTTCAGTAGAAGATCGTGCATAGAAATAAAAAAGTTATATGGACCATTTAAAAAACTATCTATAATGTAATGTAATTGTTTATTATTTATGTTAAATGAAAATGTACTTACCCATCATTTCTCCATTACAAGTCCAGTGAATGTTCTATTATCATTGGTGTGATATTGTACACATGAGACAACCTCTTTTCCTCACATCATGCATATTGCAAGCCTCACACACCAGGACAGAAGAGCCTATTGTGCTTGGATTTTTGATCTGCTGATTTGCATTAAAAAAAAAAAAATCAATAGGTCTAAATGGGATTTACCCCTCTGAGGGATGAACATTTGCTGAGAGTCTGGCCCTGGTCATAATTCTGCATAGGCAATAAACAAACATTTTCTAAACCAATACATAGTGCTTGCACTTCTCTCTGCTGATCAGGGCTGAAGTTTGGGGGTTTTTTTACTGCTTGAGATTATTTAAAAATGTAATACCATTCTAGGAGAGAGAAATAGTTGCCATGTGGACATGCCAATGCCTGGTTGTCACCAAATGTAGTTGGGCACCTCGACCTTCAGTTACTGCAACAATTCAAACAGTGTTTTATTATATAGTGGAGGTTCCTTATACTATTTCTACTAAACAATACTGAATTACCTCTGGACATTATGTGCATTGACTCTCCAGAAAAAGGCTGCTCCTTTTTTGGCTTGTTTGTTTGTTTTGTTTCTAGATTTTTATAATAAAGAGGTCCAAGCTGGCATAAGCAATTGTGCATGGGGGAGCACTTTGAGGTATATTCCTGCTAACTAAAACTGATAGCCCACTGTCATCAAGTAAGCATTTAGTAGCACATAGTTATGTATAAACTAATATTCAGTATTTAGTTGTGCATTTTGCCAATAACCTGTGAAATCAACCAAGGAAATCTCATTATTTCAAAGCTCTTGCAGGCAAAAGGCATTACAGGCCATTGGGGCGCTGCTGATAAATGTTTGCACATTTGAATGCTCCACTGTTCATGTCCTCTGTTTCACTGCTGGCAAAACCAAGCTTTATTCCACCCAGTGACAATAAATAACTAGTTCGTTGACCTCTGCTCATAGGCACATTGAGACCAAGGACATATCTGTGCTTAATCTGGTTTTGTGCAACTGAGTGATATTTTTGACCATTGCTTTGTCCTTTGAATTTTGTACAGAAGCCAGTGATGTTCTGGTCCTGCCATGGGCACAATTCTATCTCAAGGCTCCCACTACTGCACTCACAGGAAAAGCAAATCTTCCTAAGAGTCTTTCCAATGGAACTACTCAGTGCAAGTCTCTTTTCCCTACTGACAGACAGCTCACCATTGGGCTGCAAGCAGATTGTGTCACTGGAAGAAAACTCAAACCAGAACAACTATTTTGCACTCAAAGGAGCAAAAGTTTATTTTGGCCTTGCATGAATTCTGGCCATAATCTAACAATTTTGTCTGTTCCTTAGTACATTGATGGTCCTGCCTGACAGTCCTGTCAAAAGATATTCTGCACAGCTTCCTGTAATTTCTGAATTGAATCACACTGTAATGTCCTGAACAGTGCAGATGGGCACTTTCATTTTTATATTATCAGTTATAGTGTGTTTTAAATACAATATCCATGGAAAATAGTCACATTAAAGAAAAAGTCTTTTCTACATAGAGACCTTTTTCTGTTTTCATTCAGGTTATTTCTAAGTGTCATTCTGTAGTTCAACATGACAAAGTCTACAACCATGTGCCAATTACTCCTGTTGTTCCCTAAGCATGTTTCTGCAACATCCATTCAGTTGTTTTTCCCCTACTCTGTTTATGATCTTCTGTTTTCCTTTCCCAAGTGCTGCAATAGTGGAATAGTCACATTATTATTCACAAGCCCCTATTCCCTGAGAGGCAATTACCCTCCCTGAAATCTCTGTATTTACAGGAACACAGTGCATTCATAAGAGAATCAGACCTAGCATCTGAGCATTCCTATTAGCCACAGTATTGCACATTTAAATGAGAATTAGTCACAGGGAGTATGTCGCTCCATTCATCTTCCTAATGACTTTTGCATTCCTAAATAGTTGCAGAATTAGGTATTTAGGGTTCAGTGGTGCAGAAGGGGCATTAGGAAGTGCTGCTGCCACCTGCCCTGACTAAGAATAGATAGAAAACCAGACTCATGGTCTCTGCAGATGAGGAAGCCGGAACTTAACAACCCTGTCTCAGCTGAGATAATGTCAAGATGCTTGTTTTCTGATGAGGCATCCTTCATTGTTGGTGCTCCAGGTGGGAAGCAACTGGCATCTCTCCAGGCAGCTTTGTTACTAGGCAAGGCATCAATATTTTTCTCTTACAGAAAACAGCCATCCTCTCTCTGTGACATTAGTGTTACTGCTTCACACTTCAATAAGTATAAGAACACTTCTGTTGAAGGATGGAAGAGATCACTCTGCTAACTAAGGAGTCATGGCAGCCAGGACCACAACTGTCAGCTAGTCTAGCAGAAAGATTCTCCCACTCAAATACTTTTTAGGCCTCAAGTCCTGCTTGAAGATGAAGTCTATTGCATCCACTTCCAGCAATACAAGATCTCTTGCCCTCGTATCTTCTGCCACAGTAGACATTGGTTCTCTCCGCTGTGTCAGAGGCACTGGTAAGGAATGGGTGTCCATGCCACTGCCCTGCCAGCCCCCTGGGATACTTGAATTACATGCAGAGAGAGATCAGATGGACCAAAGGGATCAGACTATGAACTGAGATGCCAAGCTTTTTTCCTGCTTGGGTTATGGGCACATAAGGGAACTGGGGGGGACTGCAGCAGATTGAGTGAAGGTCACTGCAAAAAGCTACAGACAAAGCTTTTGTTTTCCTTTGCACTTAAACTTAGAATTATCTCTAAATCCCTTTTCTCTTTTGCCACCTGTTTTCAAAACAGATTTCTGGTATTTAATGTAATGTCTCCAGGGCAAAGACAGCTATTTGTATTTCTGAGTAAGAGCAGAGAGATCAGGGTATTGGTTTGACATCTGCAGAGGTTAGTGCAATCTCAGTCAGAATGTGAGGGCTGTCAGAATGGCTTCCCGCTTTTCCTCTCATACATGCTGGAGAGTGGATGCATTAGAAACACTCTCAGAGCAATGATCCTGGCTTAGACATTGCCATAGCAAGTGGTCCCTCTCTGTCAGAAAACCCTTCTATTACAGAAAAATGAGCATGATTTTTGCTTTCTCCCTCATTTATGGAATTCTACCTGCCCTCAAAAGCAGTAAATTTGACTCTCAGATCCTTTTATTAGAACCCATGGTCCATTAGGAGTTAAACGATTAGACAATGCTTCTTTAAAGGCATCCAGTCACAACAGGTGAAACTGTTTGAGCCTTACATGTTTTAGTAACTTTATATTAATGTATTTTCTTATTATCACCTCACTTTTTGGTCTAGTCCCTGACACCTTTTTCATCTTTGGCTACTTTAATTCTAAAAAAGATTTCACAGACACAAATCATTAAGATCTGAGTTTACCACCAGATCTGTATTTGCAGCAGACGTTCTTTCAGTTTTTCTGCATCTTTCAGCAGACAAATCTCTCTTTTGCCCAAATGTTTTGTTTCAGGCTTAATAAGCTCTTCATTACCATCAAGAACTATTTTTGTTCCTCATCCTGCACTTTTCTCCCACAGTCACTTGTAAAGGAGGAGATTGTCCAGGAGCACTGAGTAGATGTAGTTCAGCTCAGTTTCCCTGGAGATCAATGCCCTTTTGGTGTCATTGCTCCTATCCAGGGCCTCAAAAAATACCCTGCTGGCAGTAATATTTTCCCATTCTTAACTTATCCCTGAAGTCAAACAGGCTGAACATAACCCAAAGGGCACAGATTGCCCTTTGTCAGAGCTGCTTGTGGGGTTTTTTGTGCTGATGGTTTGTGACTCACAGACCTGTACTGCTGTTGGAATTGCAAGTACCAGCTGTTTTCTTTCTAATGAGTTTCTACTTGATAAGGTCTACCAGTCCAGTACCTGTAAGAGTTAATCCTGTCTCAAAGAGCTCACACCTATGTGGAAATGGGTATTCAGTGTTCTAAAAAACCAAACCAAAACAATTAGGCCCTTTCTACCACTGCCTCAAAGGAGTTCAGTCTTTATCTTTTCCTTCCATCTCTCTGTCATGACCAAGCCACAATGGGAGGTGAAGGCCTGCCTGCCTCCTTCCTCCCTTCTAGTTTTAGGAAAAGATACCTGGTGGTTTCTTAAACCATCCAGGATCTGAAATCAAAACTCAACAGAAACAACTCCCAGATTGGAACAGCTGTACGTCATCCGCCTCCGTGTCTCACAGTACTTAAATTCTGAAAACAAACCCAAGTAAGGCTTATATGGATGATTTTTTTGTGCATCAACTTCAAGAAAAGTCCAAACAGAAAATAAAATTTCATGAGACTGTTTGCTGTGAGGATGTCTTCCTCCAAACCCCTGGAAGTAGAATGCATTTGAAAATTGGGATGGGGAAGCAGTTTAACTGGAGGACGATTCTTCTCCAATCTTCTCCACAGGAATAAAGAGGAGATGCTGACATAGGTTTTCCCATAAATGTATGTAGGTTTTCCCATGAGGTGTTCCTTCAGCTCAGTAAGAACAAGGTGTTTCATGTTATATGGCAGCTTAAAGAAAAATTGCTACATTAAGAATATATGGAGTACAAAAGACAGTCAGAAAAAAAGTAAAAAAACTATCACCGTCTAGAAAAAAATTATTTTCACATTATCAAACATAATAGGAAACATATAGGAAATCTTTCTTTGGTTCACTTTTTAGTTTTGAAAAACATTGGAAAACAATATGATTTTTTTTCAGTACAAATGTGTACTGCTCAGCCATCTCCAAAACTCAAGCAGATCTGCTTGCTCCTGCTCATTATGGAACAATGGAAAAAGCTAGATATGAGTCAGGAACACTGGGGTGCAGCTGCCTGAAAAAAAAAAAAGACAAAAGGATGACTTTCAGGCATGGGTGGAAGTTTAGAACCAGAAATCTTCATTCCAGAAGAAAATCTGAGCATGAAACACCAAAGTTACACCTCTTAAAGGAACCATGAACATGCTATGAGTTTCAAAGCATCTAAACTCTCAGCTGCAATACTGGCTTTTGGAACAACATTCTAATATGTTAACATTAATCATGGAAGAGAAACCCACTCTATTGTGTTAATTCTTCAGTCTTTTGGTATGTGTTAAGATGGAAATTCCTAAACAATTTTTCTTGTGAAGCTGTCAGAGCAGAAATTAAGCATCTGGACCTATGATGATTACTGAACATTAAATCCTCTTCCACTAGTAAAAATAGGGAGTCTCTGCTTCTCAGTTCCTGAGAACACATCCAAATAGGTAAATTAATTAACAAGTATGAAGAATACAGTTTGCTAGTCTGTTGTTCAGGTGAAATGGAGTTTGAAAAGCCCAACAATTAGACCTGCTCTTTCCTCTAAATCCCAAGCTCAGCCCAATTTCAAGACTTGGTTTTTGGACAAGCTCACATTGCCTCATATTCTACTGCTCTTAAACAATTTTATTAATGTCTTGTCTTATGAATCACTCTTCCTTTTTTCCTTCACTCTAGTTTCCTTCCTCCTTAGGTATTACTTCCTATTTTTCTGCTCCATTTCTCACACTCATCTTCATACTGCTTTTGCAACATATTTGATGTTGCCTTCTGTTCCTCTGGAGAGCAATGCAAGATATCAATGAACTGCAGTGACACTCGAGGAAACAGGACCCTCAGGAGGTGTTGTTGAATTCTGATATGACCATGTCAGTGATGTCTCATGACAGAGTTCAGCCACTCACTGATGGTTAATGTTGGGGACTTCTGAGTACTCCAGTGAAAAATCAAATTCTAGGAAGGAAAAACAGTTTTCCCATTCTGATCCCTAAGTTAGAGCCACTCATACCAGAACTACCAAGGATGAAAAGTATTTACCCCTTAATGAAAACCAGTTGTGTCTGAGAAGAAATCTAAGGTCTGCATCCCTCCTGGACCATTCTGGAGAAAAGGGAGCTCTGTCTAGAATCGGCTGAGACGTGCACTCTGCTGCCCAGAAGGGGTATTGCTGACAAATACTGTGCTTCCTACATGTGTGAGCTGTGCTCCTTCTTGTGATACTCTTACCTGCCAAACTGCTCACGTGTCATGTGTTTACAGCCGAGCAATTCTTTTAGTCATGGCAAAAACTGATTAAATTTTAGGCATCCTTAGCACAGCTTCCAAATCAGCTTTGGTTTCCGCAGCCATCACCCAGAGATGTGCAGGCTAGCTGCCCCTGAATGATCTCTTGGGACATACAGCAGTTTGTCATCTGGAAGATCCATTGTCCCTTGAAACTGTGGGACCTACTTATGGGCAGGAGACAGGTAGAAACATCGGAGAACTGTTTTCCTGAGATCTGGGAGCTTGCTTCTTGCCATGAGCTGCAACATCAATCTCACACAGGCAGCTTATGAAATTCAATGCAGCTTCCCAACAGCAGGACCAAGGGACCTGTACATATGCTAATTTGATGTTAAATGCCCCTTGGCTGTAAATTGTTTATGAAATGCACTGAGAAAATAGCTACAACAGCATATGCACAAACATTACTCTACGGGAAAACAGCAGCAGCAACAACAACCACGACTCCGAGTGTCACCAGCCCTGTGAGGTACTGCCAGAGTGAGCTGGTCTGTGCTGAATGGAGCAGATTATCGCTGCAGCACCACAGGCTCTCTTGTCCCCCATTTGTGGCACTCCAGATGCTAAAGCTGCTCAGGCTGCAAACACCTTCCTATCAATTCTCTTCACCAAATGCAAAGTTTCCACTTCTTATCTCTGAAAATGGTCTCCACTCACTAGTTCCTGCTCAGCTTCTACAGCCTAAGAAAATCATTGTTCCCCTCCAAGACAGTTTCCCCAGAACACTGTTTGGGATTTCCTCACCTTATCTCCCACTGCTGTCCAAAAGGCAGTCAGAGTTTTGATTTCCCTTTATGTAAAGCCATAGGGGGATTTAGGACAAATCGGCTTTATTTGCCTTCCTGAATGGAAATTCACTATAAACACACCTTAAAAATCCCTTCAAGCACATGGTCAATCCCATGGTGGGTCCAATCCTGCAACTCCATGCAAGAGACACTTTCTTCCTAATACTGTTTAAGAGCAGGAATACTTCAGTTTCAGAGATACGCACACTGAAATTTTTACCCAGTCCTTCTATCCTTTCCCAGACAGCATCTCCCACAACTCTGCATAGAAAATATGCACTGCCATAGTGTCCTGTCTGAGAGGTCATTCAAGAAAACCAGAGTTGCTATGTCCCAGCTAAAGCAGTCCTGCTCCACACAGTGACAGAACCAGTACCTTAATAAAGTAGTGCCTTCATGTGACTTCTGCAAATAAAGCTTTCATTTTCTTTATTTTCAAAGAAGGACTTCAGGTTATGCTTTCAACTGCAAGAGGTTACGTCTAGAAACAATATGGGGGGAAAGAGAAGATAAGAATAGTATTTGTTAGTCTTCTATTCCAGTCTGAGACCTTAGAATGTTAAGGAATATTTGTAATTTGCCCTTCTCTTTCCTAAAGGTTGGTTCTTGTTAACTGTATGGGGAGGGGAAAATACTGTGGTGAAGTCTAGTCTAGACAACGGAATGACAAATAGCTGTGTCTTCCAAGGACAGCAATGTTTCAGCTATAAAACTGAAGTGCAGACATAAAAATCCTGCCATTCATTCTGAATTTATAAAGTTATGTCATTTCATAGAAGCAATTGTATTCTGCCTCCTCTTATTCTCATTACCATAGAGCTCATCTTAATGAGAAATGAGAGCTGCAGAACAAAATGCAACTGTAAGTTACTACCCTGCTCTGTACTTGACCATTCCATCACCATCAGTTCTGATTACCTGTTCTCCAAGGAGCAGGGCAGCAAATCCTTCCTCTTCCAGTGCCTGAGCAGGCTTGGTCAGTCAGAGCCCTCTGATGGCCTTTTCCACTTATCTCCCTCCATATGGAATTGCACTGAGGTTCTTCCCTGTCATTGCCCTCCCCTGAACACTCAAAGACCCCTCTAAACAGGCATAGGGATGTTGAGTGTAGCTTGCAGCCAGCAGCTCTGTGACTGGGGTCAAGTCCTTCTTCAGTCTGTCTCTGGTGCAAAGAGTGATCACAGGAACAAAGTAAGGGCAGAACACAAAGGCACAAGACCAGTATCAGCAGATTCAGCTATTTCACCCTTCTTTACATTTCACAAAGCAATAGCATTTGTGTCATCTGTGGATGAGCCAAAACTGGGAGGCTGCTCAGTGCCTTAACAAAAGAAAAAACACAGATGTTTTCTTTTTCTTTTGAACCCCCAGCACTCACAGATCCTGCTCTGTCCACAGTCTATTCCATGTTTAACTGACCCTCCTGTTCTAGTCTCACCACCTGAAACTTCACGTCTAACTGACTGCTTATTATACCTGCGGGACATCAAGGACAACCTATTTCATTCCCCTTTTTAACAGCCTTCTAAATATTTGAATACTTTCCTGTTTTCTGCAGGCTGTTGTTTTGTTGATTAAACAATCCCTACTCATTGCACCTTCCCTCTGAGTGCACTCATGCACGCGCACTCTGAAGCTGTTTCACATCTTCCTTTAAATCCTTTGCCTCAAAGGGACCTACTTGCTCAGCTGAGGCATCCAAACCAATGGGTTCTGGCCTTTTCCTTTCAAAGTGCAACGGTGACACTGCTGAGTCAGCAGCCCAATTCACAGTCAGCTGTAACTGCCTGGTTTTTTCCACCTAAATGATGCACTTAATGAATCTCTGCCTAGTTGTCACATGGGTTGAAATTACAGTTATACTTCTTCAAGATAAAGAGACCTCAGGCATGTTCCTGCTCTGCATCATATAGCTAGAGTGAGTAAGGAGATAACATCAGTGTTTAAAATACAAGAAGACAACACTCTCTCACAACCCTCCACCTTCCTGCAAATTGGTGACTGAGAACTTAATTAAATCATTTAGTTAAGTTGGTACTACTTAGTAGTCTCTTAAAGAGTCATGAAATCCCTCCCTTTCCCACCCTTCACTTTCTGTGTTGGCATCACCTGCACTGGTGGTCATCTTTGAGGTGCTGAAATGCAAACAGTCTAATAAAGAAAATCAAGTTGTGGAAGCATTTTTATTCTGCCCTTCAGATGTCTGTCTGAGTTAAAACCACCTCACTGTGCAAACAAGGCTAAGCATTAAATGTGGACTCAAAAGGACAAGCCCTTGAATGAATGTAGAGCTTGCAGCTGAAACAAACCATGTCAAAGAAAGGCTATGAGCCATGAAGGCTGAGTGTCAAGCTCTTTCTCATGAAGCAAATAACATAGTTTTAGTCATGAGAGATTAGACTTCCACCACCACTCCACTGCCTTTTTTTTTTTAAATGAAAATCTAAACAAACACATTGAATGTAGGTTGGTTCACAAACCATGAAGAATGCCAACAACTATCCAGGGCACTATTGTTAACATGTTCATATTTAAACGTTGGCCTTGCAGAGTGGCCTGGATCACAAGATTTGCAAAACTGTGTACCCCAGCCTCTACTGCTCTGTCATTCGTTTTCTCCCCATACCAAGGGGAACCATGTCTGGTGTGTAGATATTTGCTTAATTAAAACTATTTAATGAATGATACAAACACCATTCTACAAGCCATTTACTACACCCATTAAAATGCTCAACCATGACCAAAGTCACCTTAAATAATTTTTTCTGATGTGCCCAACATGGCTGTAGCAGCAAAGTGCAGAACAGTCTCCAGTGCCCAGAACTGCTATTCCCCCACAAAAGAACAGACAATACAAACACCTTTGTAGCTGTTTCAAGAAGCTTTGGGCAAGTCCATACTTGACTTAAGGTTGTTACAGGTACAAGACATAGGCTGAAACTAAAGTTAGAAATAGATATGAGAGGTTAGTACTTGGAGATCTGTTAGCTGGTTAACCTCTGGGTAGCTCTAATAAATCACTGCTTTACTCACTATTTAAATCAGAGTAGATAAATGAAGCTTCTCACTTGTCCTTAAAGAGCCATTAAACAACATATAATGAAGTTCTGATTACTGATTATTGCCTGGAAGAAAAGAGGTGTAAATAGATAAATTAAGCATTGTGGAACCTTTGTCTCACTGAAGTCAATGAAGAAGAATTTAATTGATTATATACCCATGGCCTCTAGGACCTTTCCTACACTCTGTATTATTAGTGACCAAAATTTCACAACATGATAAGGGAGGTATTGCTTATTGTCTTTGATCTGGCCAAAAAGACATTGCAAGATTTGTAAATAAGGAAGCATTCAAATAGTTTACCAATTTTTTTTTCTTTTCAGTGCACTCTGCTGAATACACAGGTATATTTGGTAGGGTCTGTAGCTCAGTTTGATTGAGCAGCTTCTATTAAAAACGTAGATGAGTTGAGACTAAAAAGCATACTCTGCAGAAATATGTCAATTGGAATGACAGTTTTGAAATAGTTTTCAATTATTGCATAATAATCTTTTACAGTTAGATTGAAACAAGGTATGTATATATTTTGCATATCATTATAATATTTTATTTATGCAATGAAAACTTATTAAAAAATAACAAAACCTAACCATTCTTTTTCTTTTGAATTTGTTTCAGTTCTGATATTGACAGGTCCAGAGAGAGGTTTTGTTATTTATTCAATGATAGCAACACTGAGAGAAAATCAATTGTATTTATTTTGCTAATGCCATGCAGGTGACCAACATAGAAGGGTGATTTCTGAGATTTCAGCTGTCACCATTTGTTCTTATCCTGATCAAGGCAGAGACATAGTGACAATTATCAGAGCAGACACATATTGGATTTGTGTGTCGAGAACGAAATTTTCTGCCTTGGGTGTGATAATCTTCCGTGTCTCAAAGTGTTCCACGATGCTAATTAGACTTTGTCCTGGCTTTGAAGATGCTGCCACAGAAGATTTTTCCTAAACTTATATCCTCTGACAGTCACTGACTCTCATCCTGCCACCACATTAAAGTGCCCACTTGCAGTGATTTTTGACACGGCCTGCACAGCAGTTAGGGTACTGCAGGCATGGCATGTTTCTGCCTCTCCAGTACACATTCTGCATGGATCATGCAATCTGGGTCTTTACCAGCTGGGAAGATTTCATGGACTCGAGGTGGTAGCGAAAAACGCCGTAAAAAAAGAACTGCTAAGAGAAAGTTTTGTCTTCTAATAGCAGCAAGGTATTTCTTGACAATGTTAGAGGCAAGCCAGTTCATACTGGGCAAAAACTTGCCTAACTTGTTTGTGTAAAATAAGCCATTTATAGTCTTAAATTCATAGTTAACACCTTCTAATTTCCATATTAATGACTGGATGAAATCTTGGGAGGAGCTTTCCTTTTGACTTCGAATTTAGGTAGTGGTCTCCTGACATCCCTCAGGGTGGTCTTGAAGCATCTTCATCACTGTTGGACTTCTGCCTTTTCTTTGTTCAGTGACATGACCTGTCAAATTTGTGAAACCTTGGCTCTAACTCTACAAAATCTTGGATCTTTACCATTGTATCCTATTGAAATTTCTAGCTTAGTTTATTGTATGACTTCTAATCTATGGTACGCTGGTTTCTATAATTGCTAGACAGACTGTACTAGAACAAAGTGACTAAAGCACTTTGTGCTGTTCAGTGGCCCTGCCATGCAAACAGCACTTTGCAAAGCAGAACTAGAAATTTCACAGAACTAGGGGTTTTTTTTAGTTTCTTTTCTCTTTCAGACGGGAAACCCACAAATCTATGGTATTCTTTAACTGCCCATACAGAAAGTTTTCAGCGTGCTGCAACTGAGTCAAAACACACCTTTGGAAAATAATGTCATGCTTTACCAGAAAACGTGTTTGATGCCCTTCCCTCACACATTTTCAGTAGTATATTGAAGCAGTAAAAGAAGACTAAATAGGAACTTTGGAAAAGTGTCTGTTTCTTGTTTGCACTGTTCATAGAAAAAAGCACATATGGGTGTGCTTGCAGACAGCACCAGCTTTGGCAGGTGGCTGGACTGGGCCAAGAGCCTTTGCATATTTATGAAAGCAAGGTGATGCATGAATTCATTTGACATTATTTCAGTCCAGACAGAACCTCATCTGGAAAGGCTGGTGATGAAGTGTTCTACTAGCACCTCTCAGAATAATTATAAGATGCAATGAGGAAAATCAGCTGAAGCAGAATGGTTGGTCTCCTAGTGACCATGGATACGGGGTTTTTTTCTATATTAAGACATTGCCATCTTATGCATTAGTAAGACATAACTGTAATTCCATTTGATGCTGATTTAGAAACTCATCAAAGTTCATTATTAGAGCTGCACTCAGGGATCTCATTGAGTGTTTGCAGGAATTATTTAGATAAACACATGGGAAAGATGATAAACATATTTATAAAGCCACACAAATAACTACATTGCTTAGATAATTTGGCTGCTCCATCCCTGGAAATGTTCAAGGCAAGGTTGGATGGGGCTTTGAGTAGCCTGGTCTAGTTGAAGGTCTCCCTGCTCATGGCAGGGGGTTGGAACAAGATGATCTTTGAGGTGCCTTTCAGCCCAAACCATTCTGTGATTTTATGATTCTGTGATTCTATTAAAATTGCCTCAGATGTTTGAAATGCTGATGGAAGACTGTAAAGGTGTTATCCTTAAACTTTTAAAGCTTTTCCTTGTAATAAATAACAACATTGTGATTAAAGAAACAGCTAATTTTCTGTGAAATTGACACTTTAAGCAGGATGTATTTTTTGTGCAGAGAGATTCTGGATATGGTTTGGAATTAGGTAACAACAGATGTCACATTAATATTTGGCTGCTGAGAAGACAGATGAATGATTGCAGCATGGAAGTATTAGACAAATTGATAATGGGCTTCCCAACACCTGCTGCTGTTGTTTCATTTTGCTGGACTGAATATAACAGTGACATAAAGAGGAAAGGTGTATTACAGTTTGTAGTGCTCTGTAGCAGTCAGTAATAGTCAGTTTCAGCATTTTATACATGTTCCTGTTCATCATGGAGCAACACACAATAACCAAACCCAGAAACCATTAAGCTTTTGGAAAAAAAAGAAAAAAATATTAAAAAAACTCTGCAGAGCAATAAATTATTCAGTTTTTCTGAAGGGAAGATCATCCAACCCTTAAAGATCTGCAGGAATGAAAAACCCAGGTGGCTTTTTAAATCTTTCTTTTTCCCTGGACCAGAATTTCCCAACACTTTAGTTATGAATCATTATGACTTAATTCAGCCTTAAGACAGCAGGCTCACTTTCCTTGTGGATTTGGCCCAAAGTAGGATGGAAAAGGAACCCCCAGGGTATTCACCAGCAGATGGGTATCATGCAAGAAGAATATGTCCCAACATAGCACACAAAGCTTTAGCAACTGAACAAGACTCCCTCAAAGCAAGGAAAAGAATCAAAACAACACATACATTCTTTTCTACTTATATTTGACTTATTGCATCACTTCCACAGCATCGAATTTGCTTTGTTTCTCTATTTCTCCACCTGCCTTTGGCTATTTTTGTGCTTTATTGAGTATTAAATTCTTGGTGTGTTTTCCCTCGTGCGCTTTGTATTTGCCTGACTGAACCACCCAGAACTAACCTCACACTGCCAAGGCAGCTCAGGGTCTATAACATCTTAACTCTGCTGAGGCTGGTGATTCAAAAGTTGTCTAATACTGGTTTCAGAATGCAAGAATATAAAATAATAAACCTGATGTTTCAAAAGCTTGTATGGGAGCAATTCAATATGTACCTGAAAAGTTATTTGAAGTCTGCTTCATCCATATGGAATGGACCTGATTGCTGAGAATATTGTGAATTTTCTTTCTAGGTAGAATTGTACTCAAGTTAGTGAAAATTGAAGGGTGTTAAACATGAAAGAAAAAACTCTATTTGATTTTGATGATAATAATGATGAGAACTTACCCTAGAAAGTTATCTTCTTTTATAAGCAATTCTTCTAAGATATATAGTTTGAGTCTAACTATCTATAATTACTTGAATCTAACCTCTATTATATACCTAATTAATCTTTGATTAGGACTTTACTTC
>JAOXXN010000447.1:123893-142409 GCA_026770055.1 Myrmophylax atrothorax | reverse complement strand
AAGGACCTTTACGTTTATCTCATCCTACACTAACTTGGCTCAGAGTCCTGCTTGGGGGGGGAGGGGGGGGGGGGGAACATTCATGGCATCAAATCCAACTCAAAGAAAACTTGACTCTCTATTCCCCAGCAGAATATTCTGAATTTAGAATTAATTTCTTTTTCCATGCCATGCTCAGCTCAGCTTTTGCTGTTAAGAAAAAAAGAAAAGAAAAAAAAAGACTGTTTTGACAAGCTCTTCAGGAAAACAGCATCTAAGAAGAAGACAGTGCTTCAAATCACAAGACCTGCTTTTGGCTAGATGAATGTAAAGCCTCAGGAGATGAAGCGTTAGTCTCTCATAACTTTCTGCAGGAAAATGACTGGCCCCAGAGGAAGAGGAGAGAAGCAGTGTGGTGATGCAGCCATTGGCAGTGGTAAAAGAGCATATGTGCCACCAGGAGCTGATACTTGCTCTACTGTAGAAGTCATTGTGTAAGATGTGTGTGACATTCCATAATAAATGAGTCTGGAAAGTTTAACCAGCCTGCCTTTTCCTTTCATAGTTACCTATTTCCTTTAAACAGCAGAACAGGTGTGTTTTTTGCTTACAAGTCCTCTAATGAGATGGGGGATCTCATGCAAGGTGGAGGCCTCCTAAGAAAGTATAATCCACTTATCCTCTGTAACCAGGCCAAACAACTCCAATCTCAGCACCACAGGAGATTTCTGCATCTGTTCTCACTTCATTGTCTTTGGTTTGTCTGATGTCAGCAGGTACAGTATGATTTACAGACGCTATCAGTAAGAATTTACTGTGAAATACTCAGTGCTATGGTGAGGCTGAGGCTGGTAACAGCACCAGGCTCTCTAACAAGCACCTAATTTCTCCTGAGCTCCTAGAGAAACAGCAAGATATCTACAATCAAGACCACAAAACATCAAAATTTAAATGGCACATGGCAGTAGGGGATGAAATTCTAATTCTGTTTTATCTCAGCAAGTATGAGCCCCTACCACAAAATTAAGAGAGAGAAAATTCTTCACATTCTTTTCTACTCATACTCACTTTAGGCAAATTCTTATCCCCATATGAGCACAGTCAGGTATATGATGCAAAACCTCCCAAAAGGAGCAGAAAAAGCAGGTTTATCCCCACATACCAACACTTGCAGTAAAATTTATACTAAAATTGTTGCCAGAAAGTGTCCAGGACTCCCAGGACATGCTTCCCTCTTCTGTTGACTGCTTGGGGTTTTACAGTATAACTGAGGGCAGGTTTTGGTTTTCTATTACTCTTAGATCTGCGTATCACAATCTGCAGAAAGGTGGTTTCAAAAAGGCAATTCTGACAAAAAAATCTTCAATATGCTGTTTCAGATATCTTGTCATTGAGTCTGTTCTCGTGTCTTGTAAATAGCAGTCTGTAACAGGAACCAAACTGCAATGTTTTGACTGACACATCATATACTTTTCCAAAAAATATCTTTTTCCAGTGATTTTCAAAGACTGTGTTTGTATCATGTAATGCAAGTGGTATTCTTCTTTCTGTCCCTATTGGGATATTTCCTTGACACTCAGTGCTCTGGTGCTCTCCCAACAACAGAGCAAAAAGCAGGAAAACTTCTTCACCAAAAGGCTTTCAAGCCCTGCCCAGATTTCCCAGGGTAATGGTAGAGTCTCCATCTCTAAAGAGATTTAAAGATGTCTAGATGTGGCACTTGGGTCTGTGATTTAGTGGTGGCCTTGGCAGTGATCTTAGACTTGATAGTCTTAGAGGCCTTTGACAACCTAATTCTATTTCTAACTGATTCTTTGATTCAAAGGTCTCTACAAATTGAATTTTCAAATTAGTAAAGAGTCAGGTAAAAAAGAAAAACACACAGTTGAAAAGAAGTAGCCTCATGTTACAGAGGTGTAAACCTGATACAGACCAGTATAAGAACCAAGGGTTACTAGGCATGTCCTAGTGGAAATGCAAATCTTCCTAGACAAATGCATCCCACCCTGCTTGCAAACAACAGGTGGCTGGAAGAGACAACCCAGGGTCTAGCAGTCAAGATCCTCTTCTTCAAGGATTCTCAGACAAGTCCCTGATCCAAGGAGGCAGATATTTGGATGGTTTTTTAATGTTTTCCCTATGGAGCCAGAACTCTTCAAGGGATCCTTAAAAGATACTCCCCTGAAGAATAAGAATGATCCAGGACAGGACAGGTGAGAGTTTCAGTGCTGGCCTTGGCAATGAGCAGGGTCAGTACAGAGAAAGAGCTGAGACAATATTCAGACCGACCCCGACCCCATCCCACTGCCACAGAACCTGAGATAACAGTCATTCTTCAAGCAGCAGGAGTCTGCTTTACAAATTTCAATTTGTACTGACTGCCAACTAAAGCACCTGCTCAGCTGCACTTCCAGAGATTAGGTGTTTAGGGCTGAAGATGGTGAGGTTCAGAATGCTGTGATGTTCCCAAAGCATTCTTTCTAGAAGACATGCCAGCGGAGATGGTAAGGAAGATGTAAAGAAAGTATCCCATTGTTTAAAAAACTTCCCCTCCCCAAAAGCCAGGCTTCTGATAGTCACTTCCCACAAGCAGTACAACAATCTGGAAAGGTAGATAGGACTCTGCCAGGACCCTGGATGCAGGGATTTACATCTCCCTGATCATTGCAGCTGAGCAGTCTTTGGAAGCACAATGGTTCACATTGGTACAGGGTGGACAATCACAGCTCAATGACAGGAGATGGTTGTTCCACGTTTTTTAAAGGGTTTGCCCAAAATTGTCTTTATTTACCTATTTTTCTCTCATCTGCCTGTTTATTCTGGAATGGGATGAGAACAATATGAGGCTTTAATGAAGTCACTGAGTCAATGCCTACACCATTAACATGTTATCTAAAGATACTTTCTTTATGCTTCCTGGCCGGAAAAGGAAAGCTAAAGAACAGTACATTTGATTTATTTTCTTTCTAAACACCCCACATAAATTAAGGAGTTGGGTAATTCATACCCACTGTTATTTATTCCCACAGTTCTGTGGCTTGAATGATTAGGAAGGGGCTTTCATTTGGTCAGCAATGAAGATGTCAGTGCAGCCTGCAAGGACAGCACTACTCAGATTCTTCAGGCTTCAAGTTATGAGGACAACTTCTCACCAAAGTGATGAGAGACAGGAGGAGAAGACAAGCTGAGCTGCACACCCAAGGCCGAGGGAACCACTCGTGTATTTGCAGATTTGCTTTGTTCAGGGGCTCAGATTCTGCCATTTAGAGCTTGTCCTTGTCATTCTGGGAGTGTTCCCACGTTGGAGACATCCTTGTCATTACGCTGGTGAAAAAAATACTGCCTGAACAAATGGCAAAGAGAACTCCTCCCTGGGTTTAGATCTCCCCCTACTGCTAGATGGCACCAAGGGGAACAGTATTACTGGGCAAGCAAGGTAGAACAGTTGCATAACCCTGAAAACAGGCAACAACTGTCCTTTAGCCCATCACTCTCAATTCAGCAGCACACTGCAGAGAGGACAAACTCCACCTCTAAAACCAAAAGAGAAAAATCTTGTGCAGAGACTGGCCTGAATGCCTGGATGCGATGGCCCCTCCCAGCAAGGCAGACAAGAAGCGCTAAGAATAGAGAACATGGTCTGTCACCTAGTGAGATTTTGATGGGCAGCAGAGCAATGTGGTTACTGCCGTGTGGGCTAATGCCTCTCAGTGATGACAGTAACCAGAGGCAGGAAGAGATGATGGGACAGCACAGCCCAAGTGGTGATGGATCCTGGACTCTCCAGCGTGGTGAGCAGAGTGCCAATGGCCCTTCTACCCTGTTCTGGAGGAACAGCAACTCCAGCTCCTTCCTGCAGGTGTGGGGCCAAGATCCATTGCTGCTGCTTTTGAGGAGCACCAACACAGTGACTTCCAGAAGCATGGAGACTTGGTAAGTGGAGAGTGACCTGGCACTGTGGGTATGTGCCAGTGGCAGCGGATGGGCTGGAGCTAAGTATCCCTTTCTGCTGCTTCCTGCCAGCAGGAAAATGACCCACAGCATGGGGAGATTCTCACCCAGGGCTGGCTACTGACCAATCCCTGGCATAGCCCAGGGAAAAGTAGTGAGGGAAGAAGGGTCATCCATCTGCAGTCAGTCCATGCTGACTGGTGCCACTACTGTGGCCCTCACAGGAAATCTTGGCAAGGCATCAGGAGTGGAGACGAGACACAGAGCCATGGGTGTGTGACAAAGCTAGCTGAGAGACAACAACAGAGAAATGCAGAAGTTCAAAAAAAGGAGCCAATATTTCCATTTTCTTCTGACATCAATTGCTTGCTAGGCTGGACATCCCATTGTGACATCACTGAGTGGCGGAGAGTGACATTATGGAATGGCAAATTGTTGCTTATACTTGGACGCTAGGAGAACCTTGGCCAGCCTGGCTTGAGACAAAAATGGCCACAGAGAAAGAACGCACCTGCCCTATTTGCCAGGACACTAAGAAGGATGTGGCTTCTGTGCTGCCCTGTCACCACCAGTTCTGCCTGGGCTGTATCTTGCGGTGGGCACAGAGAAAGCGATCGTCTCCACTCTGCAGAAAAAATGATAGAGACTGTCAGGTTTTCTGAGCATGGGGAACGGGACTATGTACAGCTGGTCATCGCTTCCCCTGAAGAGTCAGCAGAAGCCCGTAGCCAGGCAGGGAGAGCTCCTGGCCACCTAGAGGAGAGCAGCCCCCACCCTGCTTTGGTGTCGCCTCCATCTTCCCCACAGGGGACACTGTCCCCAGATGAGCAAGGTTCTTCTAGGCTGGAGTTCATGGGAGATATCCTGTCTGATGTCTGGGCAGGACTTTTCCATCAACAACAGCAGCTCCTGGACCCTGTGCAGCCCTGGCTGCGCCAGAGGCTGAAGGGAATATACAGGGACCTGTGGTGGCTGGTAGAGGCCTCAGAGAGCCGCATCCTGCACTACCTCTGCATCTATGGTCCAGATGCAGAGGTCTTGATCCCGAGGCTGGTCTTCCTTGAGGAACACACAGTCCTGCTGGTCCAGGGCCTCATCAGTGCTATTGCAGATCAGTGCAGTGAGGAGGCCCAAAGGCTGCTGCATTCCCATACTGCTGAGGTTGAGAATGACAGCCGGTCAGTCAGCACCAGCTCCAACTCCAGCTCCAACTCCAGCTCCAGCTCCAGCTGCAGCAGGTCCACATCCAGCAGGCCTCCAGAGGGCACTCCTGCCAGCCACTCCACAAGACCCAATATGGGGGAAGAAGCTGCTACATCGAAGGCTGCCCCTCATGGGGCTTCCAGCTACCTCCAACCTGAGCCTGTCCCTGCAGAGCTGGACCAGCCCCAGGAGGAGCCAGAGCAGCCAGCAGTAACAGGTGACCCTGATCAGGGCAGCAGCAACAGCCCCTCCACTCCTGGTTGAGGCAGAGGCTACTCACCTGGGGCAGCCCAGTGTGCCCAGAAGAGGAGAGCCCCCAACACTCTGGATCCTCCCCAACCCAACAAGAAGCCATGACAGGAACTGACCTGACCCCTGCAGCCCTGAGGGACCCTCACCATCACTTCAGATGAAGTGATGAAACTTCATCTCTCTTCATTGCCCATTTTCCACCCAAGAACCACAACCTGGGGCCAATGGAACCCATGGCACCTTCAGGAAGCAGCCTCACCTTTCCAGGTCTGGCTTCTTGAAGGAGCAAGATGAGGTCTCCATTAGGTCCAAGAGAGTCAGGAGTCTGATCAAATCCTTAAATATATGAGTCTCTTTGTAATTTGAAGTTTGACATACTGAAACACAAGCACATTTGAAAATCTTGCTCCAGGTACTATTTGGCTTATGAAAGGATAGTCTGGATCAAGAATGAAAATAACTGTGGAAAAATAAGGTTCCAATACAGTCCCTTGTTCTTGCAATTTTATTTGTGGATTTGAAGTAGATTGTTTAAGTCTTTAAGGACCTAAATAAGGTCCCAGTAGGTGCTAAGCAGTGGGAGATCAAGGACAAACAATCTTACGATGGTTGAGACAGTTGTTCTTCTCCAATCAGCATAGAAGTTGTTCCTTCATGACCTCCAAGCAAGATGTCAATATTAGACAGATAAGGTGAAACTGAAAATTTAGATGAAACTATGCCCAGGTATTTACTATTATTTTTCTGCTAGAAATTATGTAAAGTTGCAATGGCAACCCAGTCTGTATGCTGGATATATGATTTGTGTTATATCAAGCAAAACTTCAAATATGTTTCAGATCACATGGACTCTGAAACAGCCACAGATCACCTGTGCGTATAAAGAACAATTTGGTGAACGCTGGCATTTGGGAGAAAAAACAATACAAACATCTTTGTGTTGACAGTTCTTGAAGGTATATTACAAATAATGATTATAATAATAATAAAAAAAATCCATGTCCATTTTGTTCCATCCCTTTCGAATTTTGGCTCAGGTTTCTCTGACTCATTGCCAGGCTCGTTGCCAGCATCCATAAACAACTGTCTGCTGTAGCCTTCTTAACACCTTGAAGAAACCATCAGCTCCTTTTCACCATTGCAATTCACATCTCTTCACCCATTTCAGCTCAGGACCCATGAAACAATTCCACTGACTGCAGAGCTCTCCAGAGAAATGACCAACAGGGTACTCCCCACAAAGTGCTCTATCAGTTACTCGACAGCTTACTGTGAGTGACCAATGAACCCCTAAAATGGAAGGTGGAGATGGACAAGAGACATGTGCTCTTGGAGCTCATGGAATATTGCAAAGTGTGACTGAGCACAGCCGTGGCAAAGACAGCTGGTTTCATTGCCACACAACCAGGCCGTTGGAGGCGGCCTTTGATTTAAGTGAACAGCTCTCAAAACCTGAGTGGATCAGCTGGTTGTTTGCTGCAAGAGTGTGTCACTCCACTTTCACCAGGCCAGCATGGGGTAAAGTGAATTAATGGCAAAGGTCAACACAGAGAATGGAAACTAAACAACAAACAAAAGAAATCTGAAGGCAATGAGCTTGAGCTGGGTCCTACACAAGTACTCCTTCCCAAGGACTGGGGATACCCAGTGTGCTGGTAGTGAGGAAATCACAGAGAGGAGTAATGGGAATCATTGTGGTACTGTGGCTGAACTGTGTGCATCAAACAGCTGTATGTCATGTTTAGCTGGAAATCAAGAAAAAGAAAGTGAAAGATGAGAAGGAGGACTTTTAGAAAAAAAATTACTATTTTGCTTCTCTGAAAACTTTAAATCTTTCTCTGCTGAAATTTCCTCAAAGCGCACTTTCTGTCCCTGTTAACTGGTTGCTTTCAAGAATTGTCCCAGAAGGATGGCACTATCTGTCTTGTTTTAGCTGCTCAGGTCATGTCTCCTTGCCCATGACTTCCTTGCTATACTGCAACATGTCCAGGGAAACCTGTAGGTTTTGGAGGTGATCATTATAGTCCAATCTATAAATAGTACAGGCTTCTAAAGAGCACACTGGACCATAATATTTGCACATGACTTGGTCCAAATGACCTTGCTCTGATTTCTGGATGGTCATTTTGTAATTTAATTGTTCAGCTGAATTCCTTGTCTTGAGAAATTGAGTTTCTGATCAGGAGCCACTCCAGACCTCTTAAAGATTAATCCAGCCATGGGAGCACTGAAAATGTATGCGGATTTTCTGAAGTGATTGCTTTCCTTGTCTAGCCCTACATAAAAATTATTCTGCTGAAAAACAATTGCAAGTAATTGAACTGAAAGCCTTCTAGGTAAAATTTATTCCAAAGTATAAGTTTAATAAAGTTATATATACAGCAAAACATGGATATTGCCAGAGAGTCTTTATAATGCTATTCTGCATATTTTCTATTTGTGAGAGAAATTCCTGTAGTCTTTTTTCAGTTTCACATTACAAAGAATGTTGTGAAGCAAATTACAACTGAATATTTTTAGCTCCTGCAAAAACATTAAGCAAAATAGCAGAAACAATTACATTTAAGCTGCATTTCCAAAGCAGGTGCCTTACTTTAACACTCAAGGTCAGAAAAGGAAGAAGCAGTTGATGTGTGTGTTGAACAAAAAGCCATAATGGAACTGTGCAAATTCTTTCTTTTTCCTCCCCCAAATAGGTATTCACATATTAAAAACGTCATTGAAGGCTGAGGCCAAAATTTGTAGTGGTTTTATTTCCATCAGCTGTGTTAAACAATTAAAAAGGGTATTATTGGTCTAGTTTAACAAATGTCTAAATGAATGATAGAAGAAAATATGCACATTCAAAATGCATAAGTCAGATTTTCCAGAGGATTCAGAAAACTGGTTAGGGTTTGGGTTTTTTCTCTTTATGAAAGAAGCCAAAAGAGCTCACACCTTCACTTCGTTCAAGGTAAACAGCTTCTGAAGGGTCACTTGGTCATAGGTATTGGATTCTGACCACTTCCCAAAAGATGTCCTTTCTTTTCAAACTTATGACAGAAAAATGTAAGCAAAGAAAAAATGAAATCAATTGAATTCAGACACTGTTTTGCTCTCCATTAAACCACGATACTATACCCTTCTCATTAATACAAATACAGAAATACCAGCAGCATTGATTTGGAGAAAAATGAAAACTGTCACTACCAGTCATCTCATCAAGAGGAGAGCAGTCAGTGTTGGCAGCACTGCACTGCATTTAAGTCTCTAGTCATCATATTGACTTACTGTATTCAGATTAAGTGAAAAATGCGAAAGAAATGCATTATGTACCTCCAAATCAGCTATTGTGAATATAAATCTGCTTACCTGTTTGTCATCCAGGCACTTACACCAAATGGGAATGTAACATAAATCCCACAGAGAAGACTCCTTTTCACCCTAATAGTGCAGTTACTTTATTGGTCATTTAGTTATAAAATTTAAAATATCTGTGGCTCTGTACTCAAGAAGTATTTATATATACATTTCCTAGATAAATCCAACTGTCATTTTAAAATTGTAATTCTGTCCTCAGGGAGCAAGATCATGTAAAACAACAAGGTGAAAGTGCAACTTATAAGTAAATTTCTTAACTCTTCTGTACACTTATGTGGAAGAAAAATTTGCACATTTGACAAGACACCTTTGAGATGGAAAATGCTCATTTAAGGCTATGTTAATTATGTAATAGATAACATTAGGTGACACTAATTTAAATCTCTTATTCATCACAAACTCTGCTTTAAAAAAAAATCATCTAGGGAGATGCACCACAAGTTCCAAGCTCCATCCTCACAAAGCTAAGCTCTCCCCCAGGGAAGTTTCCAAAAGCAGATGGACCTCTCAACTGTAGCTGGAGCCTGCACTAGGGAACAATTGTCCTTACCGAGAGCATGCACCACTAAAGCTCCTGCAGCTGTCACCACTGCCATGAAATGTCCCCTTAGGTCCTCACAGACCTGGTCCATGTGACACACAGTGTACAGCTGAGCCATTTCATCTTTCCCAGCTCCAGCAGCATCAGAACAGGCAAACCTTTCTCCTCTCTGGCTCCACTCAACAGTAAATTTAGCCTTAAGGCAGTCAACATTTGATGAAGGTTTAGTTTCTTCTATCAGATACCAAGAAGGATCATTTTCTGGCTCTGCACAGAGTACAAACAGAATTACATGTGTACATATGTACACATGTACATATGTGATTTTTCCCTATGTACATAGGTACACATGTACATCTGTTGATTTTTCCCTATAAGTACAGGGCCTGGAAGGGTCCAGTTGTGGAAGCATTCCTAAAGCAGATACTGCCTTGTGGCCTTCTCTGAGCAGTGTATGGCACAGGCAGACAGATAGCCTGCCCCAGGAGGTTGTCTGAAGCCAAGCTTGGCTCTTGGACAATGAGCATTTTTCCTCCTCTTTTCATGGACCATTTCCCTGCAAACTGAGAAAGGGAGAAATCCCTGCACTGTTCTCTGGTTGGCAGTGGAGTGGTATGACCTGGATGTCCAGGAGGGTGCAACCACTGTGTGCTGCTGCTCAAAACAGCTTTGGGCATTGTCCCAGTGGCACTGAAAATGTGTTCTGGATGTTTGCACAAGGAAAGACTTACTTATCACACAGGGACATGCTCCAGGGCTCTGAACCATGCAAAGATAACAAAAATAACTGGAGACATGGAAATTGAGGAGCTGTCAAGCAGAAAAACTAGATATAACTACATTTAAATTCATGTTTTAATAGAACAGGCTGAAAGATAACATCAGTTGTTAAATCTTTGAGATGCTTCCTGGAAGTAACACAATAGATCATGTCAGTATCGTCTAGATAACTGTTCACATGGATTTATTTTCACATTTAAATAATCTATAGTGTATTGATTTCAGGAGTCCTCTTTCACATACAGATTCCAAACTGTAACAGGCTGTAAGGTTACTGATGTTATGCTCTTTATTAAAGAGCTTCATCCATTGCTTAGGCACGGTTTCCTTTCTGTGAATCCAGAGGTAAATGTGATGCATCATGCAGTGAGAAGAAAATTTTAATGTTAGAAAGGTATGTAAGGGCAAAAACTAGTACCAGAAGCGCAAGTTAATTTTGAAATTTAGACAACTGACTACCCTTTTCAAAGAGACCAAATCAAAGACACTCATTAAACTGCCACCCACGAAGTGGAGGTAAACCCCAATTTTGGTTGATAATTCCTGGATTTGAAAGGCATGAGTTCAAAATTCAAGCTGCAGTGCTGTACCTCAGACTGGGCAACCTAATCCTGCCATGTCACCGAGTCACTATTACTTGTGAAAATCCTTCTCATAATGAACAGCATCTGACATGTCTTGGAATGCTTAGGCAAGCCTATATCCTATGCACATGTTCTCTCCTGGAGGATCATCTGTTCCTTCTTTCTGGAGTGCAATCCAATGCTGTGTGAAGGATTTCTTTTCGTTCTTTGGAATGAGCATTTCTTCATAATTATCTTTGTAATACTCATTTCATACAATTCAGTGCAGTTCAGTTTACAAGTTGGTTAAGAGATTCAATCTCCTTCCACCTTTAAAAAGGTGAGGCAGCATTTTAGTGAACAGCAACCAAGTGAAAAGTTCTGCCATCATTTGTGTTATCCCAAATCTGGTATAATTCCATTGAAGTCCTTTTTGTGCTACCAAGAACTTAGCTCATGGTTGAATTTAGTCAGTGGTGATGGCCCTACTTTGTTACAATTTAATAGTATGAAGTCTTGGGAGACTATTAAATATTACAACATGTAGAGTAGAAAGAGGGTAACATTACTTGTTACTTGAACATGGGTTGCTTTCAGATACTTCAGCTATTGCATATTGTTATTGCATCTTCCTCTGCTAGCTCATGACCACTATCAACAGACAACAAGGTGTGCTCCCTTGCCCTGTGCTTGTACAGGGACTGTTTCATGAATTCTGTTTCAGGATCTGGGCCAGAATACTCGTGGTTCAGACAAACAGCAACGTTTCTCCTAATGAAGTCCATTGGTTCTATGAGAACATGAAGTCAAGGCTTTTTTTTGCATTCTTTAGCAGAGAGGCCTCACAATAATAAAATTTTTCCTCACTATTACAGTCATGGCCAGAAATAGAGGTCATCAACTTAGTGAGCTTTTTTCCCCAAAACTTCTTAGCAAAACATTGTCTCATTCACAGATGTAATGAATAATATCTAATATTTCAAAAATCAACATCTTAATTCAGACTAAGATATTTATTTTTGGATATTTAGGTCCTTTTGCAGCTGCATTAAAAATCACAGGTTGGATGAGAACAGTGAAGGTCTAGAAAAGAAGAAACCAGATGCCTTGGGTATCCTTTAGCATGTCATGTCAGAAAGTCAGATGTCCTTCCCTGGATAATCGCAGAATTAGTGATGTATTGCACATGTTGTAGAAGGTGTGTGCCTGATAAAGTGATCGAGGTGTTGTAAGGTGTCTCTTATCTTGATCATTGTTCATTACTTGGGACCCTCCTTCTGCAGTAGCAGCAGCAGCACAGGACGATGAGACCCTGAGCTGTCCTGCATGTTCTTTGCATGGTGGTCTGTGTGAGAGGGCAAAGCAAGCCTGGCATTTCCTTACATGCAGTGACCCACACAGGTTCTGCAGACTCATACTTCCCAAAAGATCAGTGAATCAGATGGCAGGAACAGCCAGAGTAGCTGCTCATCTCTGCAGACAGCTAACAAGCACCAGAGTTTGAGCTCTGCCAATGGGTGGAATTACCATCACAGTGTACAGGGAGAAGAGGCACGGCACGTATACAGGGTGCCAGCTCCAAGGCGATCTTGGAAGGGAAGTGCTACATGTGTGCAGACACATTGTAAGGACTTAAAGAGCACAACCAACTGTCTCAAAATACTGTCAAAGTCACTGTAGGAACTAGAGATAAGCACAGAAGAGAGGAATTTGCAATAGGAAAGCACTAATTCCAGGCCTAGCAAGTCAGATGTAGGTAGCACATCCTGGTGAATGCATCCAGACAAAAATTCCCGCTGTGACAGACACAGTGAGAAAGGAAGCAACTCCTTATATACATGCCATCACAAGTTATGGGAACAGCATCTACACTTCATGGATAGCTGGAAGCTGGACTGTATAAAGGTGGTACCTCCAGAAAAACAACTCCAGAACCCCCACCACTGAGAAGACCAAGGTGAAGAAGGACTAATGGGATGCCACTGGATCCACAGGGTGGTGAATATCTTTTGCTACTTCTCCTCCCCCTTCCTCTTGCTTTCTATGCTTTCTTTCTTTCCTCACATTTACTCTTAAATAAAACTCATACTATTGAGTTTCGTGTATGGTCTCATTTGCACCTTAATTCAGGTAGAGGCTTCCCTCAATATTCGGATCATAACACATGTTCCAAGTCCCAGCTGCACAGGGAGATGGCGACCTCTCTTCCATGGCTGAGTGAGGAGGCAGCATAATTTCAGAGGAAATCCCAGGAAGACAAGAAGACTTTTCAGGGAGTAACCAGAGTAAGTCTGACAGAGTTCCTGAGTCTGTGGTTTGATACATGGCCACACAGAATCCGAAGGCAGCCTTTGGTTGAACTGAGGAGAGTTCACAGTAACTCAGGTGATTACTGAACCAGTAAAGCCTCTGCTTTTTCCTGTGGATTGACTTTGAACTACACTTGCTAAATAAGCATTTTAGTAAAATGTCATGTTTCAGCCCCTGAAGGTGCATTAAAAAGGCTGACAAACAAGCCACGGGTTCCAAGATAATTCCCTGAAAATTGTGTGAAATGGAGGAGGAAGATAAAGATCAAGGTAGAAAATATGATTTTAGCCACACTTAGAGCTATTCCCCTCTTGAGCACTCCTAAGAATTCAATTTCTTAATTTAAAAATGGTTAAAAGTTCTTTCTTTCAAATGTACAACTATCATCAGACCAAAGCCTGCTTAACAGTTAGCAAAAGTTTCCTCTTATTCTGAAAGAGGGTGAGTGAGGAAATTTCAGGCAGCTAAGGAGAGACAGAATTTTTTTCAGATTATGTTTTATCTGGACTAGCCTTTCAGGAATGCATTTAGAAGTGAAAGGCAAACATTTTCTTAAGCACTACAACTGGAATAGAGAGCAGATCCAAAGGACACTTGTCTTTTCCTCCCTCTCTGAAACTGTTCTCCAAGCCCCAACTGAATTTTCCAGTTTCAGTCTGTCCACTTGAAACTGCTTTAAAGTGGCTGCTTCCTGGCAAGCAGCAAATTCTTAAAGATCTCTTTGATCTTCCTCCATCTCTTCCCAGTAGCAATGTAAGTCACAGAGTTTCTGCCATGTGAAGGGACTGCTTTTCAAAGTCATCTGGGAACAGGTCCTGACAATCCCTTATCTACAGACCTCACTCTGCTGTCTGCACTAACCTGCTACAGGTGCTCAGCTTCTGGTATGATGGCTTTACTGTTAGGCAGTTGCTTTAAGAAATAGTTGCTTTGAGAGCTACTCTCATGTATAATTTCAGGAAATTTCAACCATTCCCATTACACAAATCATTCCTTATTTCTGTAATTTCTATAAAGTGTTGACCGACAGGTCACAACTAGGGCCATGTTTTGAATGCTTTCCTTCCCCAGCTGGAGATATCAGTAAAATTTTTGTTTGTTAAGACAATCACACTGGAGGGGAAACAACCCTCCAGCACAATCAATAAAAAGGAAAATGCACAATATCTGAAGTACAGAGGCTTCACAGACCCTTTCTCCAATGGAAGACACTTTGTAGGTCAGATTTTCTTTCCCTGCTCTTCAGTAACACTGCTTGCAGCCCCAAGGTCTCTCTTCTTCCCTGGTAGGAAACAAGGACTAAATGACATTGGCACTTCCAAGGTGGTGTCAGCCATTCCCACATTCCTTGTTCCCTGCAGCACTCCACTGCCTCAGCTGCTTCTCCGCCTCAGGTGCGGCAAGCATGTCTCCATCACCATCACAGCACTTCCTGCTCTTGCAATTGAAAAGTGACCTTTTTAATTGATTAATTTGCCTGCTCAGAGTCAAGCCAATCATGTGATGATAACTCTCAATGGAAAATGTTTGTCAGGTTTGTTTGTAGTGAAAGAAGAAGTGTCCAGAAGAAGTGTGACCATTCAGTCGAAGTTTGGATTTGCTTTTCCCAAATGGAAATGCTGCAGTTCAATCACAGGGTTGTTTAGACTTTTTCTTCCCCTGCTCTTCAGTAGCACTGCCTGCAGTCCCAAGGTCTCTCTTCTTCCCTGGTAGGCAACAAGGACTAAATGACACTGGCACTTCCCAGGTGGTGCCAGGCATTCCTGCCTTTATTGTGCCCTGCAGCACTCCACTGCCTCAGCTGCTCCTCTGCCTCAGGTGCTCCAAGCATGTCTCCATCCCCATCACAGCACTTGCTGCTCTCCCCTGGTCGAGATCCTCCTCCAAGGAAAAAGTGAGTGCAACCTCCAGAACTTGCACCCGCTTCCCACATAGAGGAAAATCGTGAATGAGAGATATGCCTTCCATGAACTGCTACATGTTCTAATACTGCCAGTTCTCAGCTGCCGCAAACACGAATCTCTGTGCCCTTTTCTCCTTCCCCAAATGTTCCATTTTACACCCCAAACCTGCAAACGATTCATGCGGACAAGGGCAAATGTCTACCCTGTGTGTAGTTAGATGCTGCCACTTGGCTCAGCCTCCATCCCTTTGACCTGTAACTCTTTTCCCAGGTTGTGAAACGCCTCCTCTTTTATCAAGGCACCTTCCAGAACTTCACAAAATAATAGGGGTGATGAATGGATTGAGAGCAGTGCAGCGGAGAAGGACAGAGGGATACTGGGGAACGAAAGACTGGATATGAGGCAGCGCTGTGTGCTTGCAGCGCTGAAAGCCCACGATATCCTGGGATGTGTCTAAAGAAGAACATCCAGTGGGTCAGAGAAGGGGATTCTGCCCCTCTGCTCCTTTGAAAGACAGGAATATGTTGCCCAGAGAAGCTGTGATGCCGCTCATTGGCAGTGTTGAGTCAGGCTGGATGAGGGTCTGATGGGCCTGTCAAGTAGAAAGTGACCTTGACAGCAGCATATGGACTGGACTAGATGATGTTTAAAGGTCTCTTGCATGCCCAGCCTTTCTGTCATTTTATGATTGCAGAGCACATGAGATAGGAGGGAAAAATAAATTAAATGCGATCATGGCAGTGAGATAATTAGGGTAAGTTCTGTGGTACATGTGCAAAGAACTCAAGATTGTCACAGCACCTTGGGGCAGAGTCCTTTTAAAGTATGAGATGCATCTCCTGAAGCATCTGTGCCCTTAGCTTTGACAGGAAACGGGAAATATCTAGATACTCTGAAATTCCAGCTCCTACCTGCCTCTTCAGACCTTTACAACTCTGAAAAAGTAATTAAAGTTCAAATCCAAATGAAAAGAAATACAAATGGCACAATTCAGCAGGCACTTACTCGAGCAAAGAGAAATACCCCTCCCAATAACAACACAAAAAAAGTGGTCCTGAGCAAAATTCCATCTTTTTCTGGGCAGAGATTGCTAAACACCAAAGTATGGTAGTGGACATGCTCCATTTGCAGAGGTTGAGGAGAGATCTCTCACCCTGTAGCAGATCCATGAGGCGGATACACACAGCACCCTCACCTCCCACCAGCCAGCCCTCAAACTAGCAGATGATGCTCTCCCAGATGGGAAAAGAAATGCTTGGGCTAATGCCTCTCAGTGATGACAGTAGCCAGAAGCAAGAAGGGATGATGGGACAGCACAGCCCATGTGGTGATGGATCCTGGCCTCTCCAGCGTGGTGAGCAGAGTGCCAGCGGCCCTTCTACCCTGTTCTGGAGGGACAGCAACTCCAGCTCCTTCCTGCAGGTGTGGGGCCAAGCCCCATTGCTGCTGCTTTTGAGGAGCACCAACACAGTGGCTTCCAGAAACATGGAGACTTGGTAAGTGGAGAGAGACCTGGCATGTAGGTGAGTGCCAGTGGCAGCGGATGGGCTGGAGCTAAGCATCTCTTTCTGCTGCTCCCTGCCAGCAGGGAAATGAGCCACAGGGGAGAGAGACTCTCACCCAGGGCTGGCTACTGACCACTCGCTGGCATAGCCCAGGGAAAGGTAGTGAGGGAAGAAGGGTCATCCATCTGCAGTCAGTCCATACTGACTGGTGCCATCATCCTGCTCCTCACAGAATATCTTGGCAAGGTGCCACAAAGAGGGATGAGACACAGCACCACCTGTGGCCAAGAAAGAGCAACCTGGAAATACAGAATTTGAAAACAAGAAGTATAACTTTCTTTTTTCTCCTGACACCGTGCACCGGTCAGGACAGACATCCCACTGTGACATCACCTGTCAGGGTGACATCACTGACATTCCATGATTGTGACATCATGGAAGGATGTATTGTGACATCTTGTGCTCCACCCTGAGCTCCATTTGAGCAAGACTGTGCGGCCAAGAGGATCGAGTCAGGCTTCTCTGGTGCTGGCTGATGCCTGTCATCGGCAGCTCTCAGTGCCAGACCCGGAGCGATCACTCCTGTTTCCCTGGTCGTACCTGGTTCAGGCAGCTGGGCACTGCAGGTGCTTGCAGAGATGAAGGTTGGCTGTGTGGGACAACATTCACCCCAGGGGTGGCCATGGGGTGGATGACAGGGCTCAGGGAGCTGGGAGGGTGCTGTTTGTGAGGGGCCTGGGCACTTTTTCCTCCCTTCCTGCGACAACCAGTGACCATGGCCTCTCGCTTCTGCAGCGTGTGGCACCAGGAAAGGCGAGCAGCTCCTGATGCTCTGCTCTTCCCAACACACTGCAGCGCACAAAAATGGCCTCAGAGACAGACAGCAACTGCCCCATCTGCCACAATACTAAGATGTACATGGCTTCTGCTGTGCCCTGTCACCACCGGTTCTGCCTGGGCTGTATCCTGCGGTGGGCACACAGAAATCCAGTGTGCCCACTCCGCAGAAGAACAATAGACATCATCTGGGTTTCTGAGAAGAGAGAAGGAGACTGTCTGGAGACAGCCATTGCAGGCCCTGAGGAGCTGCCAGATGGCAGCAGCCTGGCAGGGACAGATCCTGATGGCCTGGACGAGAACAGCCCCCATCCCCCTGTGGCATCTCATCCATCTTCTGCACAGGGGACACTGTCCCCACCTGAGCAGGAGGCCTCAGGGCTGATGTTTGTGGGTGTGTTCTGCCTGAGGTCTGGGCAGCTCTTTTCCGTGGACGACAGCATCTCCTGGCCCCCGTGCGGCTCTGGCCGCGCCAGAGGCTGAGAAGAATATACCGGAGCTGGTGGTGGCTGGTTGAGGCAGCAGAGAGCCCTATTCTGCATAACCTCTGTGTCAGTGGGCCGAATGCAGAGGTCTTAATTGAGGGGCTGGAGCCTCTCCTTGGGCAACACACAGCACCACTGATCCATGGTGTCATCAGTATCATTGTGGGCCAGTGCAGCGAGGAGGCACAGAGGCTGCTGCGCTCTGGGACCCTCGGGGAGAACAACCGCCCTGTGGCCAGAGCCAGCTCCAGTTCCAGTGGCTTCAGCAGCTCCAGCTTCAGCTCCAGCAGTTTCAGCTCCAATAGCTCTTGGGAGGGGACTCCCACCAGTAGCCCTGCAGGCCCCAGGGTGGAGGAAGAAGCTGATACATTGGAGACTGCCCTATACAGTGGTCCCAGCTGCCCCCCACCCCTGCCTGTCCTCAGGGAATGGGACCAGGCCCAGGAGGAGCCAGGGCAGGTGATGATGGTGGCAGGTCTCTCTGCCCAGGGCAGCAGCAACAGCCCATCTAGTCTTGTCCTGGGCAGGGATCAATGTCCTGCTGGGTGCTGGGAGACCCAAAATAAGAGAGCCCCCAGCTCCCAGGACTGTCCTTAGCTCAGCAAGACACCACCTCACCAGCAGCACTAGCAGGGCTGCTGAAACTCTTTAGTCAAAGGAAATAAACTTGTTTCCTTCACACAGTCTCTTGGAACTGCTTTCTCTCCCGTCTACTGCCTCTCCCCTTCCCCTCATGGCCCACCGTGGGTGGCACCCATATGCTGGTGGGCACAGCCATGGGCCACCAGAGCCCCAGGGCCATGTCAGAGCTGCCTCTTCCCACAGGAATTCCTGCGGCAGCCGCGC
>JAOXXN010000447.1:113108-123793 GCA_026770055.1 Myrmophylax atrothorax | reverse complement strand
AAGACAGTATAGAGCCACTTTTTATGAAATAGGAAAAGTTTAAAGCCTGAATAATAAGTCACTTCATTAGAGCTATGTAATTAGCTTGCCTTGAGAGAGCCCAGTAATAGCTGCATGTTCTCAATAATTAGTTACAGTAACAGTGAGGGGAGAACAGAGGACAGAAAATCACTAAAATCTTGGTAAAGCAATGCAATCTACTTTCCCTTTTTACACAGAGTAATAAATCCCACAACACTATAGAGTTAATACTTCAAAATGGATTTCATTTTCCATCAATAAAGAAATAGGGCAGCTAAACTCTATGAAAACAAATGAATAGACAAAAATAAAAGCTCCTTTTGAAGTTTTCAATAAAATCACTTGCTGAGGAGCAGTCACTTCCACTAAAGGTTATAGTCTGCCTCAGCTTTCTCTTTTCCTTTCCAAACTTATTTTTGTAAACATATTCAGATACTCCTCCAGCTTGTTAAGGAACATATCACCTCTTCATATGAGGTGCAGAATTTTTATATGCTTTTTCTTGGCTGTAAATTCTACACTGTGACTCCATTGCAGACTGCCTATAATCCCTTCAGCACTCCATATGGTCATCCTTTTTAGTATCATCCTGTTCTTTTTCTTCACAGTTTCAATAAGTTTTTGATGCAAAAAGGACAGAACCTAAATCCTAATTTACTTGTCCTCTTGATAAGTATCATTACTAGAAATTCATCTTTTGAGTCCAAACACTTAAAATATTTCTGTGTGCAAAGGTATGTGTGTACAAATAGCCATAGCTGTGAAAATTATGTATAAAAGAGTAGAATACAGTAGAAAAAGGCCACAATTCCATGTATTCAACAGTTGTGAGATCATATCTGCAGTTCTGTGTCCCGTTTTGGAAATATCCAGACTTTGACCAGTCGGGATGGATCCAGCCAAGATCTACAGAGGTAGTTCTGGGGCTGTGTGGCATGTAACAGGAGGAGATGGTTAAGGGGGTTTTTCTACGTGTATGTGGGAAAAAACCAAACAAAACACCCCAAAAGAAACCTAAAGTAGGAGTCAATTAGTATATTGAGGTCGTCATGAGTGGTAATGGAGAAGATGGAGTCAGACTTCTTAGAAAAGCTCAGCAAAAATTGTGATCTGTAGCAGGAAACATTCTGATTAGCCAAACAGAAACATTCTTTTCTATGATGGACAAGACCTCAGAGAGTCTTTCAAGTCTCCATCCACAGAGATATTCAAAATCCATCTAGACATGATCCTGAGTAATGTAATCAAATTCTGAGTTGGTTCTGTTATGAGCAGGAATGCTTGGATGAGAAGACCTCCAGAGGTTCTTTCCAAACAAGTATTTTATGACTGTGTCATCCAGTTTCCAGTAAGTAGAAGATTTGCCTATAAATATATTGAAGTGCTAAGAAAGTAATTTTTAACCTTAGCTTAACGTCTAGGTAGCAAAGTGCCCTGTTGGACTTGACTAAAAGTCCTTAGCACAACGTGACAAACTACCATCATTGAAATTATTTGTAGCTCCTGTTCCAGAGGCCCAGGAAAGACAAGTACAAACCAAGTAACCCCACAGGAGGGAAGATGATGTGAATGAAACAGAGATGTAACTGAAAAAAATGTACTGTGCTTTTCTGCAAGTAGTGTTACAAGGTAAAGTCTCTCCAGCAGTTTCACTTGGGCGAAATGGACCTCGTGAATAACTTTGCTGTAACTCAGTGATGATTCTGCGGTGGAAAACAGGACAAAGCACAGGCAGCTGTTAGAAGGGTTGGTTAAACCTCTCTATCATACTGGAGTGCTGTGTCCAGTGATGGGCTCTCCAGAGATGTGAATGTTCTGGGGAGAGTCCAGTAAAAGGCCACAAGGATGATGAAAGGACTGGAGCATCTCTCTTAGAAGGAGAAGCTGAGAGAGCTGGGACTGTTCAGCCTCGAGGTGAGAAGGCTGAAGAGATAAGAGGGAATCTTATCAATGCATACTAATACTTGAAAAGAAGGTGCGAAGAGCATGAGGACAGGCTTCCTTCAGAGGTGTCCGGTGACAGGACCAGAGGCACAAACTGAAACACATTATGTTCCCTCTGAATATCAAAAACCACTTTGCACTGTGAGGGTGAACAAGCACTGGCACAGGTTGTCCTGGGGAAATTGTGGAGCCTTTCTCTTTGGAGATACTGAAAAAACATCTAGATATGATTTGGGGGAGCCTGCTCTAGGTGTCCCTGCTTGGGTTTGGGCTGTATGATCTCCAGAGGTCCCTTCCAGTGTCAAACATTCTCTGGTTCTGTGCTTGTACATAAGGTCCATACTTACACAGGGTGAGAAACAACTCCTGCAGGTACCCACTGCAACAGAAGTCCTGAGGGTAAGCAGTCTTGGATAAAATCCCTAAGGACTATCATAAGATGCACACAGAACCCCACAGCAGAACGACAGTCACCCAGAAAGCTTAATTCTGATATTTACTAAATCTCAAATTATCAACTTAGCATTCAAAATTGCTAAAGAAAATGAGAATTGTGTTTCTGAATTTCATTACTGTAATTCCCTCTCGCCTCCTGTTCACTGGTAGGGTTTAGACCTTTCAGTCTAAATGACAGAGCTCTGCCTACTGAGCTTAGGAAGTAACAGGTAGCATCAATTCTGTTTCAGTCTCTCTCAGCCTGTGAGGTTAACACAGAACACACATAGTGCCAGGCTGTGTTGCACAGTAAGACCCAAAGCATTCTTAACTGTTGGAGCCACGCAGAAGTTTAAAATGGGTTGGCACTGAATATCCACTGAGGAAGAGAGGAGGAAAGACAGACCGTCAACAAGTTTCACAAGGTCTAACCAAAAGGCAAATAAAGCAATAAAAAAGTCACTACTTTCATGTTCATTTAGTTGCCTCTCTGGCAGGGGAATCAATCTATAATGATTAGTTGCCATCAAAACTGCATCTGGTACACTAGGATACCTGAGAGTTTCTCTGAGGGTTTTTTAAAAAACAAGCAGAAGCCAACCAACCAAACAAAAAAAAAACCAAAATTAGGGGTTTTTTTAAGAGATTCCTTGCTTGATTAAAAAACCCAAAACACAAAAAACCAAACAAACCAACAAAAACCAACCAACCAAAACCACCCAAAACCAAACAAAACCAGAAAGAACCATAAAAGAGTTTCCTTCCTATAAGATTAAAAAAATCACATAGTAATAATTTCTCTGTACCCAGAGATAATGTGAACTACATCATCTTCAGTGTACCTACTTTACCTAGAACAAATAAAATTAACTCCTCTAGGCCTTTTTGGATGGCTAGACAAAATTTTCTAGTGTAATATCCAAACATTTTGAAACATTACTGTCCGCTCAATTACTTATTTTTTTTCCAGTGATGAACTGGAAGAAAATGACACAGTGATGGACTGGTGATTTGTGCCCAGGTCAAGACATACTATCAGGATCCAGGGCTATAATCTAAAGAATTGAAAAGAGAGCAATTCTTTAAGGAACACTTATTTTCAAGCTTTGTGCATTCTATCCAGCTGTTAAGTACTTCAACTTTCAGTTTACCAGTTACAGAAAATCATTATGATAATGGTGTTCAACTGCTACTTAGATCTAAAATGACTGACATGATAATACACTATTAAAATTCATAGAATTGGCAAGATATTAAATTATTAGCATTTCCACTCTCATTCATAAGGCTGCAATTAAACTGCAATTAACGAGTTAAAACTCGTTCTTTGGAAAGATTTTAGTTGTTAAATCCAATCTTATTCATGCCACACTTTCAGCAATTTTTTATTTCAGAAGCAGATTTCACTGTGAATTTTATGATGCAGTATGGGAACAAATACACCATCTCTCCAGCTGTAAATTGACAATTCAGCATTCAATGGACTAAGGGAGAAATGACAATGGAAAGTGTAATGATCTTCTAAGACAACTCAGGTGTTTAATGAAATGAATTTTTCATGATTTTTCATACTCTCTTCCCCCATTTTGACTGCATCAAATTCAAAGAACACTGTTTTTCCTCAGCTTCTGTAAGAGTCAAAGATTCAATATTTCTAAGTTTCACAGAACCCAACAGTCCAAGGACCATGAATTGACCAGAGCCAGGGAGACTAACACACATTAGTGCCTGCTCTTTCTGTCCCCCAGGCAAAAGAGACTCTTGAAAAGTCAGCTCAGAGAAGAAGTTATAAGCTGAATGAGTGATCCAGGAGTGTGGGGATGACATCGTTCCAGTGGGATGCCCATGAACTTTAAAGACAATATAAGCTTGTGAATATCTAGACCATTATACCCTTAGCCCTCAAAGACCTTGAAATATCGTGTTACCAAGACCAATCCTTTTGCTGTGTGATGTGAGGAGCATAACACATTACTTGGATAAAATTAGCAGGTTTCATAAAATATGTATGATTTTGGGTTGCATGCACAAGGACAATATGGAATGGGTAACAGAAGAATGAAAGTCCCTTTTTTTAAGCTCTAGACTGCTAAAGTCTCTATAAAACATACATAAACCACATTAAAGTATTTATAAGCAATCTATATATCATTCCAGTATGCAGACTTTAGAAAATAGTGATATGAAAAAGGAGCGTTGTAGAAAATGCATGTTGAATGTTTCATGGAATTAAAAATCTCACAGGTATTTCCTCAAATTAAAATGTTATAATAGGTCTGTTCTATGCCTGAAGTTTAACTTCTATAACTCACTATATTAACATGCATATAAGGCCAGAGTCCTTTAAAATCACTGTTAAACTTACAGAAAGATGACACTCTTTTCTTGACATCATTATTGTATCAGGCAAATACACAGTACTTTATTGACAGACATAAATTCAAAAGCAGGATGGCTGTTGATACATGAGCATCTCTTATAACATCACATCTGTCTAGCTGTGTCAAATAAGAATTCACAAAAGGAAGATAATTGCAGAAGGACTCCAGTGCTGTGACCCATGTTGAGAAGCCAGTCCCAAAGGTTTTCGTTTATTTTCAATGGTTTGGGAAGTAGCTGAGTAACACTCAGTGACTCTCTGCTAGCAGGTGTCCTGTTTTAAGCAAAGTCAGGGCCACACTCAAGAGTAAAGAAGTAATAATTTCCTCCATGCCCCTCTTCCCACCAGTTCATGTTATTTTTAAATTATTTTATGTCAGTTTCTGATAAGAAACTCATAGAAAATTTGACAGCAAACACCATCATAATTTCATTTTGTGAAGCCCTATTGAAATGTTACCACTACAAAATGCTATCACCTTCAATCCAAACATCAGTGACTGAATCTCTGCAAGGGCCCAGCTCTCATTCTCTAGTGCCTTGAAGTTTGTCTTTTGTGAGACCCAAACTGCTAAGCACCTTTCTCTTCAAGACAGGCTTTTCTGCCTCCCCTCATACTTCCTTTCATCTTGTTCATTAACCATTCCCTTTTTTATTTTGTTTTTATTTCCTGAGCAAAGTTTCGCCAGACAGAAGGTAAGTTCTTTCTTTCACCACTGAGCTCACAGTCACTGAAACACAAGTGTCGTACTTGCCCTGGTAGCAGGAAAATATTGCGTCTGACTCCACAACCAACTTTCCATATGTGGTTAATTTTAATGTTCATTCTAAAGGCAGTGATGCCACGTGAAATAACCACCAACCTTACAGGAAAAACATCCACCATATTCAGGAGTTAACATACTTTCTGACTGACTGATATTCAGGAGTCTTTTCTAGCTTGGCTGGAGTTTAGGAGTAGTAATTAATGGATTCCCTGACCAATCAATTGAATGCTTTTAATTGAAGGAGAAAATTAAGTTCAAGCATGAGTAATCATGGATGACACCTGGCAGCAACTTATGTAAGGGAGTGAGTTACCTGAAAAAAACTTAAAGCCTGGTAGTGGCAAGGAATAAGCAAAATTTTCTGGTAATAATTTATAGAATGTAGAAGTGTTTGGCATTTTAAACAGCAAGAGAGACTAGAAGACTGGCCTCAGAGCATACCAGTGTGCAAGAGAGAGTGAGCAGACATATGAGGATGAGGAAGAGCTAAAGTTCAAGAAGATTAAGTAACAAGAGAGGAAAAATGTTGTTTGAATATGTTATTTGAATACCTAGCAGTGGACTCTAAAAGGTCAAGGTACTGTAGGTATCAAAATTATTGTCAAAACAGAGAACAAAATGGTGTTAGCAGTGTGAATTAAATGGAGGTTTTAGCAGTGAATTAAGTTCATCCACTCTGGAAGGACAATTGGACAGATTACCAGCAGAATGGCAGATGTCCATTAATATATGGATTTTTTGAGGCAGGGAATTCTGAGTTGCCTACAGAGACCAGGAAAAATTTAAAAGGGTGGAAAGGACGATGATGCCCTACTAAGAATTACGGCACTTAGACCTCTGGGTGGGGAGACACGATTCTCTCACAAAACTCCTCAGCCAGTTTCAGGGAAAAGCAATAGCCGTGATGACTGAAGCTGTCATAAATCTCCATCAGATCAGTGGGTGTTATGTTGTGCCTCCTAGTCAAAATACATATTCACTAAAGTATGCTTTGGAGAACTGTAGAGCTCTTATGAATCTGGGATGTGTTTCAGAATTTTTGTCTCAGCTTTGCCTACCAAGGAAAGAATAAACTCAAGTTTTCTTAATCTTTCCTCATCATGAGAACATGTAAGTCTGAAGCATCTTTGTCTGAGAGTGCTTTTATAGCTTTTCTGGAACATCATGAAAAATAAAGATGAAAAAAACACTCCTTGGATTGTGTTATCTTGCACCATTGGGCCTCACTTAACTCATTACAATCGTAGTGGAGCTTGCTATTTCAATGTTTAAGCTCTTTTGTGAATAAAACTATCCCAAAAAACAATGTACAAAAAAAAGGGGGGGAACAAAAATGTAATGGAATAATTTTTAGCTGTAGACAACTATTAATTTTTAATGTTTATATGGCATTTTTATGTTCAGTTCCGTACGTAGAAATATTAACTAAAACTCTGTGCTTTCTACAGATTTTTCCTCAGCCAACCTCCCATCCCTACACCACCACCACCCCCCCCCCAAAAAAAACATCCTACAAAACCCAAAGCAGCACAGCTCCAATAAGATAATATTTTCATTTCAAGGGAGAAAGTTAATATAACACAAGGTACATGTAGTTGAAACACTTCAGCATACTGTCATAAATATAACTTATTCCATTTCCAAGCCACTTCAGTCTAATGTCAATGTCTTTTCTTTGCACAGAAAATTTAGCCTAAAGCTTTCCAAAGGGTAAGAGTCAGAAGTGAAGGATCCATATACATTTTTTGTCAAAATGTATGTACCTTTTTCCGCTCCAGGATTTCTCCTATTGCTCCTGACCCCACTTTGAAAAAGCTTCTCTCAATGTCCCTGGAGAAGGGTGTCAGAGGAGGCTCCAGCAGCTCCAGAGGGGCAGGAGAGCCCGAGGCTGTGTTTGAGCAGTGAGCTCACTAACCAGGAGTCGGTATGAAGAGTGGCAATCCCAGGTTAGGAAAAATCCAGTTTTCTTTTCACAGAAGAAAAATTTTCTTACTTAATAACCTTAATAATAACATTATTTTTGTGGCCATTTTCTAAAATAAAAAATTGTTTCCAACTATAAGCAAAGTTTGAAAGACATCAAGATTCACAGTCTTGGCTTAAGCTACTGTAACAAGGGAGAAGTTATAGTCATTTCTATAGGTGCTGAATAAGGACAATATTCCTGCAGAATTTCAGCTAACTCAGTCTCCTTCCAGGCAATAACAGGATGCCTATGGAAGGCTGAAATAACAGGGAAGAAGTGGAGATCATGTTTTCAGTAAGGCTTGGAGTCCTATAGAACGTGGATGGTCAAATTCCTACATACTTACTTATCTCAAGAATTTATATGCCTCATCCTCCAGTGGGTAACTGCTGTGGTTCCACGGCTACTGTCTCAGTTACCAGAAATTTATATGATTGTGGTGAATAGCAGTGGCATAGCACTACTTGGAGACTCTGCCAACTGTATTGCTTCCACTCTCATTTCTGAAAGCAGTAATAAAAAAATACACTGATTTAGAAGCACTGCAATGCTTCATGTTTTGCAAATGTGGCTAAAGGGGAAGGGAAATATGCAAATTAATTTTTATCTCTAGAGTTGAAATTTTTTCAATTAGCAGAAGTTGCCAACTAAGGGGCCTACTTATTATCATAAAATCCTTAAAATGTGATCCTGACTATGTTGAAATATGTTTTTAATTTAGATTTGGATACATTGTGAAGTACAAGTCCCTGAATTAATACCAAGTAAGTTCTGGCTGTTTTCTTGCAATTGATCTCTATCCTGATTGATGCTTCTGTACTTTATGGCTTATAGTAAAAATCACTTCTACCATTCACTTTTCTTCTAGTGGTCTCTGTAAAAATGTGTGATTGTACGTTCATAAGTATTTTCAAGGAGATAGGTTTTGTGCTGAGTTTTCAAAAGGAAGTTTCTTTACTGTTGTAAACACAACACCCTCATCTGATAGCAATTATCAGTGTTAACCAGCCTTCTCAGAGTAACCAAAACCCTGAAGACTAAGACTCAAGTAAAGCCTTTTGAGACCTTACATCTGTATTTCCAGAAGATTGTTTTTAAGGCTGACATGAGAATTATAAGACCATGACAATAATAAATACTTAATTTCTTTAGAATTAAAAGCAAAGGGAATTTATTTGGGAACCATAGACTGCTATGGGAAAACATTCAGATACTTCTCCCTCTTGTCCAGGAGACATTTGCTATTGGTGCATTGCAAGGTGGAAAACCATGTTTTTGCTACACTCTGAACAGAAGACAACCAGTCACACAACACCAACACGTGTCAAGAGCAGTCCTGTTTTAATCACAGTCATGTGGACACCAGTCCCAAGTGAACATGAGGATTACTGGGTTGTGGATTTCTGTGGATAGGATCCTGAGGAGATGAAGGAAATGGAGGTTGGCCATCAGCTCTGTGTGTTAGTGCTTTCTCCTCCTCAGCTGAATGCATGTCAGTGACAACTTTTCCATTCACACCGTTTCCAAGTTGCTTGTTTTGATTCACTGGGCTGTAAATCAACCCTAACTGTAATTTTAGACCCTGTTTTTAGCTCTCCATGCAATTATAGTATATAATAGACATCAGGTACTGCAGCAAGATTTAATAGCATGAAGTCTCAATTCTGCACTGACATCAGCTTTCAATGTCTGGTAATAAAATAAGCAATCATTACTATATACAGTCAATTTTGATTCCTTATCTTAGTCAATTTTAAGGGTGTTTACACTCTTAAAAACTGTTAATACCTTAGTTTTATGAGCCTGATATATCAGCTTCTTACTCTTTTTTCTCATCTGCATTTTCCTATCTATCAAGAAATCTGAGTGTTGAGCAGATAGATTCATGAATGATAGGCCTCAGTGCAACTTGCCTTGTGTTTCAATTTATTTTCTGTATTTTTGTGCCAAATTTGCATAACCCCTGAAACCCAGGGGAGCTTTAACTTTCACATTTTTATGGCTTCCAAACTGTGTGCCTGATGGCCAACTCTGCTTTTATGTGAGCAGTTTACTTTACCCAATTAGTAGTAGTGCTAAGAGCCAAAGGGTTCATTCCTCAAATATGCTCTAGTTTCATTTTGCGCTATTCCTCCTAATCATAGAAAATTACGTGTATTTAAAATGAAATAAACTGATAAAATATTATTAATAGTGAGGACCCGCTCCTTATGAAGAAATAAAATCTTTTAATAACTCATATCCTTACACCTGCTCTCTGTTTCTGCATGCCCCTAAGTTTAGTACATTATTTTCCACACCCCACAGAGTTGTAATATTCTCATAGTTTTTCTAGACAAGTCTCAGTCTTCCTGATAATTGCCAGTAAACCTAGATTTTTGCCTTCTTCCCTCTCCTTTCCAATATTTTATCTATATACTTCCCTTATCATAGCTCTAAAAAAAAAAAAATCCCACAGAAAAAAAAACCAAACCCCCCAAACAAACAAGAACAAAAAAAAAAATCCCAAACCACAAAATATGGAATATATAATGTTTTTTTCTTGCAAATGCCACATAAAATTGAGACTACTTTGATCAATTTATTTCACTGCTCCACAGCTCTCCTTTCTTTTAGCAGCATAGGGTGGTCCTGCTGACCCTTTGTTCATCACAACCATCTATAAAATACACCTTTACCCCAGTTTTGTCATTCCACATCCTTGGAAGTACCTACTACAAACAGGAGAGAGTTTGGAGAGCTCTTCAGATACCTTACCTGCATCATTCGTAGCTTCTGTAAGAATCTTTTCACCCCATAGAGTCTAGAATAAAATAATAACTATTTTTTATTAATACATAAATTTGATTGCAACCAACGCACTCAGGCATGCAATGATATTTTAATTGCTTTATTGTAACTTTTTAGCGATGTCACCTGACTGAATCTAAGACAAAATAATATGGCTTAAAATTTAATTCTATTTTTGCTAGCTTTTGAATTGCTGGGACTTTGCAAAATGTAATGTCATGTAACTGTAGGGCCCGCCCGACTACGGGCAGTTAAAGATACAAAAGGAACTAAAGCAGCTTAAATGTGGGACCTTAAGATAAGGGAACTTAAAAAAGAAACCGCCCAAGGCAAAGTACCCTCTAACACAAGGGGTGGGGGGGCTAAGCCTGGGTAGAAGGTGG
>JAOXXN010000447.1:93857-113008 GCA_026770055.1 Myrmophylax atrothorax | reverse complement strand
GTGAGGAAGAAGGTTAAAGTGATAACGTGATTGTGTACGTAAATCTACAAAGTGTCTGTACCAGATAACTTGTCGCTAACTCCTTAAAAGGGCTGAATTTTGTGTACCCGGTGGACACGTACTGGGGGCTGCCCCCCATGCGCGGCCCCGGCCATGGCCAGGCCGTTCATAAAATTGTGCTTTACTATTAATATCTAGTTTTCCTTTAAATCGTGACCTTCCCAGTTTATGTGGTCTTAGGCAGTAAAGCAGATGGTACCTAGCACAACAGGTCCAAGGAACTCCACTGGGAGATAACCTCAGCACGGGAAGCTAACATGACTCTCTCATCTGCATTTCAAGCTGAAGTAGTTTGACAGTACCTGGCCACTAAAGGCCAGCAGAAAAGAGACATTCAATAGGCAAGCAAAATAGGCAAAAGAAACCTGGAAAACCAGGAATTTACTCTTGTGCTTCTTTGTATAGTTCATATCTGGGAAAATTGGGTTGTAAAACCAGATTATTTTTCTGTGTTATGCAGAAACCAGAGTTGTTGGATTCCAAAAGTTTATCTAACCACTTGGAAGAAAGTTCTCAAAATACAATCTATTTACTCAGATGTAGGGGAACAGAATTTTATTTTTCAAGTGCTGCAGTGCCCTCAGGGAAGCAAAGACAGATGCTTTCTTACCTTAGTACATTGCTTACATAGAAAGTGAATAACTACAATACTATCAAAACATCACCATCTTAAAAACACTTGAAAAGCTGTGCAAGATTTAAGGGATTTTTTCCCTCATCCATCTAAAAACCTCAAGTTTCCAAACCACAAAGTTATTACCTTGCCTGTCATTGGAGAAACAACTGATAAAACACATCCCAGCACTGACATTTGTAGAGAAGGTCTAATGATCATGATCCATTTAGTTTCCAGAGGCAGAAGGCAAATTAAATTGTTTGACTTTAATATTAGTCTCATGAATTTTTTTATTTTTTTTTAATCAGCCTGAGTTGGCAGAAGTGCTGATGGAAGCCAGAATCTGCAAGTTTCCCCTCTATTAGTAAGTGCTTAGCACACGAGAAAAATGAAGCAAAAGCTGGGAAGATGCCCAACATTGTCCTAACTGTGTGTGAGGCATTTTAATCGGAACAAAACCACATCCAAACCCCAGGTGCTGAAGAGAAGGATGCTTGTGGTTGAGTACCTGTTGGCTCTCAGCCCTAAGGGTTTATTTTCTACTGTAATTGTCAATTGCCTGGGAAATAAACATGGGCAGCAGGTAAACAGCTGCTGTTTACCAGCTGGTTGCTATTTTGGAGACAAAACCCAAGCACCGCTACATTTGGCAACAGAGGAACTGGCTGAATTCAGAGTGGAAGTTTTGATGATGCTCCACAGATCATTGTTCAAGAATTTGCAGAAAAGGATGTTCAGTCTGCAAGAATTTTCTACAAACAATATGATGAATTAAAGTAATAGGATTCTTTGAAAGTTACTAAAACAGCAGCAACAACTGAGACCGAGCTATTGACCAAATGTTTCTATGTTGTTCTATATAGCCAAGACGTGTGGAGCGTTGAGCAACTGTGTGGCATCCCTGCCTGCGGCAGGGGAGTTGGAACAAGTTCTTTAAGGTCTCTTCCAACCCAAACCATTCTGTGATTTTATGATTTATTCTATGATTGGTTCTATGATTCCATGAAATTACACCTTCAGTCAAGTGGACATATTGTTTGACAACATTATACAGAAATCCAGGGATGATATTAGATTGCCTTGTGACTTTTACAGCATTCACACTGGGAGTATCGTGGGCCTGAACTCTTGCAGTTGCACATTCCTGTAATTTAGACCTTATTCGGTATAGAAACCTCAGCTAGTTATATCAAGCAATATGAAAGGGAAAGAGCTCTGGTAACTGCAAAAGATGTAGAGCATGTCAGAATATATTAATTTATGATTTACAGTGTTCTTATTTCCTCTTCTGGAGCTGTTCAGATGTGAGTAGAGCATTTCTGAATGGATGTAATTTATTCTTTCTTCAGGTTTTGCTGTGGCCTGTGTCTTCTAAGCTCACAAGGACTTGAATCATACCTGCCCTTGACGCTTACCTACCATTTCATCTTGACTTTAACTCTCCCAAAAATAAACTCAGATCAGACCAACCTGCACCAGGCTGCAAATTTAACTCCCTGCTCATGTAAGCATAGTGCTTTCATGTCATCTTAAATCACCTACCGCAATATACACATCAATATATTATAAATGTATGTGTCTAAAAGTTGGAAATTCATCTAGCTATGTTGCTGAAGTCTGGGCCTACAAAATGAAAGAATCAGCCCCCACAGATCTGCAAGTTGGACAACGATCCTTATTTTTTCCTCAAAATGATTATTGGTTTTCTCTCTCCCCTTCACTGTCTTCAGTTAAAAAAAGAAAAAGAAAAAAAAACCAAAAACCACAACCAAGCTGATGTTAGTTTTTGGGTGTTTTTAAAGAATTCTCTCCGTATCTAATAACCACAATATTATTTTTAAAATCCAGCATAATAATTATTAAAAAGTATGCAGTGGAAAAACTGGAACTTTTTCATTAACAGGAAAATTTTAAAAAAGCACTTGAGGTCATTAATAAGAATAACAGCTCTGGGACCATGATACCATCATTCAAGGAGAAATTGCAGCAATTAGCTGGGTCCAGAGGGTTTCTGCACAGTACCTTATTTACCCAGGTCAATGGTGCTTGTCCAACCTCCACATTTGTGAGCCATTTGCTGCTAAATTCATTAGGGCATACGACCCAGCTGAGGATGGTTAATGATTTGTTATTCAGGAAGACGACACCATTGACTCTGCTGGTTACGACAAAATAGCCTTTCCATCAGTGCTTCAGTTCTAGCATGCCTGAGTTGGAAATGTGTTTTAGAGCCACAAAGATGATGGAGAGATGAGGGATCTTATCCAAGTGTGCAGATACCTGATTGAGGATATTAAGGAAGATGGAGTGAGATGTTTCTCAGTGTCACCCAAGGACAGAACCAGGGGCAACGGGCACAAATTAAACTATGAGAAATCCATTTACATATCAGAAATTTTTTTTTTCTCCACTGAGAGCATATTTGAGTATTGAAACAGAATGTCCAGAGAAGCTGAGGAGTCTTTTTCACCAAAGACATTAAAAACTTGACTGGTCATGGTTCTGGGCAGCCTGCTCTAACTAACAGGTGAGTCAGTACCTGCCAGCCTCTACCATGCTATGACTGTGAAATTTCCTTAATTTAGAGGTATTGCCAAGGAGACAGAAGGAGGGGGGAAAAAAAAGGAAGAAAAAGAGAAAAGGAAAAAGGAATGAAAAATTAAAACAGAACACAGCAGCCACTCAAATTGGAAAACATGTGTATGACCATCAGATAAGGATGGGCTGGTTTCTTGTCTTGTGTACTTTTTCAGCAGCTCTTTGTTGAGTTCGACAGTGTTGCAGCCAAAACCTGAAAATTATGAGAGGGACCAACAATGTGACTATTGTCCTTTAACCCTTACCATAGATTCACGTGAAGTCCATAAAGGATTAGGACCAGAGACCTTGTCTCCACTGGGGTGTTTGAATGTTTGTACTTCTAGCTCTGACAAGAGGTGAGCAGTTTTAGTTAGAAGCTTGAGGCTATGCTTGTTCTCTACAAATGGGATTGCTAAGTGCATAGAAAGACATTGTGGGATCTGAAGCATTTTTCCAGGCTTATTCCCAGGTTGTGGTAAGGTCTGATCAATCGCTGGCACCCTCAGGTGTTGTCTGTGATATTGCATCATTTTCTCAGGAGGCAAAGCAAAAGTTATTCCCTCTGGAATACTTGGTCAGAAAAGTCTGCAGCAAAAGCAACACTGGTGAAAATTAATTGGTCTTGCAGAACTGTGCATTTCATCTCTTGGCATCTTATAAATGCCCTTATGATTAGAACAGAGGAATTCATAATGCTAACTTATTATGTTATTATGAGAGCTGAACAGGGAATTCAGTACATCTGGTCTTATTCTGAGCTCATAGTTATTGAACAGAACAAACAGTTTTCAGTTCTCTGAAGGCTTTCTATCTGCCTAATTACTAAAGCAATCTGTTTAGTTTTCCCAGCTGCAGTAAAAACAGAACTCTCAGATAGCTTGGGGCTGATGTTCTCCAGTTACTTTCAAAGGACAGTAAGCCCCAGTTACTCTCTAAGAAAGTGCCAACAGTGGTTTGAAGACACCATTTCAGTTGGTGCAGCTGGTTTGAAAAATGGGCCTGATTTAATGTGTGGGATTATGTACTGTCCAGGCACATGATTTTTCTCCAATCATAGGTAAATAGTTGAGCCAGTCAGGGTGTCAGGCCAGCACTACAAACTGGCATCAATAGCTAAGCCAAACAGATAATTAGGAAAAACCTAATTTAAATAGAACATAATCTCAAATTATTAGTCTGCTGTGCAGTGATATTTACAACATTGAGACTATAGATAGCTGGGCTTAAATCTATAGAGGTACCTTGTTCTTTCTACTGGCAGATTAATAAATTAATCCATATTTTAACAAGGATTTCCAGTTTTCTGTCTTCCTTGAAGTTCCTGGTCCCAGAGATCTTGTGTAAATTTATAATCTCCTCTGATTTATTCCCATAATGGCACTGCTGTCCATGAAAGCCAAAAAAATCCTTCTTCTTTGTATGTAATTGTATATTTTTACAATGCTGCTCTATTGCTGTCTGGAAATGCTACGCCTTTAATGTCAGTACACATGAGGACTCAGACAGGACTACTGTCCTATCAGGACAGATCCCTAGCACAGAGTAGTCCAATTCTCCTGCACACACCAAGACAAAGACCTGCACACACCAAAACAAAGACCCGATCTCCTCACAGCTTTCTGGAAGAATTGCTGAAGGCCTCAGGTGAATCTCAGAAAATATCCTAAGGGTTTAACAGCTATGTTTGAGTTGTCATGGAGTTCCAGCATTCCTGCACACAAATCCCTCCCTTCCTTTTTCCTGCCTTCTACAAAAACTCAGCAAAGCCCTCTTTTCTTCCTACATTTCTTACTGTTTTTCTTAAAAAGAGGAATCCAGGTTTTGTTCATTTCTGTGGTGATAGATAACACAGATTCTTGTCCTCAGAATCCAGTAACTTCACTGGTATTGGGATTGTTTTTGTTGCAGAAGTATAAAATTAAGTGAGAAACCAAATAAACCAATTAAAGCTTCATCAACTCTTGAGCAGGGATTTGTGATGTCACATGGAATTGGCACCACATGACTGATTAAGAATTCTTAGGGTTTTGGAAGGATAACCTAGAATGCACAACCCTTCAACCACTAAAGAGGGGGATCCCAACCTTAAGGAGTTACCTTAGGTGATGTTCTGACCTACAGTTTAACTCTAATGGTTTCATTCCTTTTGAGAGCAAAAAGGAAAGAGTACGCTTTATTTCCTGTCTGAATCTTTGCTAAGTTCCAACTTCTGCCAATGAATCTTACTCTGACTTTTTATTACTGCAGCAGACCTCTAGGCATACTGAAGCCCATTAAAGATTTTGAGATTTTTTAAAAAACTCGCAGATAATTAACGTGTCCAGCTGCCAGTGTAGTCAAAAGGACACCTCCAAGAGTCTCAAGGACAAGTATATCCACAGAATGCTTTTATAAATTCGCAATGCTGCACATTGAAGATGTCATAGGCAACATATATCACTGGCAATCCACCAAAGGCCTTTACACAGCAGATCTGACTCTAGGTCCTAGGGATTTTTTCAAGTTCTTCCCATCCACTTTTCATTTTCATGTATGCTGCTTTACATAATCAAAGGACAACCTCATCCACATTTTACTTAATCTTTGTAAATGGAAATATAATAATTGGATTAATACAAAAGAGAGTCAATTTGCTGATCACAGAGGTTTTCCAGCCCAATGCAAATTGTGAGAGGAGCAAGGAGCCAGACTCCTGCAAGCCTTTAATGCCTTTCTGCGCATATTCAAGTTAAACACATTAGATGATGAGCATACTAATATTAGCACTGTTTAGATTGAAAGTCAATCAAAGGGAAACCAAATGGATTTTTCTTTAGGTTTAAATTATGAATCACTTCTACATTCATATGTCCTCTCAGAATTATCCCGTGGACAGGTGAAATAATAAAACTGATCGGCATTCTTATGTTGTGTGTTTCCAATAAACCAGCTCACCATCAGCTTCCAGAGGTTTCATTCAGCTTTCTGTGTGCAATATACAACTTTATTAAACCTCTCAGATGTAGCTTTATCTTCAATGTAAACTTTGCAGACCAGTGTCAGGCAGGTTTTAAAGTTGTCTTGTGCTGTGTAGACTGATGCTGACTCCATACTGAACAACCCAATGGAGAGCAAAAAGCTTTGGCTTCCATTTGTTTCTTCCTCATTCACTGGGACTGTAGATACTGTTGGAAACACAGTGATAATCTCAGTCCCAAATGGCAGGTACAGTGGTAGAAAATTAAATCAAAGCTCAAACACTTTAACTCCCAAGGGAAGAAACAATTGCATGGCAATGTGTTATAGCAATTACTTCTATAAAATGGGACAGACTTGTGACAGAAAGGTCCAGGGGAAGTTGTCAAGCTTGATTTAATCTGAGCTATATGTCCATAAAAAGAACAATCTTCTGAAAGAACCTGAAAAATCTGATTTCACCTAAAAGTGATTTCTCTTCTGACTCTAGAGGAAAGCACAAGCTCAGAGAGAGAAAGGCCTTAATTTATATATGCAAATTCTCATGAAATAGGGATTTCCCTGCAGGTGTGGGTTTCAACACCAGAATAAGTCCATTCATTTTACCGCTGTGGATGTGGGAAAGCAGCCAGCCCTCACAATATATTTACTGACTAATAACGTTGAAGCAGCTGAAAGCTGAAGCCATTTCTGATGTAAATATGCTCAGAAGCAATTCTCCCCTAGATGAGTAAAATTGTGACCCTGCATGGTAATGGTTCAGGGACCATTACACAGCAGCCTTAAAGCACAAGAAACCAATATATATCTCCAAAATATGTGACTAGTACAGATAACTATGGAGAATGAGTGTTCTTGAATAGGTTTTGTTTCACCTTTGACAACAGGATTGCAAAAAGTAATATGCAAGACAGCACTGCCATACAACCACATCTCAGAGAAAGAATAATCAGCATCCTAAGTGGACAACGATCATCACTAAGCAGGAAGGACTGCAGTTAAGTATTTTATTCAAGTAATAAAGCTAGAAATTCATACTGGTTCTTCCTAGCTTTCTGCCATGCTGTTTCGTGACCCCACATGCTATGTTTTCACTGTAACAGCTCTTAGAGCATTACAGACCCCAAGGCACCTTATTTCCTCAGCTGAGCTTTCTCAGAACTGACACATGCTGAAAACTGTACTTTATATACCTTCCTATACTGCTTGGGAAGCTAAAACTATAATTAACTTTGGTAATTAGAGTTAGAATATTGCAATAACTCTTCCCCCGGAACTACATTTACCATGAAGTTATTAATATTTTGAGCCTATTCTTGCATGAGAGAATTAATGCATTGACAACATTGGGATGCTCCATAAATAGTCTTAAAAAATGAAGACCCAGAACCCTGCAGTCTCAAGGATTAATGAACAACAACCTGGGCATCAGGTTTTAATAATGGCAGACAGTGCATTTGAAATTTTTATATGAATATTAATGAGTTAAGGGCCAGCTTCAGTCCTCAATGGTAATAAGGGGAAGAACCTGGCAGTAAAGCTTTTATTGCTTGCAGTCACATACTACTGAGAGTCTGCAGATTCACAAGAAAGGAGATCTTGAAATGTTTTCGTAGCATCATTCCACCACCTCATGGCTTTCCACATGAACAGCCCAGCCCTGACTTGCATTTATTCCCAAAATAATCCTACACTGCATGGCAAAGAAAGGTTGTTCAGAAAGTCCTGGGAAGAAGCCAAACTCCACTGACCCTGGTGCCACCTGGGCTGTCATACTGCACTGCAGGAGAAGTAAAACCGATGCTGAGGGATTTCAGACGTTTCTATGAGGATCACAGAGTTATGTTTGGCTTAGTTTTTTTCCAAATTTAAACTCAGAGGGAATTTTGAGCCGAAGTCCATGTTTTAATAAAAATTCTAGGTTTTACCAGGGCTCCTAAGTCTCAAAACAGCCAGTCCATACAGCGTAGTATGGAGTCATCATAATCCAGACTACTGCCACGCTTCTAATTTGTGGCACTTCTTTTTTGTGTTTGATCTTTCTTTTTTCTATCTTTTCCAGAAATGTACTTTTCCTCTAGAGTTGTGGCCTCTGTCAAATAAAAAAAAAATTAAAATTAATAAAGGAAAAAAGAAACAAGGATGATAAAAATACCAAGCAGTTAGTCATTGCAAGAAGTGGTCTGGGTAACACAGTTCACTCATTATCATACTATGTGTCAGGAATCCTCTGTCTCTTTCCCTTCATACCAAAACTCTGTATAAATTAGAGTTGTGAGAAACTCCAACTGATCCTCTCCAAGTGATTCTCTCAAGCAACCTACAAAACTTCTGTTTGGGTTTCAAGGTGGAAATGATATCCAGATTTTGAGTGGGAAGTCTCAGAAACAGGAAAATAAAACCAATTTAAAGGCACCGTTAGCAGAAGCAGTACAGATTTTATCTGCATAATTAGATCAGTTGTAATTCTTCAGCACATTCTCAGGAAATATAATGAAGTCAGTTTAAATTAAAGGAGTCACTAAAATTAGTGGATCACCTTATTCAGACAGCCTGATCTTCATATTAAACCCACTATTTCAAGAGAAAAGGATGACATTAGAGGTCAAGACTTCCTATAGGGTTCGGAAAAATTATGAGACAGGTTTTGAAAGGAATAAATCTCTTCACAGGACAAAGATCCAATCTCAAAGTCCTGACAGCATTTTTCTTGAAAATATATATATTAGGACATACAAGAAGTTACAGGTTCTGTATTTCTTTTCTAATTTTAAAAAAGGAAGCAGCATTTTTTTCAAGTTGATAGGGATTTTTCTGAGCTACCTTTAATACTAAAAAAAATGTACTAGGTAGTCAAAAGTGAACTCAAATTTTTCAATAAATTTGATTTTCTTTCTATAAGTGTTTCATTTTCTTAACTGAATACCCACACATAGATAGAAACACACAAATATATATCTATGTAAAGCGTCTCTTTTAAGAAATGTTCTGATATTTTGATTTTTGGGGGTTGGAAAACCTGGGGACATCCATATGCACCTATGGATAAGTCATTAGCAGCAGTGGTTTATTTCTTTGGTTTTGTTTTGGATTTTTTGGTGTGTTTTTTTTTTTCTTCTGAAAGCCTGGATTAACACACCATTTATGGGGTTTCTTTCCAGATGTTTAGCTATTCACTTCATCTTTCAAAATTCAAAAAGTGCTTTCCTGTAAGTGAGCCCTGCCAGTGAAGGTTACACATACCTAATTTCTATTGTCCCAGAGAACTCATCTGCCAGATTATTTATTATATCTGGGTTGGGAGGGTGGATGGTATTTTCCCTACAACAATATGTCTTCTAGACTTCACTTAGAATTCTATCTATCAAGGGATCTATTCCTGTTTAGTGACATGTTATGCTAAAATCACCATTCAGGTAGTATATAATGTTGTCTTTTTATTAATTTTAGGCTTTTTCTGCCATCTCCCTCCTTGGATGTATGTCATAAATAGTTGTCTATTTTAATAAAGCCTCTTCAATAAACAGATACATTGGAGTTTTGTTACTATATTTTTTTGCCTTTTTAACATGATGGAACAGACATTACAGAAAAAAAACAAGAATCAGACTTATTTAAATATAAACTTCTGGAAAACAAAACTTACAGGTTATTTTGAAAGTGAAAATACTCTTAAAATATTTCCACTAAACAAACCTTTTCATTTTGTCTCCTTAAAAATTAGTTGTCTCAAAACAGTATAAAACTCATGCAAACAAGAAAGCATTCACAAATTGACTAAAATAGCCACAAATATATGTGGGTTTGAACGTGGAAGTTTGTCCCTGAAACTCCTCCCAGTCTCAAGAAATGCCATTGTACAGATACTGTTTCTGAAATCACTGTTGCAAAGCCTTATTCACCTATATCAGGAAATTGCCCAGCAAGTCCAAGAAAACAAAAAATCTGGAGTGGAAGGGGCAGTGCCCTAAATGGTTCAAATGATATTTTATCTGTTTCTATGGGAATGATATGGAATCAGACTTCCTTTCATTGCCAGCATAGGTTTTCAAGTGATAAGCCTTAAAGGTTAGCCAGAAACAAAGTGACTGTAATAGCCCCATGACTGCACAGTCCAGTCTGCACTTTTTTTGGTCAGATTTCTGCTGACAGTTGAGGTTGATTTGAACCGAGTCTGAAAACTGAAATTTTCCACCCAAGTGACATGACATTCTTGTGGCACAGAACCAACAATAATTCTACATATTCTGACCCTCTTTAGAAACTACCAATTATGTGTCACATTAGTAACAGAATTGCCCCCAAATTAACACAATACAGGTTTCTTTGGATTTATTTAATTATTTTTCTCATTTCTGTCAAATTTGCTTAAAGCAGACATGTTCAGGGAAAGTGATACCCTTTTCTCCACATTTACTACTGGCAGTTGCTGTCAAAAAAAGGTAATCAGTTTCACCAAGCAGCTATAGAGAACTTGCCTAATGCAAATTGTTGGGACTAGATACGCTGCAAATCATTTTTTTTAAACTAAATTTAGTTCCACTACAAAATTCCTGTTATTGGCTGATAACAACAGATATAGTTTTAGTCAGATGAAGAGATTAGAGCTACCAGCACAGAACAGCAATAGTCAGCCTCATCATACCATAGGAGAAAAATCTTCATTTCCAGTCCACGTAGTTTGGTAGCTTTAGGAAATAATATGCACATTTGGAGAATTCTGTTTTCAGAACATATAACACTAAAACCAAACAAATAGAACAAAAAATTAACCCCCCAAACCAACCAAATAGCAAAACAAAAGAAAGCCAGCCTCTCATACAACATCTGATTTGTAATGGATAGCTTGGGACACGTGGAATTACTTCTCATTCAGTATTTTGTTTTGTTAAACAGTGGTTTCCCTTGTTGAGCTGCTGATGTACGTAGATGTTTAAAGCATTGCCTTCCACGTGTGTGTTTTTTCAGGAGTACAAACAGAGATTATACTTCTATTTCATAAGTGTTCAAATCCTGACTGTAGGACTGTCATGGGAGAACCTGTGTTATGCTGCTGTAGGCCCTTGACCACAATAATGTGAAACAAAATGAAGGGAGAGAAAGGAAAAAGAAGAACTTCTAAGCTAGTTCTTATGCAGGTGCTGTATCTAATGTTAGCATCTGTATCTACTGTTTAAAATGACCTTCACTAAAGCTGCACTGTAAGTAATTCACACTCACTCTCCACTCCAATATTCAAAACCCTTCACATTTCAATGCCAATTGTATTATCATGGATAGCGTTAACCAAGTTTGAAGCAGTAAACCAAACTGTTACAATTCACTCCATAGACCCCTTCCAAAGATGAGCATGGATGTTACGTTTCCTTAATTAATAGGAACTAAATATTTGGATCTTTCAGGCAGCTTGGAAGTCTCGTTCCAGGCTAAGGGGAAGGAAAGGGACGGGAATGAACTATATCAAAGTAAAAATGTTTGAAAGAAGAATGCAAGTGCACTCTGATGCTGTCCTTACATGCCTTAAATCCAACGACAGACTTCAGAGTCTGTGTAAACATCCAAACTCTCCCAAACTCCTGAGCCTCTTTGCATGCAAATTTTTAAGTCATGCAAAGAGAGGACTTGGGATGAACTGCAGAAAATCATAGCTGAAATTCTGTGGTAAGGCTGCAGCAAAGCCATAGCCACTATTTTGCTACCCCATTTTTAATTTTGAATGACCTGACCTGTGTATTGTCTTGCTTTTGCAGACAAACTTTAGGCAAAGCCTCATAGAACCTAAATGCATTCAAACAAGCCTATGCTGTGGGCAAGTACCACAGCAAGCAAATCACAAACTCTCAGGTCCAGCCAAGGTGTTGAAAGAAAACTGGACTCTGACTATGTTATGTAAGGCTCCTTAGCACAGCAAAATTGACATTTTTCATATATTAAAATCGTCACAATTTCTGCTGAGTATTACCTGGCACACTAAAATCCCTTATCTGTGCATAATTCAGACTAGCCATCAGGACACTCATAGTAAGGAGTGAAAGCCTTGCACAAACTAAAGCCAAGGAGTTTGAAGTTGGAATGTCACACTCAGACACACACCAGCAGTTCAGGTTTGGATCTCAGATGCTGCTGCTGATCCTCTAAACACAGACCTGGCCCAATAAGCCAGCACAAGGTAAATGCCCACACCACCTCCACCCTTATTGCCAGTCCTGTTTCACTGAAATACTCCTGCCCATCCCCAGCCTCCTGATATTTCTCTGCCACCTCTCTCAGCCTGCTCTGAGATCCCCCGGGGGTCTGTGCTGCCCCTCCAGGCTGATTTCAGTGATTCTGGCAGCAGGCTGTGTCTCTGCTTGGAAAAAAAAAGAATAAAATACTGACTACCTGAAGACAAAGCACTCCTCACAGGTTCTGTCTACTTTCCCTTCCTGCATACAGAAACAGACTGGTAATTTGGAAATCCCTGGCCTTTCACTGTTGAACAGCCCCTTCTAGATCACACTCTAGAGGTAGGATGGGAACAGCACTTCTGAACGTGTAGAGAGTTATGAAAGGCAAACAATCACATGAAACATGTATGTGCTGGAACAGAAAACACTGTAAAGGTATTTAAAAGGCCATGAGCTTTCTGAGAAATCTGCTAATGACCGTTCCTACACAGAAGAACAAAAAATACTATTTTTTAAAATACCGAACAAAAACGGCAGTAGCAGATTCCTCTCTGGCAGACAGCTACTGAGATGCTACATAGAAGTAACAGGTAAAACAATTTCCTGGAAGCAGGAACATCCCTAGCCACCCCATAAATTCCACTGAGATCAGTGTCCCACCTGGCCGACTAAGCTCAATTACATATAAACTCATCAAGAACAACCATAATCCAGGTTTTCTGGACTCAAGGTAATAAAAATCCTAATGATGTGAGGATCACCACACTAGAACTGGGATACTTGCCCATTCCTGCAAGATATTCCAACTTTGTAAAACCAGATTCAAAGTACAAGATTACTGATACTCATTTTGCTTTCAACCTCATTTATAAGAAGTATGTGTGCATATATAAGCTTATACATAAGTATATATATATATACGTACATCTATACATGCAATCGCTTATGTGCAAAAGCACACTAGACACATGTGTTAAAATATGAACCTCAGTCTTATAGCACTGTCATATAGAAATGAATCAGCCTTGCAAAGACAATCAGCTACCACTTTATTGATTCAACACAGCCAGCCTTTCTACCAAAGTATTTCCTACCAATTCCTCTCATAACTCAAAGCCATTACCACCCAGCAACATGTCCTCCACGGCACCTCTGCAGTATCAGGAAAAAGCAACTTCATTTTGCCAGTGAAAGAGAAGAAATATTAACCTTAGCAGGCTGCCTGTGTCAGCCAGAATGCTACAGCCAAGGCTTCCTTTCCCTAGAGCAAAGTTCTGATGATCACATCATTATACAGCAGAGAAGCCATCCAAAGAAATTTTAAATACCTCAAGTGATAAACAAGATTATAAATTGCCCACAGAAAGACCAAAGGATGAGACAGGGTTTAATTAAAATCTCTGTCCCTTTCAAGGAATGCATCCTAGTAGTTTCTGTGCATTTCACAGGCTCCTCAGGGCAGCAGTCATAGCAACAAGCCTGCCTGAGTTCAAGAAGTGCTTGGACAATGCAGTTAGCACAAGGTGGGATTCTTTGGGTGTCTTGTGCTGGGCCAGGAGTTGGACTCAATGATCCTGATGGGTCCCTTCTAACTCAATATATTCTTTGATTCTATGATTCATTTTTGTATGCAGTAGGAAAGGGATTTTGCCAGGAGTTTTTAATGGAAATGTGAATACATGCTTAATAACAACAAAAAACCCACCTAACCTCAAATATCAGTGCATTATTTAACAAGCATCCTAGCACAAAAGTCCACCTCATGTACACTAACCTTCACCTGCCTGCTCCGAGTATTGGTTTCTAAAGTGCTCTCTCTTTTTAAAATAGTGAGTACTTCGGTATTGGTTCTTCCAGAGGTTGGAGATGGGGTTGTCTCAGGACCTGCTGAAGTGGCCAGGATCCTGCAGTGCACTCAGGGGCTCAACTTTCTCAGGAGAACTTTCTGATGAGTGCCTGACAAAGCCAATGCGGTGAACCAAGAAAGAAAGAGAACCATCCAGTGACATGTCTGGACTGCTCTTTGCCTCCTGTGAAAATGCTCTTGAGTTCCAGCATTCCACATATGATCCAGCATGTCTTTTCAATATTTTTTGCTGTTATGAGTAAAAGCTCTAAAGAAATATAGGTGATAACATTTTCTTCACAACGGGCAATCAAGACTATTTGAAAAAAAACCAAACAACATGGGGGCTTCATTTTTATTGTCTTGCATATTGTCTACAGTTCCTCACATTTATGTTCTTTGTCAATGGAGAGAGACCAGATTGCAAATGGTGAATGGTGTTCCTGTAAGAATATTTACAAGATTAAAATCACTTGTGAAGTTCAGCACTTGATAGTCCAAAGGTCAGCTTCTGACACTGTATAAAGAGCGAGCAAACTGTCTCAAGAATCCTTGAGAAGCAGAAAGCAGTACTAAGGAAAAACCTTTGTGACAGATAGAAAGCTTGTAAGTGTTATGGTTATTTACATACTGGCTTTACATATCTTCTCTATTAGTACATTTCACTGTGCACAGGTAGAAGTATCAAGAGAGAAAACCATAGTAATACACATATCTGAAGCAAAGTTACAGACAAAGAAATAACCTTTTCAGCACACACTTTTCTGAAGTCTTCTTGAAGTCAGTTTTAATCCCTAGACCTGTCCAACAGCTACATTTCTTCAGTATGACGGTGATTTATTCTTTATTCTGAGATACTTTAATAATAATGGTTACTTAAAATGCTTGAAAAGTTTTGACTATTTAGCCTTGCTGCAAAAGGTTTCAAGCATCGGAAACATGGATTTTAACTGAAAATTATAAGGCAAAACCTGATAAACCAACTGGAGAAAAAACCCTCAAACACCTAAGCAAAGAAAGTGAAATGAAGATTCCCTATGAAGATATGTGTGGAATTTTCCAAGCTTACAAAATATAGCCAGTTCAGATGCTTTCAACTGCAAAGACAAATCCAGTTGTTTTACCAGGGAGTGAAAGCCTGAGTTTTCACACAGAGAGAAAACAGCTCACTCAGAAGCCTGGGGAATATCTTGGAAGGTCAAAATTACAGGGTTCTTGAAGCATCGGCAGTTTAGGCTGATGATATATGGAGGTTGCATTAAAAGAATCAGAATTCATATAGGCAGATTACTGGAAAATATATGCAGGATTGATGGTATACTAGTTCAAACAAACAAACAAACAAACAAAGATACAGTAAGAACAGGATAAAACCAGTAAAACAGCAATGGTAAAGGTTTCCTAAGACAGGGTAAAATTAATCTGCAGCTCATTGCAGAGTGCAGGTAAGTACTGAGGACTTGATTTTGCCAAAATGGCTCAAATGGGCTTTCCTTTTTAAAAAGTTAAATCTTAAAGTAAGTAGCAACACAACAAAAACAAACAGACTTGCAATCCTAGTCCCAAATCTTCCATCAATCAGCTGCAGGCATTCTTAGTGCAATCATTTGCTTGGAAGTACCTCCTGGCATGTTTTCAAGGCCTTCAGGCAAAAGTCCAGCTCACCAAGGTGTTCTCATTGCAATGAAAACTATTTTTCCCAGATTCTATTGAGGCTTTTTGGCAGTGTTTAAGAAATCAAATCTGCTTTAGTTCATATTTGATGTAAAATGTCAAGTTCCAAAAATACATACAGATAACACCAGTGGTACACATATAATCAGTGAAATATTGGCAGGGAAGTTAGTCAAGTGCCTGGGACAAAAGTAAAGAATGAACATTATAATAATGTAATTTTCTCTCATCATTCCTTTGACAAAAACTTAGTGGAGGGAAGAAGTAATTTTTGAACATCATTTTACAGACAGCCTTTACGAAGACTCTTAGTTGCAGATCCATTTCGGAAAGTTCTCTATTGTTATGTATCTCTATCTCTATTAACTCTACTATGTTAAATCAGGAGGTTTTTTCCAGAAGACATTCAGCTATTCTGAAAAGCATTTTATTGGGATCAGGAGGAAATATAATGCAGGGAGAAAAGGAAAGATGGTAATTTTGTCATTTTTCTTTATTTTTCCTTTTCTTTCTTCACCTACTTCCAAAGTAAAAGCAACTCAAGACTAAAAACACTTCCCTTATGATTTCAGAAACAGTACCATGAAAATGGCAAAATAAGATCCTCTTTCTCCAAGCACTATCTGGTCTTCATTGAACGATTCCCAACAATCATTGTAAATCCATACTTTAAAGATTGTGGCAACTGTGGACTTCTATTTTGCAGCAAAAGCCTCCCAAGTGTCACTATGTTGCCGTAATGCACATTATGCTCCTGCCAGATGTTAAATGACATTACTTTTGTTACTACATTCACTCCACTATTTGTTTTCTCTGGTTGGGAAAGATATAGACATTTGGAAAATCCCATTCTCATGTAATTCAAGATTCCTTGTAGTCACAGTATGGTTTCTTTGTCCTCACAAACTACTTCGTAAATATTCACTGATAAAAGCAATAAAACTGCTTCAATATGATATACAGACTTGTTTTTAAGGTATTCTCCTAGGAAAAAACTTCACTTACACAAATCCCCTGAAACCAAGAGCTCAACTCTTAATTGCAACACAACATGCAAGAATAGTAGACAGATTTAAAGACACAAATTAAAACAGAAATTCAACATGATAAACTATTCCATTAAGTCCTGTTAGGAATCATAACCTTAACCTTTTTGAAAGATTTAATGTCAACAATAAATATTTCACAGTGCCATGAATATGATCTTCAAAATTAATTAGAATTATCTAAAATTTCTTGAAGTATGTTCCTTCAATTCAGAAGTAGCCGCAAACTTTGGATGAAAATCTGCAAAAAGAACTCTTTTGTCCCCAGGAAGAACTGGATTCCCCGTATGTGGGAATATTTTCTGGCACCACGTTTCCATAAATGGAGGAATGTCAATCCTGATTCCATAAGGGCACAGTTTAAAAATTCAGGGCCAAAACTCAAGAAACAAAGCACCAGAAAGTTTTCTTTGTCTACCACAGTTTCGCTTCTTTGAAGCTTTGAGCAATGAGTTTTGGAAGCAGGAGTAGCATATAAAGAGGTCACACCCTTCCTGCAGTTGTTTAAGCTGTGAGAAACCAGTGATTTATCAAATCAATACATTCAGTGCCTTATAAGTGAACTTTCTTACCCATGTAAGTAATGATTAAATATTGTTTTGCAAAACCCAAACATTTGAATTGTTCAATCCAAGCAGCTACATTTAACCAAACAGATACCCAGGAATGTAGGAAGAGCAATTCACCCAGCACACCTGAGAGGACAGAAGCTTCACCCAGAATGGACATTTGGGGAAATAATCTCTTCACTGGAAAAGCTTGTCTGACTCCATCCAAAATATAACTTTAGTAGGAGATGAAGCAGGAAGTCTTCTGTAAGGCTATCTCCAAATTGATTTTTCTCCTGAGTTTTCAGTCGAAAAACAGCTTGTCTGGACTATCCTTCTATCCTCAGTTCTGTCACTCAAACCTCAAGGAAGAAGGGAAAAAAAAAGTAATTTAATTTCATAAACATTGGAAACTACAGAATAATGAAGAATTATGCCCTCACCTATTACCAAAAGGCATTTATCAATGAGACTGGATATTATTCTGATATATGGAAATGTGTAGAAATTGTCAGGTAAATAAGTTCTGTTGATTTCTTTAGTAAGATGGGGCTACAAAGAAGGATAACTCCTCTACTTTCTTGACAGCAGAAATCCAATATGAGCAGGAGAAGGCAGGAAATGTCACTACTGAATACCTCTGTGGAATTGGAAAAGCTTTGTGTTAGAATAAACTCTCACAATAACCCTAAGCAGAAATTTGCTCCCACAGTTTTTATTTCCCAGTGAACATAAGCAAGTGGCTGTGTGTGTGTTTGTGAGGAAAGGACATACATTTTTTTCAGCAATAGATAAGCTACAATGTACTTCTTTGTTTGAAAGGTCTGCAAAGTAGGATGCTGAACAAAATCATGGTAACATAAGAGGCAAAGTAAACACCTTATTATATACAAGTGCCTAGTGTAATTTTTCCAGGAATTTCATATTCATTTTATAACTACCTCTAAAACAAATTCTTAATTACTAAAAGGAGCAATGTGGTTTTTGTATGGCCACATCTATACTATTATAAGATGGTAAGGCCAAAATCTGACTGACTTATTTTTATTACTACTACTGTCAACAAGGAGAAAAAGGCATTCTCTTCAGAAATCTACTTTGCAATGAACTCAATTCATCATAATTTTGAGGCTAGGCATTCATGAAATAGATGTGTTTATGTTCTTTATGAGTATATTTAATCCCTTTTTAATGATTAATTTCTTATTCTTTTAATAGTTTCTCCAAATCAAATGATCTAATCAAAATCAGTGTCTATTGTGAGATGTGTAGAAGACTAAAAGCTTTAGGTTATAATTTTTTTCATGCTAGGGCATAATTTATTATTGAGAATACATCATCTAACTGAGTTTTATTTGTTTTATTTGAAGATTTATGAAAGACAGGAAATAATAAGATCCCCAGACTGCTTCTAGAAACTTTTAGTCACTCACCATCTATTAATGTTGTGTGGCAATAAGAGATTTCTGACACATAGAAGAACTTCTCCATGGGAAAAGGTGGTGAAAATTAACAAACCTCACTGAAGGAAGTGAGCCTTCCTTTGTAATATAAGATATATGCCAAGCTAGCTTGATTTCACAGAATCATAGAATCGATTGGGTTGGAAAAGACCTCCAAGATCATCAAGTCCAACCCTTGGTCCAACTCCAGTCCATT
>JAOXXN010000447.1:78003-93757 GCA_026770055.1 Myrmophylax atrothorax | reverse complement strand
ATCAAGTCCAACCCTTGGTCCAACTCCAGTCCCTTTACCAGATCATGGCACTCAGTGCCACGGCCAAGCTCAGTTTATAAACCTCCAGGGATGGAGGACAAAGTTTTTCTCTCCTTTTCCTTACCCAGAACAGACTTTATAGCAAAACCTGGGAAAAGGCAGCACGTTTTTCTTCAAGTCAGTTTCAGGCTGTGTTAGAGATCAGAGTTGTATTTAGGGCCCTGTCATATTTGGTCTGTGGTTGTGTTTGTCAATGTGGTATGAGAAAATACTGCATAGTTTCACTGTGGAAAACTCAACCTTGGAGAAACATTAATGTAACATTAAACTGCTTAGAAAAAAAGGACTGATCCCAGCAGACACGTCACTAGTTTGCAAAGACCAATTAGCTGCTTTATGCATTTGACTGCAGGACAACCAACAGATCTGTCACACTCCTGAGAAGAGAAATACCTTCATCAAGACTAGAGCTAAGCAGTTAAGCTCTTAGTGGCATGGATCTCAAGACCCAACATATTTAGGAGGAGCAGTCTTCCATTCCTGCTTTTAATAAGCCCATTCAAACTCATTCTTCTTTCTCCATTTTAGATCACATTTCCAGAGCACTACTGAGGCTCAGTGCTGTAGTGCCTTGTTTTAAATCCCCTTTGTGGTCTAATTGGATTTTCAGTGCTTGCACATTTTTCTCCAATGAAAATCATTAGAAACTAGTTCTCATTTTCAGACAGCTTATTGTCAGCTACCTAATTAGGCTTTTGATAACCCTACTTGACATCTTATTGCAAGCTTGAAAAGCTAATTTGCTTTAAAATTTGGCTATTTGCAGTAATTTTGTTGGTGTTTATTCTTGGACAAGAAATAAGCATGAAGTTCAACAGAGGTCAGAAACAATCAAAGCTTCTTCCCTGTATTAAAATCCTTACTCGGTTTGTTCAATTTGTTACCTCATACCACTCTTATTTCAGTGTTCAGTGCTTCAGCATTATTTGATAAATTCTGTATAAATTAAATAAGCTATATTTTCATCCCTTCTGTGTTTTTCTGACCTTGCATCCCACTAAGGTTAATCACAGAATCATGGAATTTCTTAGGTTTGAAAGGACCTTTGAGATTATCGAGTCCACACACTAACCCAGCACTGTCAAGCCCACCATTAATCCATGTTCCTGAGTGCCACCTCTACATCTCTTTCACTTCCCTCTAGGGATGGTGACTCTACTACTGCCTTGGGCAGCCTGGGAAAGAGCTTGACAACCCTTTGGGGGAAAAAATTTCTCCTAATATCCAATCTAAACCTCTTCTGGCACAACTTGAGTCCATTTTCTCTTGTTCTGAGTCTCCTTTTCTCCAGGCTAACCTCCCCTCCCCCGGTCCCTCAGCCTCTCCTCATCAGAGTTCTGCTCCAGACCCTTCCCCGGCTCAGTTCCCTTCTCTGGACATGCTGCAGCCACTCAATGCCTTTCTCGTCATTAAGGGCCCAGAACAGACCCCAGGATGTGAGGTGTGACCTCAGCAGTGCCCAGCACAGGGGGACGGTCACTACCCTGGCCCTGCTGCTACACCACGGCTGGTATGGACCAGGTGCCATTGGCCTTCTTGGCCACCTGGGCACACTTGGGCATGCCTTACCATGACAACATACTCCAAATATCTGACAGTTAAGAGAAGAGTTACCAGCTTTCAGTTCTACCAAATTATGGCCAATTTTTAGCCAGCTACGTTGTATCATCAGTCATACAGTAATTTCCTTCCCAATAGATCCTCATAGCTTCCATTTAGTACAAATCCTTCAGTGATATTGTCAATGGGATCTTCAGAGGTGCTTGCTAAGTTTTGGTTTTTTGGTCTACCACGAAGATGGTAATTTTAGTTCTATAATAGGGTTGTTTGCAGAGCATGAGTAGCTGACATCAGTTGACCCTACTGGGACTAGTCAACCCTCACACTCAAAAGACTTACATTTTTACAAGTGTTAAATTTACATTAGTTTGTGTTAACATCTTTCTGAAAACCAAGCCCCAAATTTGGGAATTTAAAAAGAACTCTAAAATGTTTGAGTCTTCTGAAAATCTTAGCCTCTTGCTAAATAAAACAAATCAGGATGGGATGCCACGAACCTCAAAGTGGGGAAAAAAGAAAAAGAGAGGAAGGTCTGGATCACTAGACTTCTCTCTATCCTGGGCACTTAGATTAAAAGCAGAAAAATTAAACAGTCCCCTCAAAAAAAGGATGACAAACAAGAGAACTTTTATTTTGATTAATATTAATTTCTTGTTATTTCAAGGAAAGAGAGAGGGAAAAGGTCTTAGAGCTCTTCTCAGGGTCTTACAGTTTCCATTTTCATATATTTAAGTCACCCTTCTATCATCTAAATAACTTTGTGTCTTGCAAACTATGCAAGTCACTGGGTGTGCTGACTAAAAACTACTGTTGCTCTGATTCACACATTGAGAAAGCGGAGGTCTCAAATGGCCACTTGCAAGAAGGAGCATTAAACAGTCCATGACTCAAACCCCCATGCATGTTTCTGTCTCTATACTGTTCAGAACCCAGTCATCTATTCCCTTTCATTCCACTCTTCCCTGTCAGCTGCTTTTGCTACAAAGCTGCCACTTTACATTATGTCTTGACCTCCTGTTCTTGCAATTAACAGCTACTGCTAATTGTGCTCAGCTGCAGGTCATTTTGCTACCATCCCTTAAAAGGAGCTGGCGAGGACTTCTGTCAGTCAGAGTGCTCCTTTAGTCTGTTTATATCTGAGGGGGAAAGAAAAAATGTGTACCTGCTTCTTAACTACTGAAAGGTAAAGATACTTTTCTCAAGAAAAAGGTTGCATTCCCAAAACTCTTCCTCTTCTGCTACAATCTGGTTTCTAATTTGCGAACTGTCAGGGACAGAGCATCTAAAAAAAGCAGTAACAGAAATTCTACCTACTGGAAGAATCCCAGTGCACAAAAATCCTAATGACATATAGCTTTTAATTCTTAGTAAATATTTCTTTTTTTAAAAAAAAAATCTATGCTAATATTTTCTTTTGATGAAATTGAAACTACAAATAAATTTACTCCAAGACTCCCAATTAAAAAAATTCCAAGCATGTATTCCAAATATTTATAACTTTATGAATTAAAATTTTTACAAGGGGAGATATACAGTAGGACAAGAGAGAAGAATTTTACACTGAAAGAGCAGAGGTTTAGATCAGATATTAGAGGAAATTCTTGACTGTGAGGGTGGTGAAGCCATGGCACAGGTGGCCTAGAGAATCTGTGGAACCCCCACCCCTGGAAGAGTCCAAGGCCGGGTTGGACAGGGCTCTGAGAAATCTGATTTAGTGAATGGTGTTCCTGCCATGGTTGGAATGAAGTGGTGTTTAAGGTCATTTCCAACCCAAAACATTCTAGGATTCTATGAAATCCATTATTTTGCTACTGACATTCATGTAATCCTAGATGGAATATATTAAAGCTCAGGCACCATAAATCTGCATACAATTAATTTATTGTGATATTGAGCAAAAGACATTATCAAATGCAGAAAATTTACCCTTAATCAAATATGTCAAGGTTGCTGTAATTGACATTATCTTTGCAAAGGATAATTCCATAGATTCTAAAATTTAGACTCCATAAGTAGGAGTTCCTGGCAATTTCATGATCTTTTGTTCTGGTCCATTAAGGATAAGAATGTATTCTGCTAAAGTTTAGGGTTAGGCCTTTTTCTCTACTGGCTGTAAGGCTTGCAGAGTTCAGCCAAAAAGCATGGAGGAAGCATGGCAGTAAATTAAAGATAATAAATTGAAATTCACCTCCTACACCAACTCTACAAATGTTGTGAAAGTTTTCTGAATCATTAGGTTCAGGATCCATTCATAATGGTTGACTATTAAATAATTACTTTAACATTTTATATATTTTATTGTTTAGATCAGTTAAAATACTTGTGTTGAATTCTACTTTCAAAATATGTCTTAAGACCAACCTGGTTTTTTAAAGATTTTTAAGGATGATCAAGAGCTAAAGGTCACCAAGGATTACTGAATGCAAGAGCCTGAAGGACACACTTCTAGTACTCCCTCATCATCATGGCCAGTCTTCACGAATGAAGATTTGGGAAGGGCCCTACCCACGCTTGCTCAAGCGTTCTGGTGGCTAAAGAGGCCAATGCGGGATAGGCAAGTCCGGTCGCAAAAGGCACAGCAGAATGTCTCCTTTGGTGATATTGGCGAGGAACTTTATGAGTTGTCTTTTCTCCTCGAGACTGACTCTGTGTGTGTTCTCAAAGGAAGCAGCAGCGTCGTGAATGGCGTGTCTCCATGAATCCCGATTGGAGGCCAGAGTGGACCACTGATGGCAGTCAATATGGCCAAGACTGAGGTGTTGTTTCAGGGAGTCCTTGTAGAAAGGCATATACTACAAGGTAAAACCTGTTTTTCTCATGTAGAATGGGAAGGGATATTATTTTTGAACTTCTGAGAAATCTTCTATTAATGCCTTCTGAAACCAGGCTTCATTTAGATTTTAAGTCCAAGATAATGCAGAAACCAAAATAACTATGTATCATAGAAACACAGATTATGCTGAGTTGAAAGGGACCCATCAGGATCATCAAGTCCAACCCCTGGCCCTGTGTAGGCCATCCCAAGAATCACACCATGTGCCTGAGAGCATTGTCCAAATAATTCTTGAACTCAGGCAGGCTTGGTGTTGTGACCAGTTCCCTGTTCCTGTGCTCAACCACCCTTTGGGTCAAAACCCTTTGCTTGATATACAGTGTAAACATCCCCAACTCAGCTTCATGCTATTTCCTCAAATCCTGTCGCTAGTCATGAGAGTGAAGATTTCTGTACCTGTCTTTCCACTTCCCCTTGTGGAGATTTTTAAGACTGCAATAAGGTCTCACACAATATGATTTACGTCTTCCATGGTGGAATACATAACAGTTGGAAAAGGTAATTGTTAATATCCTCACTAAATTGTTGTTTAACTGTTGTGTTGTTTATCATGGGAACATGAATAGTCTGAGATTAAGAACTATTTTTCTGAGACTTTGTGTCATCAAATGATTTTACATTTTCCATGCTGTAGCTACTACCGGATTGTGTCTGAAACTAGGCATATGTTTTAGGCAATGGGAGAAGAATTGGATAGCTGAAAATTGATATTGAAAGGAAATGATATCCTATCATCATAATAGTGCCCTGGGTTAGTATTTGGAAAGAAAGGAATCTCACAGGTCTATAGCTTCTGGTATTGGCTGAAAACAGTGGTTTTCACTAGTTTCTCCTGTGCAGCCTGTTTGGAGGCATCTTGCAAGATGCCCAATACAGTATTTTTCATAAAAATTTGGAAGCAGCATTCTCAAATCATTTAAATCCGGGCAGATGTATAAAACCTTTACATTTGCTCCAAAGAAAAAAGGAACAATTCTTTAACTTCTAGCAGGATCTCGTATAGCCGATGTGGATGCTTAAAAAAATGTTTCAAGTGACCATAACCAAATTACTTCTCTTTTATTTCCAAACTCCAGAGTTAATCTTGGGATTTTGAGCATTTTCTGAAATATTTGTGGATTGTGTTGACCTGAAAGATCAATACTTCTATTGACTTGTACTTCTGGAAACTTTTCTTCATTTATCACCATTTCTTAGCTAACTTGTTAAGACTGCCCTGAGATGTGTTATTTCTTCACTTACTAATGCTATTCTGGAATGATTTTTTTTTTCAGGTAATTTTAATTTGTTTTTTTTTTCCTTTTTTGTTTTTGTTTTGTGTGTGTGTGTGTTTTGTTTGTTTTGTTTTTCTTTTTTGTTTTTGTTGTTGTCCAGTGATCCAAAGGTACATAACTTATTTGAATTTTCCAAATCCTTTCCCTCTATATTTTTGCAGTTTCCCAAAGCAAGCTACAGTAACCCTTGTTTCAGTTGGTGAATACAGGACATAGGGAAAGAAGAGAGCCCCTGATCTGATGTCAGACTGCACACAACCTCTGTAGGAGCACGAATTAATGTAGTGATAAGACATTCACATCTTCATATTTCAAAAAAATAACAACTAGGAGCCGCCCCAAAGCACAAACACGTCTAACTAAAGAATAACATAAATCACTTGAAAATATATAAGGTGTGAAAAACCAACAAGAAATGTTCTAATAAAAGCCTTCAGCAAGAAGGCTGAAGAGCCTTCAGAAGAACAGCAAGAAACAAAGGAGACAAAAACTAAGATAAGACTAATGCTAAAACTAAAGAAGAGGAATATATACATTTCCATTTGGAAAAGTTGTACTTGAGGTATAATGTGAATTTACAAGATACAGAAATTTAATTTTCTTCTTAAAGAGATCTAAAAAAAAAAAAAAAAGCTGAAGAATAGCTGATAATATTCAGAGGGATTGACAGAAGTTACAAGAGCAAATTTGGTGAGAAAAGGGGTCCCTCTCCAGGCTCCAGTTTGCTAGTGCCCTTGTGCTATTGACACAAGGTTACTGTAGTTCCCTCTTTGGATGCTGCTCAGATCCTCTAGCACTCAAAGCAAGGTTTGCATCCAAAGAACTGAGCTTCTATTCACGCAACTGGAACAGCAGTATTGTTATTTTGCTCCCTTCATGGTTTTTCCTGTGCCAACCCGGCAGAAAGCTACAGAACTGAATCAGAATTGCATTTGGCTTCCTCAGTAATCCTGACAGAGTAGGCCCTGTCCCTGAAGTTGCACTTGAAGTATTGCTCATTTGTGTTCCTGAAAGGGAACGGAGAAAGACAGTCATCCCTAGAAGAGAAAGTGCGTTGTATTTTCTACAAGCTTCAGCCATTGGGAAGTCAATTTAAGTTGTCCACAATTTCTGCACACTGTTTTCAAAGATGCTTACACAATTTTTGGACAAATACTTGAAAGTGTTTGAATTACTGTAAAATTACCTGAACTAAATAGATAAAGCATCTAAAAATAGATGTGTAGCAGATGTAGCAGTACATGTAAACAGTGTTCTTATTAATACTTATGTAAGATTACAGCTGAAAAAATTACCAGTTTATGAAGTTACATTAAATGCTGTGAAAAATATGACCATCTTTAATATATTTATATCACATAACATTCTGGTTGTAAATTTGTTATGAGCTTTTGAAGGGTGATTTTATACAATGTTTCCCAGAGTTTTATTGGGATTTGTTAATCTTTTTGAGGCCAAGTCACTCTGTAATTCTTCTTCCAGAGGAAAATGTTGCCATTTCTTTTTCTATATTTTTCAACCATTTGAAAAGAAATGTGGAGGAAGTCTTCCACAGAAAATTTTCTGAGATGTAGGGGTTCCTCTGTAAAACTCTTTTCTCCTTCCCCTGAATAAATGCAGGAAACTATTATCTGCCATTTTGCCATACTAGTTGCTTTTACTTTCCTAATACATATTGGTATTTTGTAAAGGTTCAAGGCATCCACTCACAAGGTGGAACAGAGAAACAGATTAATAGTGGCCAGCAGTCTTTCCTAACTTAATTTAGGTTAGTGAACGAAAAATATTTCACCTAGATGAAACATCAGATTAAATTGGTCAGAGCTAGAATGTTATTGCTTAGAGCAAAATTTGATGAAACTTTTACCCAAAAGCAGCCAGCTTGACAAAATTGGCCAAAACTTCCCTTTTTGCTCAGGTTGCAGTTCATATAACCTAACTTAAGACAACTAGAATTTAAGGCAACTCAGCCTAACCTACTCATCATGAACACATGAAAGTAGCTCTTTTCATTCTAAAGTTGGTGTTACAAATAGGCAAGATTGATCTCTATAGGAATATGTTTCATTACATTGAGTAATGGCCTACATAGGCATTTGATTTGAAAGTTTAAATTATTTAGTATTGACCGTATTTCAAAATGACCAAATGTTTCTTAACTATGAAAGTTCAACTAATCCTCTTTTGAGTAGGAAAACTGTATTTGATTATTTGGCTATTAAGTAGGCTTTTCTATTAAAAAAAAATTGCAATATTTTCCTTTCTTCTTTTGTCACTAGTGTTCATCTTTCAGAGACATTGTATCAGCTTCTACCTTAAGTGCACCAAAGGGCCTTAGGGAAGATGCCAGGTGCTACTGAGCTATAAAATTGGTCCTTAGATTGTATCCCTGGGCAAAATCAGAGTCAGAAGACAAAGCACAAAATAAGCACAATGTGGAATAAAAGAATTAAGAGCTTTTAAAGATGTGCAACACATAAGAAACCATACCATTCCTTGGAAAAATGACATTTCTGATAGAAGTTTGCCAATGATGTGTCAAACCTGATTTCTGCTGGAAACTGATTTTACAGGACTATAAGTCATCCTTTGCAGTAGTCCTAATGCTTCTTTAATTGGTTGTGCATATTGGGTTAGTTAGCAGGAAATCTGTTCCATTCTTTGTTTTCAGCTGTATACTTAGAGAGTTAAAGAACATGACCTGTGAAATATGGATAATTATGTGAGAATTAGAGAGGTGAAATATAATGCTCCCTTTGATTCCATATTTTATTTGCATTACACAAGGTTGAGATTCATTTAATGACAAGCACCTGTCAAATTATACATGATTTTAACAAAATCTTTGTACAGGGTGTCAAATTTGCAATCTGCAAAGGCCTTAATTTCACCTGCAAAACCTGGTACTGTAGTTACAGGATGTCAGCTTTAGAGTTCTTACAGAAACTGTAGAAATTGGTAAAGCTACTAAAACCAGAATAACAATAGAGAGTAAAGTCATAGTATCAAACTTTATTTTCTTATGCAGGGAAGAGGGAGTACTGAATCTTGCTAGAGGCCTGAGGAATCATCCTTTATATTCATAAATAACTTCCATTTCAAATTCTGGGTTTTTTCAAAATGTTGCTATACTCTTAGTTGTAGGGGCACTAGTGCTAATAAAGAAGGAATTGTTGTTCATTAATTGGATTTTGTTGACCTTTTAAAAACTAACCCACCAAACCAGTGTTTCTCTAAAGTCAGATTCTCCACTGTAAAAGCCTTCTTGACTTTTCTTAGTAGTTATGCAAATGTTCATTAAACCTATCCTTTAGAATAATTTCTGCTGTTCAGTACAGTGCCAGTGCCAGTCTTACAGGCTTTCCATTCCCTGGATCTTTTCCAGAACCCTCTTCTTTTAAGGAAAACAGCCTAGCATTTTCCATACATAGCTATTTAGCTGTTTCATCCTTAAAATGTCATAGAACTCAAAGGGTAACCGTTAAATTCTGGGTATGCATGTAATCTTGGTGATGATGTTCTGCTGATTTTGTCAATTTGTTCTGTAGTCTCTTCTAGAGTCACTTTAGTTTTAGATGGATACTCTAATGTATCCCTGTGCAAAAATGGTATTGTGGGAATCTACACAGGTTTTCTTTTTGGTTTTTTTTTTTCAAAGAGAACATGGATGCCAAGAAGTCATTTAGCTCCTGTGCAATTGCATGTCCTTTCTAAGTGTTCCTTTTATACCCTGCTCATTAAGAGGACCTGCAAGCTCTCTGCCAGGCTTTCTGATCTTGATTTGTTTGAAAAAAAGGACTTACTATTACCTCTGAATCTCTTTTACTAGCTTTTTCTCAACCTTTTTTTTTTTTTTTGGTCTGCCTTATCTGCCAGTGATTTTCTTCATTTAAACTCAGCTTCAGCTTTTTTGAAATGTCTTCCTGTACCTAATAACCTTCTTTACCCTGCTAGTTATCTGGGCTTTTCAGTCCTTTTTTGTATTTTCAGTCTGTTCTAAAGAGATGGTATGCGTTGGCACTAGGTTTCCAATGCAGTTTCTTTATGAAAAGTCCATGCTGTTAGGAAATATTTAATTCTCCAGGTTGCCCCTTCTGCTCCTTTTTGATGAGATTTCTCTTTTCTAAGCATTAAATTTAATATAACCCTGGAATTCCTAGACTTGTTCTTCATTTGCATTAATAAAGTGTCTAGGTACATTAAGCACTTACATTAATACACTTTACCATTAGTACTTATTAATTTCATTAATATAGACACGATGTTAGCAAAGCAATGTATTTTAACTCATAGAATCACAGAATCATGGAATGGTTTGGGTTGGAAAGAACGTTAAAGAACATCTAGTTCCAAGCATCCTGTCATGGGCAGGGACAACTTCCATAACACTAAGTTGCTCAAAGCCCCATCCAGCATGGTCTTAAACACTTAGAACAATGGGGCATCCACAACTTCTTTGTCAAGATCCCTCTGAATGGCATACCTTCCCTCCAGTGAGACAACTGCATTGCACAGATTGGTGTCATCAGCAAACTTGTTGAGGTTGCACTCAGTTCCCCTGTCCATGGTACTGTACAAAATGTTAAACAGCTCAAATGTTAAACAGCACAAGTCCCAGTATTGACCCCTGAGGAACATTACTCATCACTACTTTCCACTGGGCATTGAGTCATGGACATCTCTTTGAGTCTGACCATCTAGACAGTTCCTTATCCACCAATGGATCCATGCCCACCCATGAAATCCATGTCTCTCCAGCTTAGAGACAAGAATATTGAGCAGGAGAGTGTCAAATGGTTTGCACAATTTCAGGTAGATAATTTCAGTTGCTCTTCCCTCATCCACTAATGCTGTAACCTCATCATAGACAGTCACTAAATTTGTCAGGCATAATTGGCCCTTACTGAAGCCATGTTGGCTCTCACCAATTGTGTCCTGCATAAACAGCATTGAGAAATAACAATATAGTTAATTATACAGCTTTGACATGTTTGTCTCATCTGACACAGAAGATTTCCACAACTGCAGCCTCTCTTTCACGTGTCAGGTGGAATAACATGCTCTTATGTCTCTTTGTTTAACTTTTTCCCATTATAACCTCCTGTCACTGGTGATTACTGCCTGATTGATTGATGGATTGATTAATTGTCAATTTCTGATTTTTCCAGCAGACCAGAGGAGATGAGGAAACAGTCTTGACAGGGTGACTGTTACTCTTCCATCTTTTCCTGTCTGAAATTGATTACATCTCTACTGCACAAATCACTGTTTCTAAGTCCTCTGATCCCCCTCTTCCACTTCTGATTATAGTTTTCAATTTAGTTTTAGCTTTACAGCCTGTCAGCCAAATTCACTGGCATGTTCTTGAGGCTTAAAGTGTTTTCAGCTTGTGGCTCAGGTTATCTATTGCAATGGTCAGCAAACAGCTTAACTGAATAGAATTCTACAACCATACAAATGCATGAACTAAAATATATGTGATTGAAAAACTTGAGCACCCTTTGAGACACCTGAATACTGGTATTTGTGAGCATTAGAACAAATTACAACACAGTGCTAAAAAAGAAGCAAGTAAATTGCCTTGAAAAAATAGTGTTTCCCATAATCTGTTTTTCATAGCATTTTAGAAAATGAGGGGTAAAGGTCTCTTGTATATTAACTATAGCACCATGTGAGTGGTATTCTTTATCAGTTGCTGAGCAACGGTCATACTCTGAATTTTTAAACTCATTAGCAAGCTGAACAGGCTGGCATTTGGCAGATGTTATTTGATTTTGTTTGGAAGGAAGTCAATGGGGAAGACAGGAGAGACATTGAGCTCATTGTGTTATCTTGCTTCTCTTAATAAATTCTCATGATGTTTTAAACACATCTAAGGAGACTGAAAAGAACTCCTTAGTTTTCAGGTTATTCACAGAACTTTTATGTGATGTATTTAGTAACATAAATGAAACACAGGACCCAAATTTTGTTACCTTCAAGAATATTTTAATCTCTACCTAATTTGTTCTTGAAGTGTTTCAATCATTAGTAGTGGCTGAAGTAACTTTATTTGAATCCTCCAATCATGCAAGCATTTCTTAAATAACTGACAGTGTACCTTGGCCTTGACCAAGATTATAATTTTTGTGTGTTCCAATTGTAGCCTTTTTTAATAGGAGAGCTGTCAATTGTTACAAATCTTTCAGTACTATGTGACAGCAATGTGATGTGGTCATGCATCCACAAAGAACTCACTCTGCCTGGATTTTAAGATAGTGATGGCCAAACCTTATAAATCCTGGCAATGTGCCTAAGTAAGCGTAAACCACTAAAATTTTAAACTAACGAGTTATAAACCAGCAGGGGACCTCTGCAGAGTGTAAGCGTAAGAGAAGTCAGATACTGGCAGACTTGTAACACTAATTCAAGAGCACAAATCTCCAGCTCAAATACCAGGTGCCAGTGTACTGTTTTGTTGACTCATTAATGATAATTTTAGCTTGGCTGTTTTACCTGACCATCTGAAGGTGATTGATGAACTGGTGAAAAGAGAATAATACTATTCCTTACTTTCTAAGGGTTGTCTTGAGTATCTTCTTTGTCTAAGCACTCTTTACCCAAACCAATTATTTCCATGTGATTCAAAGGATCGTCATGAATTATCACATTATTATTGTTAGTTTTTTATCTCAGTAGCACACATGGTGGCCAATGCAGGTTATTCACTGTTGGCATTATATACAAATTTACATGGAGAAATTACTCAGACTGGCATCTGGAGTACATGTTTTTAACTCCTACTACATTATTTAAATTAAAAATTCCTGATAGTTTTGCAAGTAGGTGCTGAGCAATTCTGGAAACTAATATTGCTTGACTTCTGGGTATTTTGGGCCTTTTCCAACCTGATTTGCCTGGTCACAGATACAGTCTATATATCTCTAAAACAGATACTACTAATATTGTAGAAAATAAGGTCTAGTAAAAGTATTGGACTGGCTTCTAAGACAAACAAAAAAGAGTGTCACATTAATATCCATAAATTGCAAATAGCAAGAAAAAGGTATATAAGGAATGTTGGATATAGTGAAATAACCTGTTTTGTTAAAAAAACTTAGGGAACATAGACCAGACTCACAAGTGAGATGGAAGTTTATAATACACAGACAGAAAGTTCTGCATAAAATGCGTAGTTGCTAGGTTAACTTCTTGCTGAAGGATATTGTGGATGCTAAAGTTTACATAAGCTCAAAGGAAGAGAGTTCATAGGAGAGAAATCTGTTAGGGCCATTGGCTGAGAAAGCTTCTGAACTACAAGTTACTGGGTTGAGAAAGTCTTTAATATACTGAGGAAGTGCTACTACTTGCTTTCTCTGGTATTGTATATTTCATAGGTATGTGGTATTGGTCACACATCCTTTCAGTCTTACAGTTTACAATTATCTTTTATACAGCTATTCATCATTAATTCCTAACGTATTAATGTTAGGGCTTCTTTGTTTTTAAATCCCTTTCACTCTGTTCTGTGTTTTTATTTCTCTGAACCAGACTGGAGAATAAAATAATCAAATGCTGCAGGGTGAGTCCTGTAGGTGGTATGTCTACACAAGTACTCTTTCCACTGTCTCCTTCCTTCACTGTGGAGTCACTGATAATGGACTACTACTGTTGCAATGAAACCAATTTTTTTTTTTTTTTTTTCCCCAGTGCTCAGAGGGGCTTACAGTTGAAGGGGAGGGAATTGCTGAAAATTCTAAAACCATCCTGATAAATGAAATTATGGAGCTTTCTTATGCAGGTTCAAAGATTAGGTTTCAAAAAGTTTTGTGTTCTAAATAATATCAGGACAATTTTCACCAAGCTATATAAAGGTCTTTCTAGCACAAAGCGGGTGTTTTGACTCTTTAAGTTGCAGCTCTGTTGGATAGGGCAGATACAGCCAGGTAATTCTAAATTTTTTTATCTACTTCTAGCAGAAGTACATTATTAATTCATGTGATAAGTGGAACCGGAATTGTTGCTGTGTGATTGAAAGGAGGAAAAAATAATAAAGACTAGCCTGATAGTTGTCTTTTCTTAACCATTAGCACACTCACAAAATACATCAATATAGAAAATAACAGTTACTTGATACAGTATTCCTTGAGTTCACAGAGTGTTTGAGGTTGGAAGAGTTCTCTGGAGGTAATCTGGTCCAAGCCCTCTGCTCAGGCAGGGCGACCTAGAGCCAGCTGCCCACAACCATGTCTAGAGGGGGTTTGAATATTTTTAAGGAAGGATAGTCCTTGACCTTTCTGGGCAACCTGTGCAAGTGCTCAGTTGCCACCACAGTAAAAAGTGTTTCCTGATGTTCAGATGGCAGTTCTTGTGCTCCAGTTTGTGCCCATTGGATTTTGTCCTGTTACTGGGCACCTCTGAACAGAGCCTGTCTCTGTCCTCTTTGCATCCTCACTTCAGATATTTACATACTGAACACCCCTTCAGCCTTCTTTTTACAGACTGAACAGTTCCAGCATTCTTGGCTTTTTCTCATAGTGAGATGTTCCAGTCTCATAATCATCTTAGTGACTCTTTGTTGGATCCTCTCCAGTATGTACATGTCTCTCTTGTATGAGATAGCCCAGAACCAGGTGGTGTATTCATGGTTATGATCCTGATATGAATGGGAGAGCCTACTTGGTTTACCAAGTGACAAGAAAGCCATTAAACCTTTCCTATGCCTCACATACAAGCTTTATTAGTTGGGTTACACAGAAGAAGAGTGTTATGGGTGCTAAAAAACCTCTTCCTTGAATTTCCTCCATTACCACAGGGTAAAGGGGAAGGGCTGATTTGCTGCCTACTGTAGCTGGCACCCTGAGGGGATAGCCTTTGACCAAGACAAACCGAAGGGTAGCTGATAGCCTCTTAAATACCAATCTGATGGCTTGGGAAAGCATTTTGGATGGGAAGATCTGAATTTGGTGGGGGAAGGTTTTGTTTTTTCTGCTCACTTCACTTTTCCCTGGCTGAGGGAGTGTTGTGGGAGAGGGTCATGCATTCATTATTTTTGGTTGGTTTTCACTCACCTCTGGTCCCATTGGCACTGATGTCCAACTTTTGCTTTGCTGGGGCACATGGTAGCTCTGGGGGTTCCCAGCTTACTCCCAGCCCTGCATGTCCTGTGTTGTCTCCTCTGCAAATCGCAGGGGCCAGCATTTTGGTGAGGGAGCCTCTATTCACCCCCTTGTTAGCTTCTTGCTTTTCTGCCCACCCATTGCTGCAGCGGCCTCTTCCCTCACAGCGCCCTTGCTGTTTGTGGCTGTAACTGCACTGAAAGACAAAGTGGGACTTCAGTGTTTGAAAGTTCCACTGGTGTTGTACCTTGTTCTGATTTTTTTTGTTGTAAATATTTGTAGTAAAGAACTGTTATCCTCTCTTCTAAATTTTCTGCCAAATGTCTTAATGTCAAAGGTTTTGGTGGCTCAAGGAGAGGGAGGCCCTCTTCCTACTCCAGGAGGATTCCTCACTTTCCTTGATAGACATCTTGGTTTTTGAAAAAACTGAGACAAAGAGCCACATAGTTTTCTGAATCTGACTTGGTGGGTAGAAGAGACCAAGATAAGACTAAATTGTTCTCTTCACTAAGTTGTGCAACACTGGTTGCCAGCACTGCATTCACATGACAAGAGGTTAACACTTGGGCTTCTGGACTAGAACCCTGTCACTCAGGTGGAGGAGCAGAGCAAATTGGATAGTACATTTTAAGATTCCTTTTCTATGGCATCTGCATTTTTTTATCTTAGGTAAATCCATTTCTGTTCATACATACTTAAAAGGGAACATTTTGGGCAGTGTGCATAGTATGTAAAATGCACACACATGCTGTCAGCTTGCTACTGACTGAAAGCTTAGATGACTAAGCATATCTGTTTTAATTGCTGTTGAACAATTTAGGTGTCTAGAAAGCCCTAGAAAATTAAAAAAAATTCATAGAAGGTCCATACTTCCTTGGGAAGACACTTCTAAGAATTTTTTTTGTTGTTTTGTTTTGTTTTGTTGTTGT
>JAOXXN010000447.1:0-77903 GCA_026770055.1 Myrmophylax atrothorax | reverse complement strand
TGTGATATTGTAGTTTTCTTTTAGTTTTCTCTTTTCTGTATAAATATATAGTTAGTTTCAGCATAAACCTAGAGTTTGGAAGATTTTTTTCCCTCTCTCTCCTCCCTTTTCTCTTGGCTGGTTGAGAGGCGGGGAGAACCTCCCAACAACAATCCCTCTGCCTGACAGGGGTGGATGGTGCTTGTAGTCTACAGCCTCATTACACTTCAAATAACCTGTCTTCTTGTACTCTGACATTTTTAACTCCTTTGGGAAAGAACTATCAAATTGTGCTGATAAGTACAGTCAAGAACCCAAAGGGCATATTGTTTACCATACTTGTTCAGCACGTAAACAGCTCCTTCAAAATAAGGATGCATTACAACTGAGCTTATTTATTTACTATGATTTTATTAAAGTATCTTCTGATATTTAGCTCAGAAAGTTGATTTAGTAGGTTATTGTGTTTGCTAAATTTTTAACTAAGCCAAAATATTTATTATCTCAGGATAGAGGATTGCCAAGTGGCCAAGGCAGTAACTTGGGACTGCGAACCTGAATTCAGATCCCCGCCCACAAAGACCCCAGCTCAAGTGCTGAGCCTCAGCCTGTCCTTTATGAAAATGTTGTTTGCTACCTGCAGTGGACATCAGGTGACATACATTAAGTACTGCAACTCACTCATGTGCTAAAATATTAAAACATATAAATGCTGCTGTGTCTATAACTTCATTAAAGCGGTCATATTCTAGATACATCTCAGCTTTTAAGATGTCCTGAGCCAACTTTGAAAATGAGACAGGTTTTCAACATTTTTTGATGCTGAATGTCTAATTCAAGGCATTCAACGATTTCAAGCACAGTTATTTTAACACAGGATTAAGATTTTTAGTGTTGACTAATGTTCTCATTGTAAGACAAATTCAGTACTGTTGTCAAAGCACAAAAATGTCCAAATTCAACTAACATTGCAGAGTCCTAATTTCAAAACATTTCAAGTCTTTCATTAAGTTGTCCTCACCATAAGAGAAGCACAGTTTAGCAACAACCTTGCTATTATCACAGCATCACCATAATTGGAGAGGACCTCCAGTCAAAACTTGAAGGCTCAGCTCAGAACTTTGCCTCACTGGCACTTGAAACTCTTCATGGATGGGATGATGCAATTTCTGAGACTCCTCTGAGATGCTTCACTTTCTTCATGCACTGCATACAAAGCTGAGATATCTAACCTATGGCAGAGAGCTTCACTCTATTAAACCCTGTGGTTAGATGGTTACTTGAGCTTCCTTGAGCCCAATAACCTGAAAATATCTTAGAGCAGTGATTGCTTTTTACTGATCTAGAACCCAATAGAAGACTCCCAAGCTCATGTAAAATTCCGCTATTATCCATCTTTCAGAGAGAAGGTATCCTAGGATATCTGGGTCTCTAACAAATGTCTTATTTATCTTTCATTTCTGACTGCAGCTTCTCACAACTTTTAAATTTTAATTATGCAAATATTAGGAAGCTTTTTACTCACAGTAACAATCCACAAAGAAAAAAAAAAAGAAGAAAAAAGCCTCAAAATTACACTAACTAAACAGGAACATGCAAAACGTTGTGCCAGCTAACCTGAGGAGTGGTTCTGGGAAAGCCTCAGAGGGGTTTCTTAGGTTTGTATTTGCCGGTTTTTTCCTGATGATACCCCATTGAAATTCATGTTATCTGCCACATGCCCTAGCCCCTTACTTTACCCTCTAGAGACTACTCTGGTACAGAACTTTGACCTGACAGGAGATTTGCTGCAGCTATTGCAAAAGTTAAAAGAGCAGAAGCTGTAGAATCTCTCTATATTAATCTTTTTTATATTCAAGGCATTTTCACTTTAGCTCAGCCTGCACTAATTGTCAATATATATCCAAGGAGACTGGGCTACATTTACATATATATGTGTTAGTCACACAGTGCACTTTCTGGAGGGATCTTCTTGTCAGTGGTACGAGTGAGGTGGGAATTGTGAGGGCAATCTCAGGCACTCAGCCTCCTGACAAGAAGTCGAGGAAAGCTGAGCTAAACACACCTGTCTGACACTCCATCAGGCAATCCTTTCGACTTCCAAGCAATGAATCAAAAAGCTAAACTCCCCATACTCAAAACAACAAACAAAAGCTAAAACTACAATAAAATAAACATCTATGATAACTAATTACTGCTTTCTCAAGACTGAAAGAAAGCTTTTCCAAGTTTCCCTCAGACTTCCCCTAAGACTATGGTTGTTGGGAGCTTTCTGTGCTTGTAACTAGATGTTTTTCGTGATTATGATTTTGTCCCAGGGCTCTGTAGCACATCCTGCAAGTGGAAAGCTCCCATCTAAACTGAAGATCTGCTTCTCTTGGCCACTCTCACTGAGCTCCCTGTCCCACCTTCCCAGGCACGGACAGGTCTCAGATTCAGGGAGTTTTATTTCCCAGGTTATGTCTGCTCCTTAGGAAGTGTACATAGAACCTACAAAAGACTTAATTTTGGATACTAATACGATCACTATTTCAAGCTACTTATTAGAATGAGGTCACCCATGCCACATGCAAAGCTGGAGAGGCAATTTCACATGTATTAAAGATGTGTGAAAAGAATGCAAGCAAATATAATTGATGTAGAAATTAATTATGTTGGAGTCATGAGTCCCTTTCATGTCTCTCCATGAGAAGGTAACAGAAATCTCTTCTCCTTCTGGGCTCATCTCTCACAAGTTTCACACAGCAGGTGGCAAATACATTGTCTTCATTTATAACATATATAGAGAGCAAGTATAAAACAAAACTACTGCAGTCAAATCCCATGTCCTCTGAAAAATGTGATGATACTTTGAAGCAGCTCCATTAGAGTTCCCACTGGACATCCTGCAAATCAAATTGCCTCAGGGGCAGGGTATTTCCCCAACCTGAACACTCTGCTGCTGCTGCATAGTTCTGGAAGGCCATGAACTGCCAAAAAAAATGTTACTGGACACTTGAAGCAGAAAAGCATTTTTCCACTTAGAATAAGAGCAATCAATGGAGTTGCACTGAGATGTCATTTAGAAATGGATAGACCACTGCGTGGGAATGCCAGTGAGCTAATCTGAACTCCCCCAGTGGTTTGGTAGGTAATAAGTATCTTCTAGACTTTCACAGCCTTCACCTACTTTTTCTATGTGTAGTTTTAACAGCAGAAAAAAATGGGTTTTTTTCTGTTAAAACATCACAGTCATACTACCTGAAATTGAGGAAGACTTCAAGTTATTTAGATAAGTTTATGTAGTTCTTCCAGCATTATTCTTGCCATAAGAGGGCTCCATTCAGAAAAGAATAATAATCCCATGTTTTCAAGTAGATACAAATAGCAATATACAAAATGGGTCCCGTTGGTTTTATTAGCTGTTAGCCAAGGCTATCAGTTCACACACAAATGATTTAAAAATTAATTCAGGTCTATAAAATTAGATATGCATTGCTCTTCATGGTTTATTTTTTATAATTAAAGGATAAAAGTTTGAACACTACTTTTTCTAAGGCCTCTTAAAACAGATATTTCAGAAAAATAACTAAGCCACATTACCTTGTTGCATTTATATGATGGTGAATATACAATTAACTCTTCTGTTCTGAAGGGAGGCCTGAATTTGTTATTCATTATGAATAACATGTAAAGATAATAATGTTTTCGTAAGACTAACATTATGGAGGATAATTACCTTTTAAAATAGCCCACCTGAAATTGTGTTTTGAGGGCTTTATTTGGCAGTGTGTAAATTACTGGAGAAGCTAGGAGGAGCATGAAAAAACATTTTAAGTATGGAAAAATAAGGGACCTAATTTTTGTTTTCATGGTTTTTGCCTGACGCAGAAGAACTTTCAAAGTATCTTGACAGCTTTCTGTGGATGAAACCCATCCCCTTGATTGCTTCCAAATTTTTTCCTACAGAATTTCAGGATATGCAGTTACAAAACCATATCATTTTAACATAATTGATTTTAAAAGTACAAGACTAAATGGAGAGACTTTCAGCCCTGACTGTGGTCAGCAGCAGAAGTACAATAGAGACACATCTTCCCTCTTTTTCCATACTACCTTGATTTATTAAATGTTGCTGGTTCAAGAGGCACAGCAGACACATGTCTACCTACCTGTGGTGGATTAACATTGGCTGACTCCCACAGAGCCAGTCACTCAATGCCCCTGCTCAGTGGGACAGGGGCAGAATATAACAAGACCCCCAGACTATAAATCTCATGCATCAAGGTTAAAACAGTGAGATTGTTGACCTGTTACTATGTTGAGGAAGCATTAATTTAATATATTGCCAAATAAAAATTATTTGGGCAGTGATAAATAAACACAAGACCATCACTGTTTCTCTGTCTCTTAGGCTCAGCCTGCCCCCTCCCCTCCAGACTCCTCTCCTTTGTGAGAGGAGCAAGGGCAGCCCTTGTCATCCTTTGAAAATGTCCATTGTATGCTGTGTTCTCCAGGCTAGTCCCGGTCCATTCAACTGCCCTATAATTCTGATCATGAGTTTTGCCATTCTTCTAATTTTCTTCGGTTATAACATATCCTTTTCGAGCTGGGAGGGAATGAAGTGGATCAAAGTATTCAAGATCCAGGTGTATTGTACAAGAAATAGCAGCATGATTTCATTCTCTCTCCTTATAACATCGAATTGATTCACTATCCGGATGGGTCATGAGGACTGTCTGAGGACAGTCATTTTCTGATAGCACCTGTCATACCTCTGAGATCTCATTCTACATTAGTAACAACCCCTCCCACTAGTGATGATTTTACAGTTGTCCTTTTCACACTTACATTGCTTTACTTCATCTATACTGAATTTTATCTACAATGTTTTACTCCTGCAACTGCTTTATGCAGATCTTCTCAGATGGTCTTTCCTGCCACTGTCAGCAAAGTATTTCAAGATCATCCATGACTGTGTTAATTAGCAAAGATTAGGCACAAATTTCAGTTCTTGGTGTCTGCCATGTCTCAGTCAAGCTGCAGAGTCAGAGAGAGTAACACTTTTCATTATCCTGTTGCCTTTGCTTCTCTTTGTAGGAAAATATACTAAAAAAACCCCTCAAGACAAAAGAAGCTCATGGGAACTGCTGGCAACTATAACAGCCTGAACATGAGAATAGTGTTTTGAGGCACATTGATTGCAAAACAATTCCCTATATACAACTTAAAGGTGGTACAATCTGAGTAAAATACGTACTTCAGTTTTAGAAATATCACAGCCTTCTGTGTGGAGCAAACTTCACTACAGTGCATACACTGACCCCTTACCAAAAGGCCACCAGCACCACCACTTCTATCCCCATGTGTCAGCACTGTGAGCATCAAACCAAATTCCAGTTTATCATTGCATTATGTCTCTTTTGATCAATTCATGCTCAGACACACAACACATCTAAGCATCAGATACAGGTCAGCTGGTTAGCCAAAGACTGGCATCTTGAGACTTCAGATGAAACACAGAGGATACTCTGGAAGCAGGTTCTTGTGAATAGAAGTTTGGGAGAGAGTCAAACTTCTTTTGGAATGGCTGCCAAAAATTTTTTTGATACTGTAAAATCTGATTAAATACAAAGCATTCTTCTGAACTTATACACAGAGAGAACAAATGCAGAGCAAATCAGATTGTATGTTGTGAGTTGCCTAATCCTCAGTGCTAGAAAACAGCCTTTAAACACGGCATTATCTATCAGTCTAACAGAGTATTTCACAAATTCTCTATTCACAAGATTCAGTTTTCTTCTGAGGAATGTCTTCAGTCTCTTAAAGGCTCGCTGATTTTGTACAAAACATAATGCACAACAGCTTGAGAACAATCACTCTCCACCTGGTCTTGACATGATGGACTCTGACTTCAGATTTCATGTCAGACATAGGATGAGAAAAAAATGCAGAAGCTAAAATATATTTTTTTTGCTTTTCTCAATACAAAAGAATTTAGAGTTATTACTGCTTCATTAGGACTTTGATAATCCACTGAGTAAAAGCAAAGGGATAGAGAGAGGAGCCAGCAAAGAAAACTATAATAAAAGAACTCCACACATTGGCAGAAATCTTTTTAAAGCTTACACTCAAGCTCACACAGTTCTGGTTTGGATAATGAAGGTCTAGTTATTTACTTAGTAATTGCTGGCATTGAGCTGGCTTAAGGATATTTGTGTCTTTCTCAATTAGTCTTTTTGCCTTGAATAATCTGCTTGGCTGCTCTGATGCTGGTTCTGCTATGAAAGAGGTAATAGACAGCACTTTGGTCTAGCTAATAACAAGACACTTTCTGTTTAAGGGGATGGATGTTCTCAATTAACTTGCTGCAAGATGCATACATCACCGTTATGAAAGGAGAGGGATGAAGAAGAAAACTGAAGGATGGCAGCTTTTTACACTCTTCTAATGAGTTTTCTGCTCAAACCATTAGAAAACCTTTCTTTTTCATGGAATCAGAGTTCTAGCATAGTGTATTTTTAACAGTTGACTTAACTCTGATTCACCTTGTTTCCTCTTACAAGAACCAGTACAGATTCCCGGTGGCCAAAGCATAACAGGAAATCTATGATCCCTTTTCAAAATTCCCTTTAATATTCCACCCCAGGACAGTACTTTCTCACTGATCCAAAGGTAGTTGAATAGTTACAGTTTGGTAGCCAAATGTTTGTCCTTAACCATGAGGCAGAGATGAAGAGAAATAAAACCTGTAAGACACAAAAATACTTTCCCAGCTCTTTCTGATTCTACAGACTAAAGGCTTATCTTGTTAATTTATTCCTGAGGTAAAAGATTGCATTTAAAACTGTCCAGCAACAGACAGAAAGAAAAAAGAATGATGTGAGAAAGTTACACTCACTTCTCTCAGCATGGTGACTGTAGCTGACTGGTTTAAAGTGGAAAGTACCACTCAACTGGGAAAGGATAAACTGGATTCTAATATTTTAACAAAGTTCACACTCTTGCAATGATGCTGCAACTCCTGCCCAAGCCACAGCAGACCAAGACCTTCTCTGGCTTGCACTGTCAGCCAAATTCATCTAGGAAATCATGACCTACATCAGTCGCAAACTGTTATGAGCACAACAGGAAGAAGTGGAAAGTCAGCTGAAGCAGGAATAGAATTCTGTCACCTAACCTTTAAAAACTTCATTCCTGCTGACCCACTGACCTGTGACAAAAGAAAAACCTTAGGTGAGGGGTTCTTCTCTTGGGGGGAGATTTTTAAGAAGGAAAATAGGATACTTCTGGATTATAAGTGTCTGGCATCCACAGGGGGACGAAAAAGAGAAAAGAATGAAAAAGATGTCTGAAGGCATGAAAGTCATACAATGGTCTTTGTCTCGCTTTTCATAAAACTTGCACTGGTGCAGGTGAAGTTGGCCCTCCCCTTGCTGCAGGCTGCACATTTAGGCTGAGGGCTAGGGGTATTGTTTTATTTTTTAAATATCAGGTAGTAATTTCTCTAGTCTTGGATCAGCAGTCACATGCAATCACAACTTATTTTATCCCACTATGTAGAACTACAGATCAAAAGAAGAAAATGGGTGCATACAAGATTGACTACTCTTTCCCCCTGCAACACAGAAACACTTGGCAATAACACTGCACAGGTTTAAGGTGAAGAATCATTTACAAAGTGTGTGAGGTGGCCCTCATCTCACAACTGTCAGATCACTTTCAAACCTTCCTATCTCAGTCTATCAGGCAGACTTTGTACATGTAAACTGCTTGCTAATGGTACTGGAAGCGAAATGAGAGAGCAGGGTGAGCTGCATATGATTAGTCTATTTCCATCCATAATAATTCTAAACAACAGCACATGACAAACACATTGCAGGTCAGAAAAATAATGCCTTCCTCAGGCTTATATAAAAGCTCTCAGTAGAGCATGGCTTGCAGTGTTAACAGGAAAGTGTAACTCATTTCCCACTGGAAACCTTTCCAACTGCTTTGATCAAAATGCTCCGACTCTGGCACAGGGAAAGCAATTCAGACAACAAACAGTTCACCAATACCTTCAGCTTTAGACTGCTACCTTGAAAGACCCTTGGATACCTTAAAGATTTCAACCATCACATATAAAGAGATGTTTAAATCTCTCTCTCTCTCTCTCTCTCTCTCTCTCTCTCTCTCTCTATCTATCTATCATAGAATCATAGAATGGTTTGGGTTGGAAGGACTTTGAAGATCATCTTGTTCCATCACCCTGCCTTGGGCAGAGACATTCTCCACTATCTCAGGTTTCTCAGAGCCCCATCCAACCTGGCCTTGAACACTTCCAGGAGTGGGGCATCCACAGCTTCTCTGGGCAACTTGTGTCAGTGTCTCACCACCCTCACAGGGAAGAATTCCATCTGTATTTTTAACCTAAATTTATAGTTATAAATAAGTATAATACAATATAAGTAAAAGAAATATCCTGGCTTTAACAAACTTGCAGTTCACCAAGAGAAGATCTCTATTTTTGAGGTGTGAACCTGCACAGTCTTGGAAGCAATTCCAAGTCAACTGCTCAGATTGTGCTGACACCGACCAAAGCAGAGATATTTATCTGGTCCTAGATTTCTTTTCTACTGTAGTTGTGATGACAGCACCTCAGAAATAGGCCTTACAAAGCTGTATGATAAGCACATTGTCCTAAGAGCTGTATTTTTTGCACTCTCAAATCTTTATTTTTTTTCACCATGTCTTCCTCTTCATGGCAAAGCCACAGCTATATTTATCATTCAGCTCCACTTCTCTGATTTCTCCTGCACCCTGGTGTGGAAGGCTGTCCCAACATGTATGGCTATTTATTTTAACTTTTATCCTCTCAGTGACCTTTGGAAGAAAAGGCTCACTGTGCAGAACAGCATGTACTAGAACTGAAAACAAACAAAAAAAAAGCAGCACATGAGCTTTGTTCATACAAAGCTCTTCACTCCCTGGAGTATTGCTTGCACACTTAGAACTGAATATTGCTTGAAGTGGGCCTCAAAATGAGAGCAAAAACCACTTTGATAAATGGACTGGAAGAGGCTGTCCAGTCACACTGCTACTTTTACAGCACAGCAGCATAATTTTTTTCAAGTGTGTGAGAAACAAGGACATTTTAAAAGCAAGCATAAAAAATCTGTCATAGGATCTTCTGGGCAGTCCAATGGCCAGGGCTTAATGATCAGGGTGAAACACAGCCAATTACATGTGTTTATCTTTGGGAGAGAAGAAAAACTTGTACTTGTCCTTTTCATGTATCCAGTTTTTGCTGGATTTTTGTGGGGTTTGTTTTGTTTTGTTTTTCACTTTTCTCAAGAACTTGAGAGAGAGAAAGGAGCTGACATAAAAGTCCAACTTTTCTTTAAGGTATTTCACAGTGCAACTTTAGGATTTCGAATTTTTGATTTTTAAGAATGGAAGCTCTCAGAAAACATAGAATACAGTCTCTGAAATTGCCCCAAAATGTATCTGTTTTGTGGTACTAAGTACTGAGGAGCAAATACAGAGAAGCCAGTCAATTTAACCACTGTCTACTGCTATTTGCACAGCACACTGATGGGCACAGGAGGAATACACGGAAACAGTATAAATTTTTCATGAACTCACATTTCCCACTTCCATGGTGAGGTTTCTCAGGTTCTCTGCATGAAAAGGATTCTCAGTTTGCAGGATCTTGCCTAGCTGGGCAGTGTCAGATGAGTTTGTAGCACCCAGAAATAGGGAATGTAAGCCAATACCTGTTGCATATACAAGGTCAAGCCTCAGAGCCGAAAACTGTCAAATCAGCAGAAAACAGCCAAATCAACAGTAACATTAGTATTTCTCTTTCGTTTAGGACAGTGTTCAAACCAAGTTTGGTTTTGGGTGGCTTTTTTTTCTTTGTTTGTTTTTGTGTTTTGAACTATAGTTCGCTCTTCTGATTCAGGACCGTGGGAAGGCACATGTGAATGAAAGATCTGGGCCCAAACTGAAACACAGGAGGTTTCATCTGAACATCAGGAAACTCTTTTTCACTGTGCAGGTGACCAATCACTGGCACAAGTTACCCAGAGAGGATGTGAACTCTCTATCTTTGGAGTTATTCAGAAGCCATCTGGATGTGGTCATAAGCACCCTTCCATAGGTGACTTTGAGCAGAGGGTTGGACCAGATGTCTTCCAGAGGTTCCTTCCAACCTCAACAATTCTATGGATTCATGTTTTTATGACTTTGTGTGAGTAGTTTCCAGCACCATCCTTGATTTAGTTGCTGTGAATTAAATACATCAGACCATAGCAGATATCACAAAAAATAATTTTTGATCTTTCTAAGTGGGCTGGTTTTGTTCTAATAATGGCCTGGAGGCAGAAGCAGAAGAATCTTCTGATGAACAATATTATTGGAAAAAAAACTTGCAAAGATTTGCAGCACATATAATTCAGAATAATTATTCAGTAGTTTAAGCATTTGCTGATTAAACTCAAAAGAAGCTTCATAGAGAAAAGGGAAGTATGCATAATTTTAAAATAACATTACAGAGGCTTGAAAGATAGAAAAATCCCTTATAATGCTGTTGTGGTTTAACCCCAGCCAGCAAATAAGTAACCTACAGCTGCTCATTCACTCACTTGTGTGTCCCTGTGGGTTGGAAGGGAGAACCAGAAAAAAGGTAAATTCTTTTGAATTGGTTGAGATAAGAACAGTTGAACAGTTTAATGTCTGAAAGAAAATAACAACAACAACATAATAGTAATGAAAAGGGACACAACCAAAAGTGAGAGAAATAAACCCCAAAACCCACAAGTGATGAACAACACAATTGTTCATCACCCACACAGCAGTAAGCAGCACATTTAAAGTAAAAAATGTCGATATTTTGAGCTCCAAGAGTCCGGCACTAGAGTCCAAGACGTGCCCTTCACAGAAGTATCATCAGTGCTCTGAACTTTATTTACTAAAACACACACACTTATCACATACTTCTTGTATCCATGAATAGTACAGGAATATTATTGGTTAGTGGCCAGGCTGTGCTTGCTTTACAACACGACTTGATTGGTACTTCTTTCTAAATTATGTCCCTCTGTATCACTGTCTCTGCCTGCTTTCCTTAGCAGCTGCTGCATATCTTATTGTTTACTGTTCTTCTTGAAGCAGGCTCAAGGATGCAGGGGCCCCGTTTCCCTCTCCATAGGTAGGGTTGTGCACCAAGGCTTCTAATAACACACTGCGGCCAATGCTATCAAAATATTCCTCTACACACATCCCACAGCAGGCTGGCCCTTCTTGGCTGACTGCCCCCAGTTTATGAACCGTGTAGAACGTTCTGTGGTTGGGATATCCCCATGGCCTGTTCAGGGCAGCTCTCCTGGTTGTCATCCCTCCCAGCTTCTTGTGCACCTTCTCACTGGCTGAGCCTGGAAAACTGAACTTAAGGTAAACACAACTTAGCAACAACTGAAAAACCAGTGTTACCAACATTATTCTCATACTGAATGGAAAACACAGCAGTGCACCTGATAAAAACGAACTCTATCCCAGACAAAACCTAAACAAATGCAAGGCACACTTTAGCAGTTCTTTCAACAGTGAACAGTAAGAATTCAGAACTGGAACTTAAAATATGATGAATTTCAGGTGCAAAGGATAAACTACTGTGTTTTAAATGAAAAAAAAAACAACAAACAAACCAGCAAAGAAGTAAACCATGCTGTCTCTCAGTAGCCTGTGCTGCTAACAACTTGGAAAGCACTAGTTTGAACTGTGTCAAGATACGATATATTTACATTCTGTGATTTTTATACACTTTCTCTGGGTAACCAACATCCAAACAGGCCTTTATTTACCTTTTTTTTTTGGTACAGACACATAGCAAAGGGTAGGGTTGGGAAGTAAAGTCCTCCATTGACATGATACAGAGCCAGAAAAACCTTGAAGAGTAAAGACATAGAGTTAGCAGACATCAATTTCATATTAAAACCAAGAATGAGATGCTTCTTTAAGGAGCAACAGTGTCTATTTCTGAGACAATAAGCTCTCACTTAGCCCAGAACAAGAGGATAACCTGAAAAACTTACCCAAATCAAATCAAATCAAATTTTCCTTGTACAGAAAGAGTCTATGCACTTCTGCACTGAATCCTATTTTTCTTTCTGAAACATCCTGCTCTTCCTTTTACTCTGTTTTCCTAAGGTTACTGTGTGCTCCTTTCCCTAGCAATGGATCTTAATCAATAGCAGGCTACACTGGGATGTATTATGGTACAGACACTAATTTGAATGTCTTTGCATAACAGTTGCAGGTGTGGTCCCTGCTTACACCTGTGATAGCGTATGATGTCAAAATGATGTTGCAGTAAGGCAAGGGATAAGAGCTAAAAACTGAAAGAGGGTTGTTTTAGATTAGGTATTAGGCAGAAATTCTTCTCTGTGAGGGTGTTGAGGCCTTTGCACAATTTGTCCAAAGAAGCTGTGGCTGCTCCATCCCTGGAAGTGTTCAAGACCAGGCTGGACGAGGCTTGGAGCAACCTAGGACAGTGGAAGGAATCCCTGCCCATGGTAGGAGGTTGAAACAGGATGACCTTTAATGTCTCTTCCAACCCAAACCATTTTAGGATTCTAAGTTAAAAGTCTTTGCATACCAATATTGATTAATATGAGGAAAATAAGAAGGATTATTTCAGTGATGCCCATTTAGGGCATATACTCAGTTGCAGTCATCAAAAATTTTAGTATTTTTCACAGCTTTTTCAGCCACTAGGGGAACAACTGACAAGCAGTTTGCTATTCCATATCTAGAACTTCTTCAAGTGGAATGAAGGACAAAGCACTCCATAGTGGCAGGTGCTGTACCATAAACTCAGAAGGGACACAATTCTATTCCTGTTAAAGTTAAGCACTGTTCCATCAGTCAAGTGCGACTCTCCCATTCACTTTCACAAAAGATAATCCACTGTTTGCACTCGGGGCCACGGAGGATCAGAAAAAAAAAATCTTTTACACCTTGCTGCAATCCATAGGGAGATAAAAGAGCTGTCCATTGTAGGTTTGTGTACCAAACATATGGGCCATTTATAAACTCATTATTTCTTAAGAAAAGTGAATAAATACTTTTTTTGCATCAGGTCAGAGTAAATAAGAGAAAGTCTCTGATATTTATCAGTAATTAGTGAGGAAAAATTTGAACAGAAGCAGTATTACATCAGAGTTTGTACTCAAATGGTATCAATGGAAACTGTATGAACAGTTTGAAACCAAATGATGAAAAAACTAAAGAAAAAACTCTGTCAAGGTAATGAGAACAAGAGTGGTTTGGTTTGGGTGGGGTTTTATTGTGAGGTTTCTTTTTCTTTCCCTTTATTTGTTATTGGTTTGCTATCATTATTTGAGATTTTTGTAGTGAACTTTCAGAGCACAAATGTAAAACACCTGGTACATTAATAGAATTATACTGTCTTTCACAACAAAGTAAATATGAGAACAACCAAAGAGGAAATTTTTATCAGTCTTCTATTATAGTACAAGACTTCCTTTTGTTTCTGACCCAGACTGCTGTTAGTCAGCCATCTGATAATTTTTTCTATGGCAGGTTAAGAAATAAAAACGTAGAACAGTGTTGGAGGCTCTAGTTCCAACCCACATTGTGGACCCACAAATCTCTAGTTTTTTTGAGATATAGTGGAGTACTTACACATTTAATTTTAAGAAACCCTTTAGAACTGATGCGTCTGTTTCAAAAGTATTTTAATATTATGTTAGATTGAGGTTTATGGTTTCCCTCTAAATGCAAGTGAATCTGTGAAACATCTGTGGTATGAAAACTTTGTAATTAATCCCTCACTTTATTGCTCATTTCTTTTTTAGTTGTAATGTGTGTTGGAATGTAATTATAGGCAGCTCTGTCTAATTATTTCATCTAGGTTTAGTAATTTAATTATCTAATGACCTAATTATTGCATGTACAATTGAAATAATCAGTAAGCAGCCACCAAGAATTCATTACCATTTGCAAAAACACATCCAAATGCCTGTTTCAGAAACATATTCACCATCTCAGAACTCAACCATTTGTACAGTTCAGAAGTTTTCTTAATGTAAATTATGAATGAATGAGCCCAAGATTCCTACAGAAGTTTGCATCTGCTCATCATGTTCTTGTAATTGACAGGAGCATGGCACCAGAAGACATTGCATCGCTTATGGAGTCTGCTCTTTTCTGGAGTAATTCTTCTTATATGTCTCTTCTAAGCTGGATCTTAGGGCTTTTATGCAGGAAATATTTTCACCCTCTTGCTTTGAAAGAAAAGCTGTTGCAGAACATGATTGCCCTAAAACAGCTTAGGGGCTTCTGCCTAATCTTGTCTTCATTTACTGATAGACAACTTTTATAAATGTGCTTTGGGGCCAGCTTTATTTAGAAAAATTTCCCTGCTTAATATTTACTGTGCTGGCAGAAGTTCAATGAGCTCCAAGGATCTCTGAATTTACGAGTTTCTAGGGGAACCATGATAAGCTCTTACACATCACTTGACTTCTAGAAGATGGCCACAGCCCTAATCCACAGCTGCCCTGTCAGTCTATCTGGTTAACACTGCCCAGATAGTGCTGTCAGTGGAGAACATCCTACTAACGAGAAATATACTTCAGGTCTTTACAGTATCACACAAAATTTATTGTTGCTCACTGTTGCTTAAAATGGGACATGAAACCAGACAGTTTCATTAGGGAAGAAGGTGAATGTGCAACTCACATTCCCATTTCCTCACAATTCTGACACATTACTGCCACGAGCCCAAGCTGCAGGTATTGATAATATTGTGGACTCATTCAGTGCTAAAAACCAGAGCTTCCAGTCTGCTTTCAAGAAAGAGCACACCTTTGATTTTACCAGGTAACACCAGGTAGCACTAGGATTCATCTTCTTTCCAAGTAAAAGAGTATTTTCTTTTATTGAAATTATTTTGTGACAGCCTACCAATTCAGATGCCCCTGGGGATGTCCTTCCCTGGTAGGACCTTGAAAGATAATAGTCGGGGGGGTGGGGGGGGTGAAGAGAAGAAAAAAAAAGAACCCACAGCTAAGTAATTTGTAAATACTTTTCCAATCTTTTAAGGTTTTGTTGTTACTGGATAGGTTTTGTCTCTTAAAAAAAAAAAAAAGGCCCTTAGGTCCAGGACAGTATTTAACTTTGAACTTCAAACCAAACACATAGGAAAACAAACATCCAAAACCTAAACAGTTTTGTAGTTTTGTAAGTAATTCAGATATTTGAATTCACTGGTTATGCAAATAACTTAGTACTTAAACACAGAAGTAATTCTAAGTGTTCTCTGTGCTTCTGAACCTACCTTAGAGCCTTCCTTCCTTCCTTGGTGTAATATTTGAAAACCACGTTGGAATAATATTTGAAAAAATGTATATCTGCTTTTCCTTTTCAGTTAATAAAAAATAAAAAAATAAAGAATCAACAGGCAAAACTCCCACAACAAAACAAGGAAAACTAAACAACCCAAGCGCAGAGAAACTGAGTTTCCTCTGTACCATATCTACTCTATGCCATCAGGTAACGAAACACTTCATGTGCTGGGACTTCTTTAAATTCCACCAGCAAATGCTGCTCAAATTCAAGCAAACTGTGATCAAGTTAAAATTAGAAGGGAAATGAGAAGCTTTACATTATGCAGGCATTATAAGACCAGAGTTCTGATTGACTATGAAGAAAGACCCCAGAAAGCTTGGAAGGAGCCACTCATTGTAGTGAATTAAGAAACTGAAATATTTCAGGGAAGGAGGATCTTTCCCTACAAGCACAGCCCTTTCATGTGTGACTTTAATCCAAGTAAGTATGAGGTTTTTGGCAGTCAGCTTCCTAAGGGATTTGAGAGTGTGGTTGTACAGAAGACAAGTGGAATTTAAGCAGTCTTCAGTTTCATTAGAAACGTTTAACCTATTCTGTAGGCTCCCCATCTCCTTTTATATACTGTTATTGATATCAGTAAGTACAAGTTGACCCATGGAAGCAGAGCCCAAATTACTGAACCTGCTCCAAAGTACCTCACCACAATGCAAATAGAATAACTACTGCTTATGAAAGGGATTAAGTGCAAGACATCAAAAGTATCAATGTTTCTGTTGGTTGTGACATGTTGTTTGAAGTGATCAGCATATTTAGGACATTTCTAAATCTTTCCTATGCTGTGTACTGAGATTGTAACAGGAACACAGAATGCTGCCCATGATCTATCTTGCAGACTTTGGTTATTTTCCACTGAGACAGGCAATCTTGAAGGATGCTGCTTATACTGATTTCATTGATATTACACTGCTTCCCCATCACATAAATCTGGAATTCTTTGAGTTTTTATTTTACATGCCTTCTGCCAGTCACAACAGAACTCTATTGAGCAGCTCAGGCATATGCAAATAAATATGTTCTCAAAAAAATTCATTAACACAGTTCTGCTTTGAATCCCAGTAGAACAGAGCACAGTGCAACCTGTGTTCCAACCAGGATGACAGACTGCATCTGCAGCTCTTACATGTGACCACATTATTGTAGAAATCACAGGAGTTGAAATTCAGTGTACTATTGCAAACAGCTATCTACAATATGTCAGAAGGATGGGTGCAGCGGAACCATCCTCAGAGGAATGCTGTAAGTTAGCATGAACTACCCTTCAGACAGTGTCAATTAGAAACAATTCCTGCAGCAGAAATATATTTTTAGAAATGCTGAAGACAGCAAGTGCTTGTTGCTCAAATTAATTCGGTCATTCTTTAAAGTCTAAGAGCAGCTACAGAAACAGACATTTCCCCAGAGATATCCTCGGAGAACAACCACTGAAACACATCTCCTGGGTACATGCTATGCCCAATAACAGGATCTATAGGCCGTTCAAATGTGTGACCTTAGTCTAGTTGGACACAGGATATTACTTCCAAACTCTTGGCTTTCCGAGAAGTGTTGGTCACTACAGCACTATTAACTGTGTACCAGGAGAAACATCATCTTTGTAACCATCTGACATCTGCAGAGGCTGAAATTCTACACTTTCATTAAAGGCAGGACTTCTCAGAGAAGTGGTACATTCAAGACTCCTATTTGCTTGGATTGTGAATTATCTTTGTGGTTTTCAATACATCTAAATTTACTCATCCATTATAAATATTTTTTTATGGCCTTAAAGTGAGGGTATTGCTGAATCAGCCTGCTACTTGATCTGAGCTCGGGGTGATGGATGGTGTCCTAGAACCTGCCAAATGAGCTGCAGTCCTCTTGTTATTCCCCATCCCTCACGTTAATAAGATGATTCTTCAAGATGAGTGTCAGAGAAACATCTTATACATGTGCAAGTATCTCTATAAGCAGTAACATGGTCTGTACTCACTCAATCTTGTTCTGGACAAGTAATCATCACTACTAAATTCTCCCTTCTGCTGGTTTTGGAAGAATCAGATTTGCACCTCCATTGGTGAGAGTGGAGTGGAGCCATTGGCACAGCGGACACTTCTCCAGCACTTCGCAGCTGGTCACCTCAAACATTCCCAACATCAGTCAACAGTCTCAACATTGGCAGTCATGCCTCTATAACAAAATACAAGTTATAGTAAACCAAATTACTCTTTTAAGGATAGAGGGAGAAGGGGGAAAAAAGTTCCACTGAGACTACGCCAGAACAAAACTTACATTTAATAATAATTTCAGTGGAAATGAAGGCTTAACAAAGTCTGCCAGTATCTTGCTGATCAAAGAACTGCTTCTCTTTTATAAGTTCTCACATTGCCAGAGTCTCTTCCTGTCTCCTTTTCCTGATTTTGAGAGACAACTGTTAAAAATAGCTAACTGTTACAGTGATGGATGAATTATGCAGGATATCTAAAGGAGGCCCATTTCATAAAGTCTCATTTAAACACTACAACTAAGAAAAAGTGTAATTTCCCTTCTGTCTGCCCTCATTTTGTTAAGTTATTAGTAACCATGTGGGGAAATTTGTCAATTATTCCCCATTTTTGGCTGTAAAGAATTTGTTCTCATGGGCCAACAACTGTTTCTTACAATAATTAATCAGATAGTTAATGTATCATAGCTTTTTACTGCAGTGAGTGCATCAGCTTTACTTCCAATATTTCTTAAATTTGTTTCATTTCTTGCAGTATCCCACAAGCCAAACAAGAAACAAGAACAACCAAAAAACCCCAAGCCAAACAAAACCAAAAAACCCACCACACACACAAAAACCCAGAAAACCAAAACCAAACCAAAACCAAACCAAACCAAACCAAACAACAAAAGAAATAAAAAAACCCCCAAAATAATATTGATTAGATTCTCAAAAGTAACCCTTGTTGCTGGGCAAAGATTTGACTCAGTTAACAAGCTTAGGCTTTTGTTGAGGTATAATGATTCCAAAGCCCCTTTACTTCCCAAGGCCTCTCTAAGTAGATCACATAGAGGAAATGGAAAGCCTGTGAACAGGGTCATTTGGAAGGAAGTGTTCTGATGAGTTTGAAAAATAGTCTGTATATTTTTCCTTTGGCCTCCTCATGAAAAAATATTGCACCTGCCCAAGGAAACAAAACGGGAAGAAAGCATAGTTTGTGTGATAAGATTGTAAAAATGTTACTGAAGCCAGCAATCATTGTGATATGAAGCAGCCACTGGGCCTGAAAAATAGCAGCACTTTATTTTCAGATACAACAGTTTCTTTTCTTCCCATATGTTTTCTGGAATGGTCTCCCATGCAATTATGTGATGCACTAATTGCTGTTCCTTGAAATACTTCCATCAAGGTGAAAGCATCCTTCATAGTCTTATCCCACCAACAGCTATGTCAGAGTAAAGAGCTCCCTCAGGAAATAGAACTTTGCCTGTGCTTGTGCCCAGCTTGACATGCTGGATTATATAAATCATGCAGAGGATAAAAATAATTGGGCTTGAAGCCCAGTGCCTCACCTTGATCCTGACAACACACTAAATGTCCAGAGTAAGTGTATTTCGTTGCTTATAAATGAACAGGTACAATCATGTTTCCCCACATGTTGGACTAACTGCTCTTTGGGATGTAGGACCCTGAACCATTTGCTTTGGCTCTGCTTCAGGATCTTGACTGCTTCACCGTCCTGCTTGTAGCAGGCTCCCTGTCCCACATCTAATGCCTCAACTGCCTTCCCCTGTAAGGCCCCATTAACCATGATTTATTGTACAGAATGGCAAGCCGGGAAACGTATTAATTTTTTTACAGCTACTGCCCTATGCTTTAAGCAAAAGTGCAGTATAAATCTTTACTTTTTGCAGCATAAAAATTTTGCATTCTATGGAACTATTTTCCTTGCATATGCAGTCCTCTTACACTTTTTACATGTTTTTTGTAGCACTTTTTACATATTTTTTGTAGTAACATTAGCAAACACAATGCAGCTTTGAAGCCAAAGCAGTCCCTATTTTAACTGAGATGCAATAATGCTACAGATCACGAACTAGTTTCAAAGAATACACCACAGGGAGAGTTTAGTACATTCACATGTATACTTGCAAAATTTTTTGGAAAAGGAGGCAGTTGAAACAAGCTTCTGCTGATAGCCAAACTAGTAGACTGCTCTCTCTGTCTTCACATCTAAACAGCTGCTAAAATATAATATTTAGCACAAAAATACCTATTAGGATGCAGAATCTATGTGAGAATGGTGGCTCAAGTTGTAACCTTGAAACCTCAGTTCACAGCAGGACACTAAGGATAACCAGTGGGCAAACTGAGAACCTCCTCACATTGCATGGAAGGAGTAGAGAACTACCTCTTTGTTAATTAAATGCCATGTCCTACAGTGTTATAATAATTTGTTAGGTAAGTCTGTGCTTATGGAGAATTTTTGCTGTCAGTGAAGGAAGGTAGGATTCTGGTTTTGGTTTTATCTTTAAAAATACAGGAACTTGTTCCTTACCAAAGCAATCAAATAATCAAGCAAACAATTGACATTTCGTCCTCCTCACCCCACACCTTCAAAATCCCCAAAGAAAACCAACAAAACAAAAAAACTCTCAAAACCAAAACAAAATAACCCCAATCCTCAAAAAGCTAAAGACCTCATCTCTGAAAGAATGGAAGCAAGGAAGCAAGTCATAAGTTTATTGTACAAAACGAGAGGTACCTTGGACATGAAAAAGACTCATGATGAACCCTGCAAAACACTAGGGTGGAAATATGTGATACAATGAGTGGTTATATTATTTCATATCACATTCACTCCCCTCCCTGCAACAACCACACTGTAAAATGTTATCACTTTTCTGGTAATGGAAGAAATGGCATTAGCAAGGGTCTGTAGCAAACTGAGTTGCAAAGCTTGGGAGCATCTGAGCATATTTTGCAGGTAAAGAGTTTGTCTTTTAGACATGAAGTAATTTGCAGCACATTAATGTATCGCAAGTGTGAAGGCCACACAGGTATCCATTGAGGAAGACATTCAGTCACCTACAAAGACCAGGCTGGACGGGGCTCGGAGCAATCTGGTCTAGTGGAAGGTGTCCCTGCCCGTGGCAGGGCATTGGAATGAGATGTTATTTAAGGTCCCTTCAAACCCAAAGCATTCTATGATCCATTCTATGAAAAAAGTATAAAGCAGATATTTTATGTTACTTAGCCAGGTGTTTGCTAAGAATATTAATACAAAGCAGAGGCATATACTAACACAGAGCTGCAAAAAAGTTCTTACAGGGTTTTTGTTTGGATAGCAAACAAGAGAGGGTGGGGGACATAGATTATGGTACTGTTAAAAAAAATACAGTTCAAATTTGGATGTATCTTAAAAACATGTAATTCACACAGCAAATCCTCAAGCTCCATCCTAAGCGCCAACATTTTAATTCAGACCTCCTCTTGCAGAAATGTGCCTAACAAACAGATTATTTTGTTTCAAGCTACACAAAGAGTATACACCAAGGAAATGACTGCAAGGCTGTAGCTATTAGCTACACTAAGATGAAGCTTTGCATGTGGAAACCTACACCCTTTAGCTCATGAAGCTAATGCCTCCTTCCACAAGGCAGGCTGTATCAAGCTGTGTGATTTTCTGCGCAGGAGAAACCTTCTGCAATTCTGTTCATCACAGCTGGGTAAGTGGTTGGTCTGAGAGGAGAATTTAGCCCAGTAGTTTCAACATATATTTTACAAAGTCACTCTTTACATCAAAGCAGAGCACATATGATACATCCTCTAGGATTTCTGCATATCAAGCTGAGACTTTTACATCTACTTAGAAATCCAGATTTTTTAACTTGATAGCAAGTTTGGGGCGGGGGAGGGAGGAAGAGGAGGATGATGTGTGAACTAGGATCAAGTATAAAACATAGTATGGCTTTAACATCGATGGGTTTGGCTAAATTACTGTGTATCTTCTATTCACAAATAATATAATAAAAATATACTGCTTTGTCTATAGAACATAATTAAATTTTTATAGCAGCTTTTTGTGTGTTACCAGTTTTAACATTAATCCCAGGGCCCTAATTTATTATCCTCCTCAAAGAAATTCACATGTGAATGCACTTTTCGTCATACCACTTCCCCTTCATAGCAACGTTTTAGGGCTGAGCCTCAATCACAGGCAAGCTTCCTCTGTATTAGGTCAGAAGACTGAGCCTCACACTTAACTACAACACACAAACACACACACACAAAGAAAATTTTAGAAAAGGTATTGTCAGAAATCCAAAACCAGTGCTTGTTTTGTAAATGCACCCAAAGGCTAGGAAAACACCTATTTCATAGCCTTCATAGCAAGTGATGTCTTTAGGGAAAAAAATTGCAAACTAATAAGTTTTTGGTCAATAAAATATTTTGCTTATGTTATTAATACACCCACTTATGAAGCTGCAGTTTGATTACTTCCACTTTCCAGTTACTTTACAACAGGTGGGGGATTTTTTACTAATAAAGGAGGTATCATTTACACTTTTCCTTACTTTTGCTAATGTCTCAGCCTCAAGGGAGCATGTGAGAGGTAAGTGACTGTGACCTGATTACTGGAGGCAACTCTTCCAATCAGGCAGTGGCTGTGCATTTTCCCATCTATCCCAAGACAGTCTCTGTTGCTGTTGATAACCTAGTGGCCAATCTTCACTGCAGGAGAGTCACACAGTCCCTTGCAGATTCCCTCACCATTACCTGCAGACCTAGTCTAAGGCTCAACCCATTTTATGAAAAACATTCCTATTTACAACTCAGTTGCTCCGAAAAAACACCTGTGGGAGTTTAAGTTGTCCACTGCTCCTGGTCTATAGGGACTGAAGGGCTCCAACAGGCATGGGGCCTCATACCCTTCAAGGAGCACATTAACATTCATCTTAAAAAGTCTTCCCTCCTTCTTCTCCATTTACTCTCATTTATGATACACCAGCATCCAGAAAACCAAAGCAATCCAGAATTCTGCACAGAAAATGAAAAAAGAAAGTAGTTTTTGCGTTCAGAGCTCAGAATCTGAATACCCAAGAGATCATAACAAGTATTTTTTCCAACTCAGAAGAACACATAAAGAGATTATCCGATGAAAAGTCAACCATAAAACTCGATCTAGAGATATACAAGAACCACCCTGGTGTTTGAGGTATAGTGCACACACACATCAACAGGCATGCATTTGGCACATAACAGAGGATGAGAGGACATCATCTTCCCATAGGAACAGACCCAAGTCTCATTATTTTCAGTGATATATTTTCACCATTAAAAATCCTTCTTGGAAAGGGGTCAGAAAGGAAAGGTGTTTCCAGACTCAAAATATCGTTTCAGACACTATTTTGGAATTATTTCTAAGTGAGTATTAGAAACTCAGAAGGAGCTTAACCAGTTTGTGTTTTCTTACAGAGAAATCTCATCAAAGCAGGAGCTATTCAGGGTTCAGGAGTTACTTTCAGAGGTCACAGCTGCATGCAGAGTGCATGTTGTTCCCACAAACTGAGCTCCTCATCTGGGGAGTCAGAAATCCTTTATTTGATTTCTAACCTTATTCTGTTTTTCTCACCTTGTTAAAATAAGGGTGCATTTCCCCTGAAGCATTTTCATTCCACTTTCATAAGAGTTATGGTTTCAGCTAATAAACAAAAAGTTTAAGAATATAAACAAAAGGCAATCTAAGCACATAAAAGCAAACACAGACAGGGAGACTGTGTTTCTAGTAAGATTTAAAATCCAGTAGTAGTTTTACAGTGGGAGTGAGATGAAAAGCCTCACTAAGTTAGCATCCTATGAGCTGGAATAGATCTTCCTAATACAGAGATTGATTTAACTGGATGAGTGAAGAGAGAAAAGGGGGAAAGAGAGGAAGAAGGTAAAAACCCAAGATATTTTAACCTCTATTTAATACCCTGCATACTCAGGACATCATGCAGACTAAGGAATTGGGATCTCACTCACCCCAGGCAAACATTTCCCAAGTGCACAAGTTTGAGAGCCTGGAAGTGTTAGACCTCTTTTTGTTTTGCTCTTACTTCTGATAACACAGGGACTCAGTGGGGCAGGATTTACTCCTTTGGATGAAGCACATGTTGCCAGTTTCCCAAGGCTGGAAACAAGCTAGTGCTGAAGTGTGGGGTCCTTTGCTAACACATGGGCTCAGCTCCTGGGGTTACTCTGAGTGCAAGGTCTGAGCAGACCAGCTGCAACCATGCTGTCTTTTCCACAATTTTTTTCACACACAGGATGCATGATCTCTGTCTGCTGGTGGTTGGATCAGTGCAGCTGACACATCCCATGTTTGGTCACTCTGAAGGAGGGCTGAAAATAGCTGAGCAGATAATTTATTAAAGTAAGATATGAAAGTAACTACCTTACTATTGCTGATCCATTTCCCCTTCTACAAAGGGGAAAGTCCATTTGCTCATCCTCTTGTCCTTCACTTGCTTCAGGGACCTTCTAATTTAGAAAAGAAGGTCCACACATTCAGGATAGTGGCAGAGGACCATAGACATACCAATAAATCTCACACAGCTGCTTTATTTTGCTTTCCCCATTCCGATAGCAAGCAGCTGAAGTGCAGGGCTAAAAAAGGCTGATTGGATGATATAAAATCTTATAGCGTATAAGACAACATCATGAACTAACGGCAGAAGTTTCCCTTTTTTCAGCTAAGTTGCTTTGTGTGGTTCTAGCAGCTGGTGTTCCTGGAAGGGATGTGGGATTGCATGATAAAAATCCCACAAGCATGTGAATTTTAATAAGAAAAATGAAAAGGTTACAATGGTGGAGGAAAGGGAGGTAACAGGCTCTACTCTGCTTTTATGTAAAAGTAAAGGGAAAAGATGATCTGCCATAGCTTGAAAGGACAAATCAATGTCAGCAGAATGAAAGGAAACAATCAGATCAACTTTGTTTATGTTGCATAGGTAACAAACATTCAGAACTTCAGCCTTATGGATAAGGAAGCCCACAAGATTTCTACAGTAGAGGGAAATTAAGTATTTCACTGAGGAAGGTGGATAAAGGGAGGGAAGATGCAGAATCATGGGCTTTTTCTTTTAGCCTCTTGAATCATATAGTCCCCTAAACCAGCCATAGCAGCACACAGGACCACAGAGGCAAATACATTGCTTTTGATGCTGCTGGGTTCAAAAGGGGTTCTAGAACTCTCTGGAGCCAAAAAACTGTGTTTGGTTCTACTCTCTCTCCAGATAAGTAAATTATATGAAGAAGCTATATTTGTGTGACACTGTAGTAAGTGAAAGCCATGCTTTTATGCACAGATAGAGTTTTGTAACCCCCTGGGCCTGATTCAAATTGATTCACACATCACACCCTTTTCCCTTTGAAAAGCTGCTAGAAGAAACTCACCACTTTAAACAGAGTTAGAAATAACTCCAGCAGACATGGACTGCAGAAAGAAACTACTCCTCTCTCTCACCTGAGACTTGCCTGCTTGAAGCAGTAAATATTAAACCTATCAGCATACTGAGGAACATTTCTGCAACTTAGATTAAAAATTAAGTCAGTTCCCAACATAATCAGTTGCCTGCTTATGCCTGGACATTCTACTTATACACTTAGAGAGTTGAAAACAAAAGTCCTTTTACAAAGGTGGAACACAGATGTAATCATGTCACAAAACCCATTGTATTCATTTACTGCAAATACACCTATGCTTTGCAAATGAAAGAAAGGGCCAAGATACTTGAGCCAACTGATACTTCACTGTGAAATATCAGTTGTGCAGTTGTGATCTCTTCAGAAAAGTGATGGTTGCTTTTGTAGAGGCTTGTGGATTCCTTCAGCAATCTCTGTTTGCATGTCTGATGGACAGACTACTGGTTCGCTTCCATTAAAAACGAAATAAAAACCAAATCGCAAAAATCTCTGGAACTTTTCCTTACTATATTCTTGCTCTTTGAAAAAATGAATATCTGGGGTGGAGGGGGATATGGTGAGGACCATAGTGAGACTCTCATAGACTGATGCTTATATGTGCAAACTTATAAGAGATTTTTCTTTGTTTTTGTGAGATCTGGTATCTCAGTTGTGGAGGTCCATCCCATCTTTATGAAGTTCATCAGGAATTTCATTGAAAGGAGAATGAGATACGCCTGTTTTGGTGTTGGGTTTTGGGTTTGGTTTGGGGTTTTTTTTTTTTGAAGGGGGCAAGGAAGGGTTTCAAGCAGGAGTTAATGCTGAAAGAAAAGATGTTCTGGAAAAAACCATATCAATGTGTATTTAACCATCTCTCAGGATTTGGGGCTGAATGATTAAAGGGCTATTGATGGTTCCTAGAAAATGTGGAAACAATCCTATTTAGAAATAATTCTACTTATACATTACACATGCTTTGAATTTCTTTCCCCTTGTACTTTATGACTAAGGACATATGAATGAAAACAGTTTTTAAACAGCTCATCTGTTCATCTTCTGCTGCTCTTCATCCTTAATCCTCATTTTGAAGATATGGTTGTAGTAGAAAAGAATGTTGTCAAAAAGACATTTTAAATTCATATGGGGAAAAGGAGCATCAGAATGTCAAAAGAATTAACAGATTCTGTAATAAGGAGATGCAGCAAATATATTTTTCTTATATTGGACAGACATGTAACAGTGGCATTCAAAACTCAGCCAGAGCCCCTGAGGAGAGAAACACTTAAGCATGTGCTCAACTTTCAAGTGGTTGTTTATGTCCACCAAGCTCGGCAGGCTATAGATATGGATCTGAAGCTCTTCAGCTGGTTAAATCACTGCTCAACAGGGTAAACAACACAACCGGAGCCTAAGAGAATTATTCTTATGCCATGCACATCTTACTTCAGGCACTAGTACTCTACTGAAGTTCTCAGTGGGGCTATTCTTCAAAAATCTGATTGCATAATATTACTCCCAGAGTATTTTTAAAATAAATTAATTAGTAGCCCTTTCTAAAACTAATTTTCTGAATTACATATAAATATTACCCAGATGCCCAAGACTTGAGATGTGCCATGGGAAGCAAAAAGCCAGTCGCCACAAAAATTCACTGTTCTTATAGGCCAGCTGCATTAAGAATAGGAATGATATTTTGGAAAGGGATGTCCAAAAATGTATCAAGTCACTTGTGTCTCCTGGAATACAAGAATCAATAACTCTTAGCCTTCAACACCCTTAGACACTTTTCATCAATCTCTCCTGTCACCTGATCATGGCAATTGAAAGTTTTGTTTTACTTCAAGGCAGTCTTTGCAGCTTATAAGTAGCATCTTGTACATTAGGAGCTGTCCCTCTTTTATGATGTAGCATATCTCTGTTTCAAAGATTTAAACATAGAAAATCAAGCCTGACCCCCATATCATATTACTGTGGTCATTTCTGCAGAAATTATCCATTGGTAACATAGTCTGTTCAATATTTCTCCCATGGGATGGATTCCAGCTGAAACTCAAATCTAGGCCTGCCCAAAATTGTTTTAAAAGAAAAATTCCCGAGAGATCTGCATCTAAATTTCATAAAGCTTGTGTCCAGCTATAGGATCTCACTATCACAATCTTTCTAAGAGAAACTCTCAGAATATTCAGATAAGGAGAGATTTTGAAATTACTGGGTTTGTTACTTATTTAGATGCTATTCCTGTAGAAACATTCAACTAGTTTATTTAGAAACTGCCATCACCACCGTGATGATGCTGAAAGACGTATCTCAATGCAAATTTCATAGCAGAGAGGAACTAATTCTGATCCCATAAAAGCCTATTAAAAAAGTCAGCCAACTGAACTGTGTTGCTCCTAATAGCTATTTAAAAGACAAAATATCAGTTTTAAATGGGAAATCTGATTTTGGTTTAGATTAAACACTGTATTTCAAAAAGAAAACTTTGTCTAAATATAATTGGATGAAATTACTTGGAATTGGTGCCAAAACCTACTAGTTGAATGCGGTTCATTATGGCTTTGCTCTTTGGCTGGGGCAATCATTAAAGCTCAAATCTCATGTTTGGTGGATTCTAAAGGGTTTTTAGCCACTTTCAGATAAGACAGACAATCCTAATCCCCATACACAGCTCTCTGTGCTGGCTATTCTGTCATGACAGAACATCTATCCCAGTCACAGTCACAGAATCCCAAAACTGTCAAGGTTAGTCAATCCAAAAGAACATGGAGGATGGGAGAATCAATCATGAAGACAAAAGGTTTGCTCCATGACTTGGAGTAGTAAAAGGTGTTGTCTGGACACAGTTCTTACCCAAACCTCCCAGAAACTAATCTAAATCCTGAATTACATCTACTAAATCTAAGAGCAAAATATCCCAGAAGTGATAAGCCTATTGAATTACATTTTGTTTGGTGTTTTTTTGTGAAATGTAAGAGTGTTCCAAAGCTTTAAAAAAAAATCTGTAGCAATCCTTCATACTTTTGTTTTCATTACATTTCTTTGTACAGACCCATCCACTCCAAACAGAGCAGGGATTGGTACCAGCTTGGCAGGAGCAATCCCAGATCACCACCTCAAATCAGACAGGGCATTTATGGGATCGTAGAATGGTTTGGCTTGGAAAGCATCTTCAAAGCTCTTCTAGTCCAAAATCCCTGCAACAGGCAGGGACATATTCCACCAGATTAGGTTGCTCAGAGCCCCAACCCAGCTGACCTTGAGTGTTTTCATGGCTGGAGTATCCACCAGCTCTCTGGGGCAACCTGTGCCACCGTTTCCCCACCACCACAGCATCAAAAGCTTTACAGAACTCCAGAGAGATGACATCCATGCCCTTTCCTTGTCCACTGATGTGGGTCACTCCATCATAGAATGCTACCAGGTTAATCAGGCAGGACTTGTGGAAGCCCTTTAAAACCTAAGTCTGGCCCATTTGCAGGAATGATCCTCAGTGGACAATGCCATGTTGATATTGAAAGTAACATAAAGAGGGTCAGGGATCTGGAATTTTGCTAGCAAGCACAAAATATTGTCAGATATCTTGCAGGACTAATCCAGCAGGCAGGTACTCAGAATATCTCATGCTCCAAACCACTTAGTACTGTATGTAACTTTGGTGTCATGGTTTTTTCCACACAAAGTACATAATTTTATATTTACAATCCTACCAGAATATTAATAAGACTCTCATTAGTAACTTTTCTTTTTTCTTTATCCTGGTGCCTGAGAGAGCAGACAGAACATAACAAAAACAACAACAAAATCAAGTTATTTCATGCCTGAATCTTCCTCCCTCTCTCCTCCAGGAATAAGGTTTTTTTCAGTGCATGGATGACAGTGACTCTAATTGGAATGTTGAATACAGACTGTTTTCTTCAGGTTTAGCTTGAAAATATGCCTGGCATTTTCAACCGAAAATTCTACGTTAGATCTATACTCAGTACATGTCTACCTCTTCTTTATTGTGTTTCTGTACTCTATTTCCAGGAAAAGAGAAGCTAAGAGAAATTATTTTTTAGGCAAAGCAAAAGACATATGCTTACAACTAACGTTGACACTGAATTATTTCAAGTATCTATTGGTTTCCAAAACTGTTCTACTTAATATCAGGAAGATACACTGCAGATGCCCATCCCAAAGGGCACTGAACTACTCTCACATGTTGTATGGAGATAGAAATTTTTAATCTTTTTACGCTGGGGTACATCATGGCACTGTGATAACACTTTAAGGTATTCCAGAAGTAGCACATAGAAAAGAGTTTTGCCCTGAAACTGAAGTTTTGGTGCTAGTTCTCTGAAGAGTGAAATATCATTGAGGGAAATATAAGTATGCAGACTGACTATTTAGCTATCCACCTGCCAATATTTGTCTTAGTCCACCTTCCCTGACTCTCCATATAGTGAATGGATATGCCTCTTCACTGGACAAGCAAGGAGGACAATAAGAATCCTGCTTTAAGTCATATTCTGGAAAAACAACTCCTTCTTCAGTTCAAAGACACCTCTCTCAATTTGGCTACTGCTGTTCAAGCAGGTTCCAGCACCCCTTGCTTCCCATGGAACCTGCCTGGTAATGGAAGCACAGCTTCTGTCCTCAACCCCTTCCAGTCAAGTTCTGTCAATGACAGACTTGGGTTGATAGCCTTTTTTTTTTTCTTTTTTTTCTTTTTTTTTCTGTAAACAGCTCTCAGAGAAATATACTCTGGAGCATTGCCTAATTCATTGAGCTACCTGATTTTTCATTCTAAAAGTATGCAGAAAAGCATGAAAAATAACTCCCTAGTAAACTCTGAACAACAAGAAAAAAAGAGCTTGTTGTTTAACTGTCACTTTTTTGTGTGCCAGATAAATCCAATTTTGAGACACCTTAATCGGAACTAAATTGTTTTATGCATGTGAATATTTGTCAGCTTGAGACTCACTTTTTACCTTTATTGAAAAATGTCAAAATCCAAGCAGCCATAATAGGAAGGAACACCCAAAACATCAGAGAAGAATTGATAGCAAGAAAACAAGGGGATCATCTGTTATCTACTGCTCATCAGCATGACTCTGCCATTATCTGAGACAATTCCTGGAAACTGAGTCTAAGGAATAAAAAACTGTAATCTGTTCGTATCAGAAGAAACCTACCATGTAGCTGAGGCTGCAAAAAGCACAGAACACAAGCAGAGGTGTAAAAGACTTGGATTTATATCAAGAAAATGAATGTTATTGCTGATGAGAAACCTCCTTGACTCTAATCACATTTACTGATTAGCTACCTACAGGGATGAAATATGTTCTTTCATTGTTTTGAGCCTACTGTGTGTTCATTTTCCCTGACACCTCCTCGTATTTTATTATAGTGAACAATCATTCTCATTCACCACCTCAGTGATCACTCCTCTGACATCCCATCTCAGCTGATTGCCCTACAGGCTGAAGGGATTCGTCTACTGTTCTCTTGAACAGAAGTCGTGCCCCGACACCATTTACCCCTGTTTTTAATAAATTTTCTATTTTTTCTTTTACTTTTTCTGAGAGGGAAGAGTAGAATTGGACACAGTATTCAATATATGATTATACAGTAGGAACCGACAATATTTTTCTGTTTTATTCTTATTTACACACATACACTAATTCATTCAGGTCTTTCTTTGCACAAGCCTTCGTATTTTACCATTCCATTTAAACTCATCCTATTTATGATCAGCCTTGGACATCTCTCCAGCTTGGCTCACGAGTTCAATGCTAAAACTTTGTCTAATTCTCCCTGTGAAGATGTAGCCCTGAAAAAGAGGGAATAAACTCCCAACAAAGGTGAACAAACTCCAGGCCACAAACAAAAACATCAGCTGTGGCCACTGTCCAGGCTGGTACAGCCAATTACAATGCACTTCCAAAAACAACATTTCCCAGTAGCATCTGAGATGTCTTCAAATAAAGACATGACCCAGTTGCCACTGAGGATACTGAACTTTGGCTTTGACCACCAGTTCCTTCTCCTAGTGGAGTTAATGATGGTGTTATTTGAAAGATCAGCATATTACAGCAGCCAGAAAACTCAGCAAGGGATTAGAAACACAGAGCAGACAGGGACATCCAGCTGAACCCTTCGGGAGCAATGACCTTCCAGCCTAGAAGGGAACACATCCAGAGAGATTTACGTCATCTCTGCCTGTAGAAAAAGTAAGCAAAGAGCCTCAGGCTCGACCATTTTCCTGCTTAAACTGGTTGAAGCTGCTAAAAGGCTACATTTATGCCAGGGAAGCTATTTCATACTGACTCACAGATCCAGACTGAGAAAATATGTTGGTACAGAATTAATTTTTTTATCATTAAAGGACACCTTTACAAAGTACTTTTCTATCTGCAGGCCATGGATCTCAAGGATTTAAGCATCTTAAGTGTTTAGCTTCCAATGCTCGTCCATTTTGTCACACAAGATTCCTCTCTTAAGGCAGAACTTGTACCTCTAATCCTTCATCTCCGTCCTTACAGTGCTTCTCTACCCTCTGAGCACACAGATCTTCAATTAGAGACAAGAAAGGTCTAAAACAAGCTACAAGGAGCAGGAGGAGAGTGGGTCCACAGTGAAGGGACACCAGATCAGGGCATATTCTCCAGTGTCTTTGGGGAAACTGTTACAACTGCTACATTCCCAAAGCCCAGGAGCTGTATCAGCAAACTAGAACCTGGTCCCAGCGAAACTGCTGTTTTTTGGAAGCAGTCACTCTGACAGTCTGTTTGCTCAGGGTATTACATGGGGTTGGTCTGCAGGAACCTCACAGAGATCCTTATTTATACTAACAGCATTTTCATAAGAAAGCATCAGGAGCTTCATGTGTGTTCTCCTCACTTCAGTTCCCCTTTGTCTCAAGCTTCAGTCCCTATCTGGTTCTCTATTGGTTCTCACCAGCTCCGGGAAATGTGTCCCTTAAGCAGGCTCAAGCCTTCCTCTGGAAAAGTTATGAGGCCTTGTTAAAGATATGCAACAGCCACCTCTCAGAATAAGCTTGCTGCCCACTCTACTGAAACACCTTCACTGAAATTTAACAGCTTGGGTAAAAGGATCAGACTGCAGCTGTGCCTGGTTTTGTGGGCAGACAGATGTTTCACACTGCAGTTGTTCTGGGAAGCTCCATGACTGTCTGCAGTTGCAGTATTGGCTTTCCAGAATTTTTCAAACAGTGCAAAAACATGACCTTATCTGAAGAACCATTTCCTTCTTTCTTCTTTTTAATTTTTGTCTTGAGAACTGCTGAATTTGCTGTGTTTGCATTGGGAGACTTGCTGGGATAATGTGGGGAACACAATGACAGGGAGATGGGGGCAGAAGGAATGCTGCAAACTCCCTCCTCCTAGAGGCTTATCATAGGGGAGACAAAAATGTAAGCACCGAGCAAAAACATAATCCACCTTTCCAAAGTCATCTAATGTGGAACCTACATGCTATAGAATTGTTAAAACATGGAATGAAAGCAGTCTTACTATCTCAGTGCAGCCAGCCCAACTCGAAAAACTTTTTATATTCACAGCATACATTCCAGAGTACAATTATACTCAGTATCAAATGGCCCTCAGCTCGACAGATTCAAAAGCAAGGTGAATTTTAGATAAACGGCCCCTCCATTAGTAATGAGCTCCTACTAGCACTGTATCAATTTCTGCATCTTTGTATAGAAGCAACTTAAAAGACCAGAAACATCTTTCCTCTCTGAAATATTTGTCCTTCCTATCCACAACCTGTACAGAACACATGCTGCTGGTACAGTCTTCTACCGTTATAAAACTAGAAGGTACTTTCCTAAGAAATGTAATTGCAGAAAGGCTGATTTATTAAACATAACTTTTCTTTACAGTGGCAGCAATGTGAAAATAGGGTAGACTGAACCAGCAGTGGAACTAGTGGGAAAGATTCCAGAGCACAAAAAAATAATGTGGTATAAGCACTTCCTTAGCAAAAACTCCTCAGTGTTTAATTTTTGTTGAAAGAAGAGGGCCTCACTTCCTAACTGATAAGAGCAAAAGGACATTATCTCTGATTTCAGAGAAGAAAAAGGGACATAAGAACCTGCACACCTTACTTTAATGAGAATGGCTTACACTTACATTTCAGTCTGAAGTCCACTAGTGAATCTAAAGGATGACATAGATAAAGACATTGTCACTTTTTAATGTTGAATGTGACATGCCAAAGAAAGATTAATAGATATTAAAAATGTGGTTAGGATATTAATAATTATTAGGGTTGATTTCCCTATTGTCTGCAAAAGGAGTTCAAAGTGGTCAGTCAGAGTTACAAGCTGTCTGCTAGCCTTTATGAAAACATATTACTAATGAAAGCTCATATTATTTTCTTAGTAACGTACTTTAAGCAGTTTGACTTCAGTTCAAAAGTTTTAAACAGAAAAATATTCAAATGGAGTTATTTCAAATTCTAAATCCAGCTTATTTGGCTGGGAATTTGACCTGTATATATTTCAGGCACTTTTAAAAATCTCAGCCTATGCACTTGGGGCCACTAGAAGACAGGCAAATTTTTAATTACAATGCAGAAAAAAGGTCCTTTTAAATCAGTTATTACAGAAAATAATTTGATATTTCTAGACTGCACATAGCTGCACATTAAGAAAGTTGCTTGTGAGTGAGATTGCAGTGAGCACCTTTTTAAATCCACATTTCAGATGGTTAAATTATGTTTCTTTGAAGATAAAAATTAATGCTTATATCCTTTTGAAAAAGTAAAAAAAGACTAATATTGCATAAGAAGTGAATTACTGTACTGACCCTAATTTACTAATACTGTATAAAATTTATTTCAAGTAAGTGAAAGTCCTTACCTGTCTGGAGTAGTACTATTTCATTTATCAGTCCTTTTAGCAAAGATGAGATCTTTCGTGCACATTTATCAAATTACATCTTTTCGTTTGTCTCCACAGTTGACTGTAGCAATATTTTCCTCTGCACTTTATCATTATTATATAAGAAAAACCTGCAAAAGACATTACATAACTCTTTTTTTTCTGTCTCTTTTTAAAATACATACAAACATATCTTTTAAAGACTATCTCCAATAAAATTGCAATCCTTGTAAACAGCTTAAGGTACTAAATGAGCTACTACGGAATTTTATTTAGCTGAGAACCAAAAGTACACACAACTTGTCAAAACCAGTGTACCAATGGTATGTTTGAATGAGTCTGGATCCTGTACCGATCATAAACTCCAGTGTCTTATACTGAGAGGCCAACTCACATGTTCAAAGGAAAGAAACTGTTTCTATTCTTACAGAAATAAAATTCTTGCAATTTCACTCCCAAAGTCTTTAGTTACTCACTTCTGAAAAACATGCTTTCCCCTATCTCCCTCGTTCACAATGCAATCTACCTGTACCCCACCTTCAGATTTCCTTGCAAAAACATTTTCTTCTGTGGTATGTCAGAGCCAAGATAATGAAGCATAAACAACTTCGAACCACTCAGAGTTCTACAGGTTGGAAACTGGGTATAAAACATGAATAACAGCTTTCCTCTGAGATTTTGTTGCTTTCTGACCAGCCCTATTTGAAGTGAAAATCACTGAGACAGGAACTTCTGTACTGAGCCGCTGCTTTGCAAAACGCCTTTGAAAAGCTTATTGTAGAGGATGCTTGAAAGCCCTCTAATCATTTTCTGTGTTTGCTTGTTTTGAGGTTCAACTCTGGGACAATTGCAACATGAAAATTTGTAATCTTTTCCCCCCAAATCTTCTGATTTTCCTGAAAAGATGATGTAGAGTCCTTTCCTTTGATGTCAGGACAGCTGGAACTAATTAGTGGCAGATTAGGGCATGGAAAATGTTATTTTGCAACCCAGGGAATTCACATAAAGATTAACCTGGGATCAGACACACAGCTGCGTGAATGTGGTGTGCAAGATGGATACATAAACACACACCTTTAGGCTGAATGTCTTTCTCTCAAGCCTGCTATGAAATTAACAATTTTATGTAGAAAAGACAACTTGGGAGCATGGTATTCATTGCCATTCATGACAGGCCTATCTATTAAAGTCTCATATTTGGTTATTTTCTAGACACTATAATTTGCCAGGACCATTGTGTAACTTCTATCACAACACATTTCCAAAGCACCGTTGGGCGCCGCCCTGCACAGCTTGATCTAATATTGAAATTATGTCAGCTTGAAGGGAGGAGGTTGGATGAGATCATTTCCAGGGTCTTTTAAACAATTATTTTTTTCTGTGATTTTTTTCTTTTTTTTTTTTTTACCAGAGAGACATTTCTCTGTTGTGAGCAGCATCACATTTACTCTGGGAATCTAAGGGTAGGGAAAGGGAGAGTTGGAGGGGTGAACAGTTTATTGGAATATATTTTTCCTTTATTCATCATTCTCTGACTAATACTCTGTCTCAGACTGTCTGTGTTGTTACCATAGAGCTGATTTCAAAACAACAAAGAAAATAAAATTACCCAAGCCACTCCATTCAATACTTCCTAACAAGCCAGTAATGGTAATGCAAATGTAATTAGTGTAACCCCAGTCTATATTGAAAGAGAGTTATCTGTTGCCTACTCCTGGTGAAACATTCAGAAAGCTAAGAGGATAAGTACCTTCCACACTACAGCTGCTTAGTTACTCAATAAAAAGAGTTAAATTTCCCTTTTTTCTCTGATGCTGAACCTCCCCAAGGTGGACCTTAGATTATTGACTATAAATTAATGTAGTAGGATGATTTCTTGTGCATGTGATACCCATGCAGCATGGATGTCTGTAACACAAACTAAGCAGGAACAGACGACAAATGGAAAATTTCTGGGCACAAGGGAAGTGAAAGGGAGAGAAACAGTGGAGTGCAGGCTTTTAACTCTGTGGTGGTTACAGATAATCTGGCTTTAAATTAGTGAATCAGACTTAGAGCTATCTGAGCCAAGGTGTGAAATGTACAAATGAGGAGCCTAGTTCAAGATGTACGCTTGGCAAACTCAGTATGAGATCTTGCTTCTCCAAAATAGGGATAATGGGATTCCCACAAGCACAGATGTCCAGAATGAAGAAGAGAAAGCAACTGGGAGAGAGGTCATGGCATTGCAGACAGGCAAGTCTGAGCAAGGTTTTAGTGAGGCACCCACCAGCTCTCCAGCACCATGTGTTTATTAGTGGGTGTTTGGATAGCTAGGAATACTCAGCTGGCAAAATAGAAGCAGGTGAGTGACAGTAGTCACACTTTATGGGAAAATTTCCTTCCATGCAATTCTACTTTTGCCTTGTTGGCCACTGTTGGCAGATAATGAGAATTTCTTTTTGCTCAGACAACCTTCCTCAGCCATATAAAATAAAGGACACCATACAGTAGCTCTGCTTTCTCTCACCCACCTCTTGCTATGATTTGGGACTTTATAATTGGGGTTTGCCCCCTTTTTCTCTTTTAGGGATACTCATAATTGTCATGTGTCCAGATCAACAGCTGGTTCAGAAGAGTGGAATTCACTTGAGATAAATAAAAAATATTTTACTTATTACAGCAAAGAATATTCCTTTCTCATATTTGGGGAAGTTTCAGATATTTGCTCCTCCTGGGTTTAAAATTGCCTGGATTTTGGAAACTATTGATTCTTACAAATAGTGTGATGTGCAAGTTTTTGTCTCAAAGTCTTCAGTAGTCAAAAAAATTAGCTATCCTGAAAGTGCTTTGTAAGGAGTGGAGAACTTTGATGATAGGCCACTCTTAATTAAATGACTATATTAGAAAAAAATATGTCTCGTTATTTTTTCCTTTCAGATGAGACTCAGTAAAGGCACTGAGGAGTGCTATCTTATCATTCCCCATCTTCTAATGTTTCTATTACAGGCACATAACAAAATACATAGTTTAGCACTTCACTCCAAGGTGGTGGATGCTCTTGACCTAGTCTGTACTTGCTTTGCTGACAGGTACTCTGCCTGCAGTTTCTCTCATAGAACACACAGCTCTTTTTTATGCTATGTACAACCCTTAGCCTTTTGTTAACAATAAAAAACACAAACAAACAAAAGCAAAAAAACCCCAAACCAAACACAAAAGCCCCCCATGTCAACCTTCTGTAATACTTTTACCAAAACATATATAATTACATAAATATATAAAATATAGAAATAAATATAGGTTTGGATTTACTTTTAAAACAGCTGTTAGCACCTAACAGCTGTTAGATAAAGACTATTAAGATTATTTTACAACAACAAAAAAATATTCAAAGGTATCAGGATGTAAAAAAAAAAAAAAAACAACAACCAAAAAAACCCACCAAAATTGTACTTCAGCACTCAGCTATTTTCAGTTTGCCAGAATTATTTCTGCATCTGCTAATTTTATGTCTTCACTATTAACTACATTTAAAGCTATGACACACAGTGGTGCAAACATCTCTCAAAACCCTTCAGAGGGAAGCAGCCAGAATAGACTGCTCGCATTAATGGCACAACTCCATAACCCACATGTGAAGCAACTCTGACTCTTAGTGGTGACACCAGCCCACAGAGAACAGAAAGTGTGGGAAGTAATAAACAAGAGATAGCAGGCCTTTTGTAAAACAGCAGGAGCAATTTGACATCTGAATTTCCTGCTCATGTGTTGTGCTGGGATTGCACTCCTGGCCAGATAAGAGTGTTGATTACAACAAAAGGAAAAGGTAATATGTACAGTCACTATCCAAAGATCTGTTACACAATTTGATTTGCTTGCTAAAAAATTTGGCTTTTATTTTTCTTCTTTTATCAGTGCAGAATAATCACCATTGTAGGCATCACCGTGATGGCATGGACTCCTAAACAAGCAAAAAGAGGGAAATCCTGCATTGCACTGCTGTTTCTCAGGCTGTCAGATCATATCTCTGTGGCTGCAGTTGTTGAATGGAGACATAACAGTGCTAGTAAGTCTTGTGCGAGCTTCCTTTGGACAGCAGTGTGGATGGGTAATTTCAGTCACATTCATTTTTCACTTGCATGTTTTTAATACTTTCCCATAACTTCTTAAACTAGTACTTCCAGAAGTGTAACTCTGATTTAGCAGGGCTCACACTTGCAACGGGAGCAGACTTCTGAAGACACACCTGACACTTGTTTTGTAGACCCAGGCTGTGTCTGGGTGTTCTAGAGGACAAAGCTATCATTTGCCTCCTTTTTGTTTTACCATACTCTGCATTAATAGTCTGTCTGAATGAATAATTCTGTCTCCGCATCATCGAGAGAAGGCTGGACTTGGCATCACATGTTAACAACAGGTTAAAGCTCCATCCCAAGTGCCTCAGTTCCCCTCTATGATATGTATTGGGCTACGTAATCTAACTAGGAACTTTTTATGAGTATGTGAGATTATTACATGAAACAGTTGTCATATCACTTGTCTTTGTCTGGGTCCTTACTAGTCTAATACTGTCAAAGAACCTCTGCAAACTACATGCGAGAGAATTCAACGAAATAACATCACTTACCCACCTACTTAAAAAGCACTGTAAATACCTAAATTTGGGGCTGAGGGCAACAGTTACTGTTATGTCCTAAGACAGCAGGTTGCAATTCAGGTCTCAATCTTAAAAAATTAGTGATGAAGTTTCCAAAAGCATGTTAGACTTCTCCTCCAAACTCTGCAACTGTATTCATTGCAGAAATAGGTAAGATATAGTGAAATAAGGCTCAGCAAGAGTATGTCCACTTTTTTGTTGTCTTCCATTAACCCATACTGTAAGAATAGGAAAGAAAAGCATAAAGCAATTGTTTATAGAAAGTGGAGATTGGTTATAAGATACATTTATCTTGTTAGATAGGTTCTCTCAATCACTCCTTTACTTGACAGTTTAGTCCAAATTCACAAGTAGCTCTTGTGCAAGCAGTATTCCAGCCCAGAAATTCTGATGCTTTTTAACAGACTGAGATTTATCACAGATAAAAGAAACATCTGCATCCTGCAGTCTTACAGCCCAGTTCAACAATTTACAAGCAGGCAGCCCTCTTTCCTTCATTTCCCTTCTCCTTGCCCTTGAGGGCTCAGAACTCATTTGCAATCCCCCCAAGCCTGTGCTTGGTCCTTCCAGGTCTCTGCTTTCCTGACTGGAAAGCAACCATGACTCTTCATGCTCAGTTACGACTGGCTGTAGAGATCATGCAATTTGGTAGGCAAATAATATTTGAATCTCTAGGTCACTGCCTTCCTGTGCTAGAAAAGTCACTAGGTTGTGAGTCATGACACTTGCAGTGATTAACCACAAATGCTCTAGGCCAGCTGAAGGGAATAAAGAGGATTAGTGTGTATTAATCAATAGATAAAGGACTTAAGAGTTAAATGGTGGTCTATTAAACCCTTCTAAATCAGCTGCATTAGACAATAATGTATACTGCTTTCACTCCTCTTAATTAAAGGAATCCACTGGACTGTAAAGTCTGGATTCTTCTCAATTAGGGAGCTGGGATGTCTTTGGCAACAATCTTCTCTTCCCAACATTTTTGCTTAGATAAAGAGCAAGGTCATGACATAAGGGATCCATATTAATTATGAAAAAATGAACATGTAAAAATGAATGCAGAGTGTAATGAAATTGTTCAGGTTATGTGGTGCAATAAAATAAAATGTTGAAAATATGAAAAGACAGATTTTACCATAATTGAAAATGTACCCAGACAAACCTGCTGGGATTAGGAAGGTTTCCTGTAAATCATTATCTGTGTCAAATGAAAAAAATATCTCCAGAACAGGATGATGACTGGGTTTTACTTGCTTAATCCTTGCTTAAAAATTGTATCATGCTAACTAAATACTGCCCTGATTTCTAGCTCTTGACAAATAGTAATTTTTAAAACTGGAAATGAGTTGTCCCTGTGCTTCATTTTGTATGAATAAATATTTTTTACTATTTTGCTAACTGTGAGTTTCTCAGTGCCATGGGATGAAAGGTCTTTAAGTCTTCATGTAATTTAAGACACATATTTTCTATCTTTATCATCTACCCTGTACACAGCACCAGATCTCCTACAGTAGTTGACTCACCTCAGAAAATTGTGTAAACACAATTGAATTACTGTATAATTAGCAGAAGAACCATTAAAGTTGCTGGCATTTGAGTGGTGGGTTGTTGGTTTTTCTTTTTGTTTGTTGGTTTGTTTTCATTTTGTATAAGGAAAAAAGGAATAACACCCAATTTGTCACAAAGAACATCTTTAAAAAAGGTCAAACTGTCAAAGTGGGCTCATACAGATATTGTTCATGGTACAAAGTTAGAAACCTTTTCATAATTGTGTCATTTTATATGATCATAGTGTTAGCGGTACCCTGGCTTTGCAGGTTACTTTTTCTCAACCCAAACTTCTTTTTCCAGCTAATAGTCCTCCCATTCAATAATTTCCTTTTCCTTTCATAAAAGGAAATGACTGAATATGCCAACAATAACTCATATTTCATGATCTTTACTAATCAATGTGATCTACATGTTGTCATGGGGTTTTTTTTGTTTGTTCTGCTGGACTAATTTGCTGCTTTGGGGCATTTTCACATTTAATGATTAGCAAAGTATTTGCTGTGACCTGAGTTTAAATCATGGAACAGTCAACAGTTCAGTTTAGGGAATTTTTAAGTGAAGTACTTTGGAGTATTTTTTTTAAAATTTGTTTCAAATGAAAACCGATGCCCGTTCACCTTCTTAATTATTCAAATTATTTTCACTTTAAATAATGTCCATTAGAAATTATAATTCATGATTGCCATCAGCATGAAGCTGCACTGAAGGCCCTGACTGACACAGGAAGTTGCAGTCAGTCAGTGGCTGACTCCAGTGAAACCAGGAACATTCACATCATTCTCCCTCATTCAGTGCAGTCAGGTAACTGAGCACAGAAGAAAAAGTGATACCTCCTTTGAAAGGCAAATGGCACCAGCCAAAAACTAAAACTATCCCTTATCAAGCTTTGAAAACCATACTATTAGACCTCACAACTTTTTTGGTTTCGGTTATTAGGCTGAGAAAGGTTGATTCATTTATATTTAGGATTTCAAATATTTTTAAATTGTAGATTTCTACTCTACCAGCGATACTGGTTACCATGACCTTGTGGAAACAGTGGATCAGAGTGTAACCCAGTCATTTTCTGCCTTGGAGGGGGAAAAGCTTTTGTTGTTACTGCTTCATAAGGTGAGGCAGGAGAACTTTAAGTTAACACTCCCTCCAAAAGACACACTGCAGGACTACACTGTTTATATGGATGTCTTTTGGAGATTTTTACCCAGGTGCATTCAGGAGGCAGGAGTGTACTCAAGAGTTTTCCTAAGCAAATGGAACTTCTGCACTTGTTGCAAGTCTGTGAGACACCAGAAAAAAAATATTTGAAAACCTGATTCTGAAATGGGTATTTCACACCTTGAAGTCCTGACAAGGTTTAGGCAAAATGAATAATCCTGATTGCCTGTTACACAGCCCAAACACCAATGCTGATCAGATTGGTTAAGATTCCCCAGATGGATAAACAAATGTATTTCATCTGGTTCAAGGTGAAAAAAAGGAATCAACTTGTCATTTCCTGGTAGCTGTCTGAACCTCTCATATCCAATTTAGTATTGTCTGCTCTGCTAAATTTTCACTCAGATCTGAGGACATGTCGTATGTTTCACCTGGTGGTCTCATTACACTTGAGAAAACTTGGATGGTCTTTACTGAGAAATACACAGCTTTTTTCGGGTTTGTGGGGGTTTTGGGTTTTTTTGTTGGGTTTTTTTGTTGTTTTTTTTTAAAGGAACACAGGGTAGCTACATTCAGAAAAGACAAAATTATTTGGAACACAGTTTACAAGAGCCAAGGGAGCACACGGCGAAAAGCTGCTGAATAGAAAAAGTACCTAAGATTCAGTGAATGTTCAAAAATAATTTTTGTCTTTTATTTCCATCTCTCTCTTCTTATTACTTCTCTTTTTTCTTTCCTTTCAAGAGACCTGCTGATTGCAATTATGATTGCTGAGATGAAGCAAAATACATGAAATTATGGTTCTTCTGCAAAAAAGGGGACATAAAATATCTTACAGAAACTGAACTCTTTTGCTGGAAAGGCAAACCTCTGAGTTACATTACAGTGAAAGCTCTGCCAGCAGCCCCTAAAGTGCATCAGCCTCCAGAAGCAGGAGCTGGATGGTGCCTTCATTGACAGAGCTCGGGCAGCTCTGACCGAGCTGCACATCCTTTGGCAGCAGCTGTAGCACTGGGCTATGAGCGCATAAAGGATTTCCCTCCTCTAGAGCACTTCTAGAGCTTTTCTGAACGCAGACCTGAGGGCTTTGTTTATTTTATTGCTGAAAATGCTGTCTTCACCTGGGCCATGAGCTGAAATGAAAGATTTAGTACAGTCTATGCAAAATATTATTTCTTCCTTATGTCTGTTTCTCTAGGATTAGTGCTGAAAACATGTTTTCTCCTCTTTGGGTACAGTCTCACTTTCTTTTGTCTCAGAGTTATCATATACACACATTGACATCCAGAAATACTTATTTACTACATTTAATTTTGAAAACTTTATTTTTCTCACACAAGTCTCTTAAGATGACATATCCCCTGTCATTTAAATAAATTTTGCTTCAGTTTGCAAAGGGTTATTCCTCCACTTTCAGAATCTTAAGCCACAGTTTACAAAATAACAGTGACTTTCAGAAGCCAAAATATTCAAGATTATTACAGTTCTACTAAAGGGCACTTCTGCAGAAATGAGGGGTTGGGACTTATTTACATTCCCTGCATAATTCATTAAGTCAATCTGGCTACAATACAGTCCTGGAAGATGTGCCTTGTCCTAAATTGTCAGTCTCCACATTCTGCTGACTTCTGGGAGATAAGGCATCAGGAAGCCCAGTTGCCCAACTCACACCTCTCCCGTAGACTGTGTAAATAGTTCCCCTGATCTTCAAAAACCTTACACGCTTTACAGTGTCATCCTTTGCTACATTCTGATGCCCTCTCCTGTGGGAAACAGGCCAGACTATGAAATATGGAAAGAACAAGCTCTGATATAGACCCACACAGAGAACAGCACCGGCAAGCAGCACGGGCCAGACCAGTCACATACATGAGAGACTTGGCTGTGGGAGTTTAAAAGTTATGTTTTACCCGTACAGTGTTTAGTTCTGTGAAAGTTTTCTGTATCCCTCCTTTCCTGCAGGGTTGTCACCTTGCCCTCCCCTGTTTTCCGCCATGGCATTGTCACCAGTGACTCATGGTGCTGATTAGGCACAGGCATTGTCTCTCCCCCACCTGGCACGGCCCCACCCAGGGGGTGTTCCCTCTCCCCCTGTCATTGCCAACGCAGCAGCAGCTGGAACTTTCCCGGGCTAGCCCCCACCAGGCTGGGCCAGGGCAGCACCGTGTTTGGGACCGCTCCGCCTCGTGTAGCCAGCATACTCTGCAGCGGTGTGGCTGCCACTCCTGTCCTAACCCTATTGCTTACCTCACCTGTCTATCCCCAGTCCCTGGGTTTCTGTTGGGTTTGGTCTCCCCATTTTTCCTATTAGCTAGTTGGTACCCAGAGTCTTCCCTTCCCCTCAGGCCCTTACCCAAACCTGTCCCAGTTCCAGCACCTTCCTCTCAGAAGCCTTTAAAACCCTCGTGATTTTGCAATAAAGATGTTTTCACCACTTGTCCTTCTGAGTGAATAGACCTCTGTCTCTTGCACTCCCCGGTTCAGAGGGACTTGTGGGGACTGTCTCTCCTACCCTTCAACACCTTATGCTCTCCCAAGCCTTCTAATGACGTTTTGAGGCATCTACAAGGTGAAAGCATTGAGTTTACATCCCCGAACTCTAAAAGGAAATGGACCCACCCCGACTTCTTTGCCCCAGAGATACACTTGGAGGTTTGGGTGAGGTGATACTTGAGCCATTTCCTAAATGCTCTTCCAGCCATAGTGTCTTAACTCATAAGAACACCTGCAGCTAAACTTCTGTGTGCTTTGGCCTGGATCTTTAACTGAGTAAGCAGCATGATGTTTCAATCACTAATTACAGCCTACCATGGCTACAGTGCTTTATGATATTCTATATTATCTATATAACTGGCTTGTCAGAGAAAGGCAAGGAAGCACCCCAAGTGAATCTGGACTGTTCCTTACAAAACGTCTTTCAGTGAGGAGGCTTAAAGGCTATTGCTTACTCCACTTAATTGTTTCTGCTTACATCTGTTTCTAACTTGTAATCTACTCCTTTCAGCAGAACAGCTTGCAAAGCTTCATGTGTACTGTGGTTCCTTGTTGATTTAAATAAATACTTATTGAAAGTTAAATTAGTACTTAATTTAAGAGGCATGCTGGCCTTGTTAATGAGAGCACTCCACGTGCATGACTAATTTAGGAAATGAAGATGACATTTATGCTGCTGGACATGTCTGTGGTAGAACTAAATTTTCATCAGGACTGAGAAAACACCTTATTTTTTAGCTACCTAGGCAAATTGCTTATCTATGCATAAATATATGTATATTGTATATGTTTATATTGAAGATCTATAATTATATATATAATGTATCATATATACACTTATCCATATTTATTCCTACAAGAAAATTTTTGCTGCATCAGATATTGCAGAACATTTCAGAGTGAGGGAGAAGAACTTGTGTGCATATGTATGCCATCAATTAGTACCTTGGGGGAAAAAAAATGTCACTCAGAAGAGTTAAGACAATAAAACCTACTCTTCAATCTACCTGAAAAGTTTGGCACAGTTTGTAACTATGCCAAATGTACATCTACAGATACAAATGCTACAGGGGGAAAGGGGGGAGAAAAAAAGAAAAAACCTGAAAATATTTTCCCATGTGTATCATGAACAGTAGGGAAATTGGGAATACAATTACTGTCTCCAACTAACTAATCCACAAAAAAAAATTGCTGAATTTTAATAAGTATTACATTTGTTGAAATGCAACGTTGAATTGCATAGTTCTTATTGACTTAATTTTTTCATCAGGACCCATATTATTTCTCCTAAAAAAAAAAAGAGGCAAGGATATTTATACAAGTAATTTATTTCATTTTAGTGGTGTAGCAATGACACCATCATAGTCCATTCAGTATAAACAGAATGAGCTAAAATGCACCTGTGCTTTTAACTTACACTTTTCAGGAGTTCAGAGAAGTGAATAGAGCAATTATAACATTCATAATGGTCTCCTGTGTTAAAATAATTTCAGGAGCAAATTTTACTCTGATATTTCTAAAACCGACTCCCAAAATATGGTATGACAAGGTATTTTCTAAATTAGAGTAATTAAGGCACTACAGACCAAGATTGTTATGCAGATTTTGTAGCTGTTCAGTTTTCATTTTTCCTACTGACACATTTCCTTCCATTTTAAAGGTGTTTCAAGGCTTTTGATCAGTTTTTAGCAGTCATAATCTAATATTCTGAAGAGATTCATCTTTCATTCTTTCATCTTTGTAGCAGGGTTGGACAACGACTACACTTATTTCTGTATTTATATGCCTCAGGACTGGCTCATGGATTTAAAATCATTCAGATTGATTCCAGGTAATTTTGTCTAAAGCTGCTCAAGATCAGAAGGACTCTCATTTTTCCTTCTGTGCTTTGATATGGAGACAATATTGAGCTCTATATTCTGTGACAAAACGCTTCTGTATCATGGATTGAAGTTCTGTTAAATCCAAACCTCAACTTATGGTCCATTTTATTCCCTGAAAATTTATTTCTTAAGGTGTAAGTAACCAAGTTATAATTTTATTGCTTGTATCATTTGCTGTAGGTATCACAGTTTTCTGAGTATTGCATGATGTTTAGCAATGCACAGCACTGCAGTGCTGTACCACTTATGAAGACCTCATGCACAAGTTTAACAAAAGCCCTCACTTTCCTAGAAGCAGAGATTACTATAATCATCTGACATATTAACAGTTAAATTTTGCTCAAGTGAGGGCAAATACAATCTTATGTACTACTTAATACAAAGGTACCAGAGTAGTTTTCCTCCATTTTTACTCACACTGACCCATGGCTCGTTGCTTTCTGGGAAGACAAACCCCTTGCATTTCATCTTTCATGCAGACACAGTGATTCAGTCATTTAATCCCAAACAAGTAATTTATAAGATATTGCTGACCGTTTCCATTTCAGTCCCACTTGCTGCTCTCGTTGCCTTTTCCCCTAAGAGGTCCACCACCAACACTACACTTGCAAGTGCCTCCTCTTCCTCCACCCTCAGCCACATGGACTCTGGCCTACAGCTGGGGGCTACAAACCCATCAGCACACCCACCCTGACTGGATGTGGTTAAGGGGGCTGTGATGCTACATGTGTGTTGCCTCTGTCAACCTTTTATGCTCTGATGCCAATGAGTTTTCTCATCTACATGGTGTTCCCTTTTCTGCTTCTTTCCTTTTGTTGCCCCTGGGAAGGAGAGGTTGTGTTATTGTGTTATTTCTATAAAAGTGTTTATGTACTTTGCCTATGCAGAGAGAAGGGATAATATAATAAAGGAACTGGAGAATCTTCAACAAATTTTAATATCCCTTCTCAGCCTTCTTCCCCTTTTTGGTGGGAGGGGGAGTACAGGGAGTAGAGTGGGAGTAGAGACCCAATAGCCCAATTTTCCCTGTTTGCATTATCTTTATACACACTCTGAAGCCACATTACTTTACATTGCTGCAATCAAATAGATTTGGTTGATTCAAGAGAAACAAATCGGTAGTTTGGCAAGCAAAGGGTGTTTCTTCTTCTTGCTTCTTTCTATTGAGAAATTATGAGCAGGAATAATTTCTGTTTGTGACCTAGTTTACCAGTTTCACAGATGCAGCATCTTTTTCAATACTGCATTGCCTCATTTCCCTCATTTGGAAATTAGATTACCCTGAACACTAGTCATCATAGTGGACTTTCAGCCTCTCACTCTTGAGCCTCCCTTGCACTGGTGACACTGTCAGTGCCTTCAAACTCTGCATCGCCAGCCTGCCAGAACATTGTAAAGGTTTAAAGCTAAGAGTGACTACTGCCTCTTAAAGCTATGAACAAAGAAATCATTTTGTTAGAAAATTCGATCCACACAGTATTAACCTTATATTTCAGCTTGAGTCTTCATTTTTGCTTCTCACTTCTGAGACCAGTGAGGAAAAAGTACAAAAATATGTATGTTCAACAAAATGGTTAGAGCGGTGAGACGGGATAGGTGAGCAAAGATAGCAGGGAAAGGAGCAGCAGCAAATTAAAGAATCAGTTGCAGCTGGCTACATAGGGACACCAAGAAATGTATTTGCTCCATCACTGGCACAGCACATGTTCATCTACCAGCCTCTATTTTAGGATGCTCTTGGTTCAGTGTAGAATTATTTATATTTTTTTCTTATTTCTTTCTTTGATTCATAGAAAATTTAGCTCTCATGCCTGGAGGCACTGCAAGGCAGGAGTCCTATCTGACGTGCCATGCATGGTAAACAGCACAGAGAAAATAATTGCCTGAATTAAATTCAGATTCTGAATAGTATTTTAAAGAAAAAATGTTCTCTGTAAAAGGCTGTCCATGTCACAGATAGAAGATGGACACAGAGCTGTCAGAAGATACTTCTTTTTAAGAATTGGAAAGCATATAGACATAAGGGGAAGAGTCCTGTGAACTTGACCAAGTTCACAAATTATTGTAGGAGATTCGACGGATTTCTAAACCCTGAATTGTGTAAGTCCTATCCATTTCTGAAACAATTCATTCCAAAGTAATCTAGTATCTGAGGCTTCACACTGCTGGTTTAGTGCTTGGCAAAAGTCATTGGCAGGCCTGAGAGCTATAAGCAGCTCCCAGTTTAATTGCCACCTTTCATTCAGACTTGTTAAAAAACAGTTGCAGTGACTACAGTATAAAAAAAAGCCCTAAACCCAAAACCCACAACAAATCCAAAAAACCCCTCACAAACCCAACATTGTGAGCCAGTAATTGCAAACATCAAATGCTGCAGTGACATCAAGAGGCGAAATGCCAGTTTGCAGCCTGCAAGTACAAGGCCAAGTCTCAGTTTTAACACTTCTAAATTTTTACTTATTTATCCTTTCCTTTCTTCATCAAGGGACTCAATGTCAGTATCTATGTTCTAGTATATTTTCAATTGCACTGTACAGATTTCTCCACACAAATCATTAATTAGAGGTCTCTCTATCTTCAAAAAAAGTTTATTCCCACGAAAGAGAGAAAAAGGTTGTGTATTCCCCAATAGATTTTTTTGTTCCTGCTTGTACCACATCAGACAATGGTTAGACAACTCGCTGAGAGCAAGTCACTAACTTAAAATGCTTGGGACTTTCAAAAATATAAATATGTCAAGGAAAAATAGGGCAGCTTGGAGTGGAAGGGACCTTATAAAAGTCCTCTAGTCCAACCCCCCTGTAATAAACAGGGAATACAATTAAGAAGTGCCTCTTTCTTCTTCAATTGAAAGGCAATCATCCTTTTGTGACGAAAAGGACTGCAAGACAATTTGTATTTTGCCTTAAGGTCTTAGCTATGCTCATTTTGCTACGAGCTTTTCCTCACTGATTTGGGGTTTTTAGGACAGATGCCCAGAAATGATCAATTTACATTGCATAGCACACAACACGGCTTCCCACCCATGTAAAATGTTCTTGGTACTCTTCACACTTTTGCTCATGCTGAGTTCTTTAGAACTTTAGTTCATTTATCCAGAGGCATTTTTGTTTCTCCATGTTTAGGACTGGTATAAATAAAATATCTATGCTGAGAATTAAAAAGAGTTTTTACTTGGTACCCTTGCTATACACATAATATTTTTTACACAATCCTACTATTTTTGTTGGATTAACAAACACCAACAAAACTGTTTACTCACATCCTTCTCAGTCTCCTATGATATATAAACATTCCTCAGCTATGTTTATAGCAACTATGTCATGCATGACACAGCCTAATAAAACATCATTCTCGTTTCCAGGTCCTAAATTGGACTGATTCAGGCATGTATTCCTAAGTAAGAATAAGACTCTGCTATGCATTTGAACTCTACAGTGCACTCCAAGTACAGACTTGATATTACTCAGATGTTAATTCAGAAATGCAACAAAGACTCACTAATTTGCAAATGAGCAGAGGTAAACAAATATTTCAGAAGTACTGTTAAAAAATCCAAAAGCAACCAACCCAGAATAATTAGTTATAAACACGTTGACGGATCCACTCACTTGAATATCTAGAAAATAATGGAAGAAATTCCTGTATTAATGCACAGGAACTGCAAGTCTACTGACATTGAATTACTACCCAAAGACTTGAGTGCCTTATATCAAGTTCTAGGACATATTCATTATGTAAGTAAATAATACATTGCCATCAGAAATAGTGTTTTCTTTTATTGATATGGAAAAAAGATTATTCAGGATCAAAATGAAGGCTTTTATGGTTTTGCTGCAAGAGGAATTTTCTTCTGGGAAATAGTCATTCCACATGGACTGCACAGGTCCTTTATTGTTTCCTATATTTATCAGAAAAATTGAGTTCTAGTGTTGTCAAGATCCTATTGTTCTTGCCATATGAATGAAGAACAATCTAAGTGATAAAAGCACATCATCTTCAGCAAAATTATGTGGCTTTCTATTAATCTTCACTCCCATTGCCTGGGGAGCCATCCCATATCTATTCTGCAAGTCAAGAAGGTAAAAGACAACAGAGAGAGGTCTGAGCAGGGTCTTATGAGATTGATCTAAGAGATATTGCAGGTCCAGAGTGTCATTTTAGAATTCTGAATAATGGATAATTTCTATTCTGGTCCAAAGATTAAAGGTATTACAGTAAAGTCTTGGTAGTGACAGGATGTGTATTTCTTCTTTTGTTTTTTCTATATTTTATTTAGTTTAGACATCTTGTCCTATCCTGTAGATCTGAAATTCAGAAACTGGAATTCAGGTGAGAAAGATCTACAGCAGATATTTAAGGGATTCCTAAACAAACTTTCAAATATACATATATATATCTCACATATATATATAAATACACATAAATACACAAACAACCTTAAGCATCAAGTGTATATCTGACTAGGAAAGGTCTACAAAGTACAATCACTTCAAACCATCACAAAACTACAACTTACAGCTGATTTCCTGAACTGTTCCCAAACACTGGAAGAACAAATCCCACTATCCTTCCTCACAATGCTCCAAGGCTACAGGACACTCTTCAGCCCATCATCAGAAATGCAGCAGAATTGCAAAGGAAAGCCCACAAGCTCTGAGTTTGAGATGCCCTTGCTGGACAGTGCATAGTGGTGGTAATAAAAACTAAGGAATTACAGAATTTTTTCCAGCCTGGAAGCTGTCCTCAGGTCCACCAACCCACAGAAATCTGGCACTGAAGAAGTCATCCATTTTCAGGTTTGAAAAGTGACCATGTTTCAATGCAAGCTTCTGACTAGGTCTGTCTGTTTCACTGTAGTCAAAGAAGCTTTGATAAGAAAGAGTCAGAGGTTAACCAAAAAGACACTAGTGTTCAATCCCTCAAGTGGACAGGCAAACTCCTGTTCTGTTTTAAAAGAACTTTTAAAAGTTGCTTTTGATACTGCTGTGTTGAATTTTGAATCTGTTTCTTTATATTTTTAAATATGTTTTCATCCGTTTGTAAAATTGCTATTTTTTAAGGTAAAATTTGGAGGGGTTTTTCCCATATGTTGTCATGAAATTTGAGCATTTTGCTTTAAATCCTAGTAGGGAAGATAAAGTCATAGAAGACACTGCAGATCCCAGATTTTGCTACAGATGTCCTCAGCTCACTTAGGAAAAACTGTATTTCATAGTCCGCTGCAAGGAGTACTTTTTATGCTTTCCTCAAGGTCTAAGACCTTACCGCAGAACACACATGCTGAGACAACGATAAATGACTGCAGAGCCTTTCTATTGTATTAACAATCACTAGCTATACAACTTAAAGTTTTATCACCTTTACAAATACACAGTTCCTCCTGAGAGAGGAGAGTATTTTGAGAGTCCCCTCGGGAGATGTTCAATTACTGCTGAAATACCTGTGCCTATACTGTCAGCAATTTCAAATCAGCACAATTGGCAGCACTTTTCCTAAGGTAAAACAAAGCAATATCAAAAATCCCTAACACAGTCAGAGAACAACAGTAGACTGCTGAAAGTAAGCATCTTGCAATGGGTGTTAGCAGGGTGATACCGCTGAGTAAATGAGAAAACACTACATACAATGTAGAGGAAAGACTGTACCTTTGCACGTGCACACCTGTATTACTGTATTTTAGCCTTTGCAGAGACAATTGTCCAAGATATGGAGGTAAGCTGGGAAGAACCCCATGGTCTATCTCTGAAATGGGCAAAGAGAACAGATAAAATAAGCACAACTTTAGAAGATCCAAGTAGTAACGCAATGTCATGTCAAGTCATCGACCGAAGTGAGGAGAACTAAACTAAAAATCAGAGAGAGTGATTATCCAGATAGAATAGGCAATGATGCATAACACCACCAGTTTTCAGTCACTTAAAATATCTTTTCTTGTCTGGAGGTGAGAACAACGACTAATCTCAAAACAAGACTAACTGCACTCAGTCACATGGATATAACTGACAAAAGTTTTGTCCAAGAAACAAAAATCTTTAAAATCTGGAGGTAGAAGATGGAGGAATGGAATTTGTCAGCAAAATTTGACTTGTATATCTGCTATTAAGCTGTCCGAGTAAGTTAGTGGTCAATCCAGTGGTGCAGGAAGAACCTGCAACAATCACTTTGAAAGCACCAAATGTCCAGACAGGTTTGGGTGCAGCAGTGTACAGAAATCAGAAGGCATCATAAGATGTGGATGAGCCAGAGCTTGAACAGCTCTCAGAAGGAAGTACAGGCCCAATAAATGCATCTAACCAGACAGAAGAAGGACCTATGTTTATCAGCCAGTACAGAACAGACAAAGGTCCTCCTGCAAAGCCTTGGGCTACACAATAAGATGCTGAAAGAGGAATCCATGAAAGCACATTCTGATGTATATTTTTAGGCAGGTCTTATGGGTCAAGTATGGAGCAGCCCACCCATATGCCAAGACACACGTCTTGGCACAGTGACTTTGCTTCTGTAAACTGTAATCAAACCCAGTGGAAGCTGCTGTACAGCCAGCCTGGTAATGTGACAAATCCAAAGGTATTTGTTGTCATATATACCTTGCTTTGGTTTGAACAGCCTATCTTGGAGAGACACTAAGAGGAGCTGAACTGAACTCCATGAACAGAACTGCTGCTCAAACCAAACACACTGATAAAGCACTATCCTAATGAAAGGGAAAGGATCAGACTTTTTGCATAACAGATGAGGAACGCAATGTCACAGCTGAGAGGAGAAAACAGGCTGTTTTGAAGGTTTTTACATTTATAAACTCAAACAAGTTCTGCAGTGCAGGTTTTAATACAGGCCCACCCTAGTGGCAAATTCTGCTACAGAGAAAGCTCTCGCATTAAGATGTTACACAGTGGTCACTGAGTGACACGCAGGCTCTTCTAGTGACAAAATGTATCTGAGTTTGAGCTCTCTTTGACTGAAAACAGAAGAAAAGGCAGAGAAGCACTTCACAGTTTTCCAAAATATTCCCAGACAATATCTCATTTAGCTTCTGTTCAAAACTGGGGCCATATCAAAGACTCAGATTTATGAGAAATAGACATAGCATCTGACCTCATAACTTAAAAACCTGTCCAAGCAGTTAGAGAATATCACTGCAACCAGGTAGTTTGGTGATAAAACACCACATAAGACTAATTTCTGAGTAGCATGAAAGTGATCTCTCTGTGATGTAGAATAATTTATTCTCTGTATGATGTCTCTAACAGAGGAATATAAATGGAGTCTCCAGTACATATACCTAGGTTCTGTATTCTACATAGTGAATCAGTTTTCACAAATAATAACCTTTTTTTTTGTACCATGTCTTAGCAATCTGTCAAAACTAGGGAATATCAATAAAGCTGCTTAGAGGTGCAATGGGTCAAAATCAAGTTTTAATATACAGAATAATGTTTAAGCTCCAACAACAGAGATACCTTAGGTGTGTAAAAAATTCTATAAAATTTATGTGGAAAAAAACCAAGTGGGAAAATATCATCCTAGTGGAATTACAGTTATCAACAAAATATGACTGACCATTTTTCCTCTGTGTGGCACTACACCTATGAAAAATACTTTATTTACTTTATTTATTGCAAGGCAATGAACTGTATTTCTTAACTGTATGAACATTTTGGTGAATATCTGATGCAAATATACACAGCAATCGGGACTGAACCATCACTCACCCAGGGCTGTAGTGGAGAATTTCTTGGTGGGCACACTCTTTTCTGCCAGTTTAAGAACTGAACTTCTTACGTAGTTCTTAATTCCACGAATTACTTCTCAATGTGAACATTTTCACAGCCCAAAAAGTGTGCAGCAACTTTCTGGAAAGAATGCTACTGATTTCAAGAGGACTATTATGCCTCAATAATAGAAACTATCTCTAAGGCCTCAGTGAAATCTGGAAAAAGGCTCAAATAGTAATCATTGAAAGAATATATGAACAAAACCCCTTGCTTTCACTGGGACAGATACAACTGATTAAAGGATCTACAGGCAAATCTAGGGGCAGAGTGGGTGCAGCAGACATCCTCTGAATTTCCTTTATCTGCTTTGACATCCTCCCAGGTGCCAGAACCATGCAGGAGACCTGAATCTGCAGCAGGACACGGGCAGACAGAGAAATGGGTAAACCTGGTTTTGTTCAGCTAATTTGTATCCATGAGGGAAGCAAACAGCTTTTGGTGTGCACTCTGCTGTCTCTGCTTTCCTTTCATCATGTCGTATGCTGCTGGGGCATCTCTGCAGGTTGGTTTCATCATGAAAATCCAGTCCGTTTTGCCTGAATGAGTTTTGCAAATCCAGAGCTGTTTCATCTGCTGAGGAGTGAGAAAAGTCTCTGCAAGCGTCTGTGAGTAATAATCTGCTTCTCACAGCAAACGATAAGCCTCTGTATTTATCCTCCAGTGTGGCAAGAAAGATGGGACTTAGCTGTACATAGTAATATCGTTATAATTTTGGTAATGCCAAGTGCCAGGGATACACCTGTGTGCACAGCTGATGAGCTTCAGACATTAGTTCTTTGAGTAGTACAGAAACTTAATTTCTAGTTACTTTCATGGATAATAGAGTGCTGTGCAGGGCCATGGGCCACCTGGACTATTAGGGGTGAACTGAACCGAACAGCAGTGCAGCGAGACTCAGGAGCCAGAGCTGAAAACATCAGTGCTGGAACCCTTGAACAGAGACTACTTTCACCACCTGGAAGTGAACAATCCTTGCATAAGACATTTTCTTTCCCATGTCACCATTACATTATGCCAACTCCCAAATAAATTAGCTTGGGGTTTTATTTCCTCTAAACAAGCAGTCTCCATAAGCACCTGTGCAGCAGAGGTCTGCCTGTGCAGACTGAAGGCTACGCAGGTATCAGGCTGACCTGAGTCCTGAAAGCCTCCCTCAAGGTATGGGAAATTTAGAAAAAAAAGTTAGTTTTCATCCCTTCTTTGGACTTCAGCTTGGAAGCCTGTCAGAAGAGCAGAATATTTGTATAAAGAGATTAGTCACTACCTAAATAAAAGCAAAGGCAATTAGCATCAATTATGTTTTCATTGCCTCAGGACTGCTGCTGCCCATATTAGGGCACTTCCAAGCTAATAAATTGCAGAGTCTTCTGTATTTCTAACTTGGGAAAGCAATTGTGCAGCAGCAATGCCCAAAAGAGTATGTTCTGCAGCCAAATTTTGACACAGAGCTAGAAAGATAATGAAAATAAAGGAAATATAAAAGCTGATAGACTTGCTTAGGCGCTTGTTTAAAAAATATTAGAACAATGATTCAGGTAAAATTCCAGTCTCTTTTGTACCTCAAATGCAGAGAGTATGCACTTCTAGACCTTTGAGAAACACATCAGAGTTGATTCTGTAAAGTAAATAGTGACGGACACATAACTCTGTTTCTTTTTTTCAATTAAATAATTTGAAATATTTGACAATGAAGTTATCCATTATCTAGCCTACTGCTGGATTTCATTACCAAATTAAAATAGTTGCTTCTCTTTGCCTTTTAAAGTATTTTTCTTTAAAAATTAAAATATTTGCTCTTCTTTGCCTTTTATATTAAAATGTTTTAAAATAACAGGATTTTTTAAATAAATCTTTTCTCCTTAAAAAGGTGGGAGTTTTTTGTCTGTGACTGCAAGGCAATGTGGCTTCTAAAATTTGTTCACTCATAGACAAAACAGGTCCCTTTGCTGCTAAGCTACTGGGTCTCCATTAATTTCAGTCATGCATGCCCCTGCCAGACATAGGATTCTGCATTTGTTTCTTTTTGCAACAAGTTCTTTTTATTCTACTCTCCTGGGATACTGTATCTATTTGATATTTAATTTCAGTACATTCCTGAAACTGGGCAACTCCAGCCTTTGTATTAATAGGAAATGAAGAGTATTGTCTTATAAAGCATTTTCCCAAGATTTAATAGTAGCTGGAGCCAAAACTGTTACAGTCTCATTCAATAACATCAATAACCATAAATCTGTGCTGAAACAATTTTATTTCTTTGGGACATAGACATAAAATTAGGACTCAGGATCAAGTTTCCAGCAGAAGCTGCTTGACTGCCAGAGCGTTTGATCTCTGCAGGCTGCCCTGGTCACCATCAGGCAGCAAAGAGAAACCAGACAGAGCAGAAGTGCTGCTGGCTGGGCACAGAAGGGCACTGGAGGCAGGCTGGGGGCATCACTGCGTGAGGAGACCAGCTGCTCCTGCTGCCCACTCTGCCTTGGGCATGTGCTCGCTGTGGGTGCGCGGCTGCCGCAGGAATTCCTGTGGGAAGAGGCAGCTCTGACATGGCCCTGGGGCTCTGGTGGCCCATGGCTGTGTTCCCCAGCACATGAGTGCCACCCTGGAACACTCCAGCTCCACAGCCACAAGCTCATGGGCTCAGTCAGGAATTTGACTTTAAAACACAAATATATATATATATATATTTCTTTAGTACCTCGAGACAGCATCAAGAGAATAAGCCACACACTTGTTCCCAAGAGGTACTTTACTGATAATTTAGGGGAGAAAAAAAAGGGAGAAAAAGTTCAAAAGGACACCACACAAGAAGACAAAACATCCTGCCACAGCACTGACCCAGCACATACTAATCCACATCACCCAGTCAAAATCCAAACCCTCCAGCTGTAAACTACCCAAAACATCAAGAAAGAAGTAAAGAGGAGAAGAAGAGGGAGCAAGAAGAGAGAAGAAGGAGAAAGAGGGAGACAGATTTTATAGCTACCACTGACACCTTGTGGAAAACCAGCTCTCACATGCCCAGACGGCAGGGTCATGGCCACATGGACAGCGCATGCCTTTGGTTTTATCTGCTCTGGTCCCTACGGCTACCCCTGGCCCAGGAAGGGCCTTTGACCCTCCAGCCACTCTGGGGTTCCAGACCAGGGTGAGAGGCAGTGTTCCCACTGTTCCTGCCAATTTGAGGCTGGGTTAGGGGCTCCAGGAGATGTGGAGTGTTGAAGTTTTCCCAGGATGGCTTTCACTGGCAGCTGCTCCAGGGTTTCCCCGTGAGGGCTCCAGGAGCCTGCCATGAGGGATACGAGGTCACCTCAGCTCCAGGAGGTTTGACTCAACACTTCCCTACTACACACACACACACATGCAGCCCCTCAAGGTGTTTCCAACCCAACAATTACTGATCTGGTGCCTAACACACCCACAGTAAGGCATGAAGGGAAGGGGAAAGGCAGTACAAGGGAGAGAAAGCAGCAAGAGGGACTGTGTGAGGGAAATAACAATTTATTGCCTTTTTTTTGAATAAAGAGCTGCAAGAGCTCTACTAATGCTGCCAGTGGGGTGGCCTCTTGGAGAGCTGAAGAGAATTCTGGGGGCTGGGGAACGTCCTGTTTGGGGGGGTGCCAGGATCCCATGGGCAATCACTCCCTGCCCTGACTTGGAGTGGAGGGGCAGTGGTTGCTGCCCTGGGTAGAGGAACATGCCAATGCCAACGCCTGTCCCGGCTCCTCCTGGGGCTACTCATGCTCTGCAGGGACGCCTTCCTCTGCTAAGCTGCCTTCCTCTGCCTTCAAAACATCTTCAAGTTCTCGAATTCTTAGCTACCGAGTGGTAAGAAAGCAATGAGAGCAAATTAGGAAAAACTATCAAGGTCTTCAGTGACGTTGTCTGCTCTGTTCTGCTTTACAGCTCCATAAATCCTCTATGCAAGGACACATAGAGAAAGCATTGAACACCTGCAAAAGTGCAGTAATGCATACAGTTCTAAACAGAGATCAAGAGCTCTGCTGACCAAAGGCAGCTGTTGTTCTCCTTTGGGGGTGTCTGCATCTTCTTCTTTTCAGTTATTAATATTACAGAAATCTTCCAGGAGAATTCTAATTTTGAAGTGGACTCATAAAAGAGTGGGATGAACAATAAGGGCTACACTTCCACTCAGAACAAAGCACACATGGAGCTTCTTCCTGCAGTTAACCAAGGAAGAAAACCTTGCCAGTTATTCATCCACAAGAGAGAAATCCCTGACTTGAAGGAATGTTCCCCTTCCAGTTCCTTGGTAGGTTGCAAAAGCAGGGAGGAAATTAAGAAAATTAAATCATTTCTACTTCTTTAATCATCCCTTCAACAATTTCAGTGACCACACATCGAGAGGGCCGTAAGAATAAGAAAATAACTGACTCACTTTGCCCGTTCACTCCAACTGTTGGGAAACATTTCCTTCCCCCTCACAGTGTAAATGCTACTGGGAATTCTCAAACTAATGAATGTCACTTTTTTGTTTAACCTGTTGTAGTAACTTTAAAGTTGCCTGAAAAGAAGATACTCTTCTATTCTCTCCTTTGACATATTAAAATTTTGACACTCATTGCAAAAAAGTCTATTCAGAGTTTTCACTGAAGCAATTAATGGTCTTAATGTTTTTGCAAGATTGTGCCTTTACAACTTCAACAACAGTTTTGCTGTAAACTTCTAGAAAATATTTAAGAAAAAGTTTACCCGTATCATCTCTGCCATGTGTTTGCATTCCAAATGTGCCGCTCTCGCTGCTGCAACCTCTTCTTCCAGTTCTCTGTTTCTTTCTGTAGCTGCCTAGAAGGACATTTGGAAAGTATTGAAGTCCAGAGGGATGGTAACAAGACACAGAGATGACTCTCCTCATTCACTATATTGGGGCCCCACACAGCAGCCTGTCATTTGTCAAGTGCTTTCACTTTGCAACTGGGAAAACTCATACCAAGACACACCTCTAAAAACATCTTGTACATATCTAGAATATTAAAGGAACATTTTCTATTTAGTTAAAGAAATGGATGTAGCATTATATTCTTGAAGCACCTCTAATAATAAAAACTGCAGCTGGAACCTGAAAGCAAAAAGGCCAAGTTAAACAAATCCACCTATTCCCTTCCTCTTTGCCTTTTCACTAAGGTTGTCACCTGAGGCAACACAACCACAGCCTCTGGGTTCCAAAACACAATGGGGTGTCAACACAGCATCTCCAATTTCAGGGACAAGATAGAGAATTCTTCAAAAACACCTTGCCTTTGGCACCTGAGTTCCAATTAAGGTGCCAAGAACAGATTGCTTTTCAGCTCTAAACTAGTCACAGTTTCCCTACCTCAAACATCTCTGAGCTCTGCAATGTTTTAAAGCATGAATTGGGTTGTGGTTTGGTTGGTTTGTTTCTGCTTTGTTTCTGGTTTGCTTGGATTTTTGTTTTGTTTTGGTTTTTTGTTTGTTTTGTTTTGTTTTGTTTTTCTCACTGCTGGGTTCCTTCACCTGTAACTACTCTGTTCAATTTTTGTCTACAAATTATCAGGAAGTTCTCTTCCAGTAAATATTCTGAATACTTTGCTTAGTTACTACATCTCATTTTACAGATGGACATAAACCTGTATGTGCATATCCAGTTGAACCAAAATGGGATTAAACTGCTACATCTTTCTTACCCATCCCTACGAAATTGAGGAAAGCAGAAAAATGCAGATGACTGCTAAGAATGTCCTTGGAAACTTGGAGTGCCACCAAAAAGTTCAGGAACTGGTCTATAGTATTAATTCACTTTTTCTTTCTTTAATTTCTCCAAGCTGAAAAAATTCCTTTCAAGTTCCAACAAACACAAAAACCATCACCAGATACATTTGTCCAGAGAAAGGCCTGGACCCAGGATTTCATTTGGAAAAATACTTTCAGCACAAGCAGGAACTCCAGAACTGCTCTAATGCAAATTCACAGGCCATTTTACTGTACTGTTTTCTATCCAAAAAAATCTTTTCACTTTGGCTGATGACTGACTTGAAAACAAAAAGGCCCAAAGTGACTCTGGGCTTCAAGTGACATCACAGAGGTCAAGGAAAAGTAGTTAATATTAGAAGTCATTTCATACACACACATTGAAGGTTGCATAAATACAAGGGAAGTCACTGAGTTTGGAAAAGGAAAACAAAGCAGGAAGTGTGGGAGACTGCATCTTGACTAGAGGCACTCAAGTGAGAGAAACATTAACAGACATTCTAATCATTTTACATTTTGGATCATCTCACACACCCACAAAAGAAAAGACTTTGGAAACAGACCTCCACAGAAGGCCCACCAAAGAAAAAGTCCAAAAGAGCACAGAGCTTACCAAGCTACTGCACGGTAAGGTCTGTCAAAAGGCTTGACCTTTGCCTCATCCCACAGCTTTCACTGCTTAACACACCTCAGAAGAAAAATTCAAAAATCCTGCTCGAATACTCCCCCTACGCTTCCACACTGCCAACAGTATTTTCACATTACAGAAACCTTTCCCCAGCTGCTGTTCAAACCTCAGTCTCACTCAAACTCACAGGATAAGCAGCATCCACGTGTGAAAGCCCCTCAGATGTGAAAGAGATGTTGGATGTTTTGTTAATCAGGCACGTGGCATTCCAAGCCTGGCTAGGAGATTCCATCCCTCCAGAAATGAAATTGTTCAGGGGGTCAGTGCTTGCTGAGACTGCCGGCAATGGCATCCCAGGAATTACTTGGATTCAAACACTCAAACCAACCAACCACCCAACCACCTCTTCCATTGAGAACTTGAAAGCTGAGGGCTCACAAGATTCTCCTGCACCATTTTGCTCTTGTGAAGTGCTCCAGTTACTCACACCCCCCCTTCAATCCTAACAATTACAGTGCAGGTGCTTACAATTCCCATGGACAGGTAGGAGAGGTCTGGACAGTGCTACTTCCTTGTTATTCCCCAGCTAGTGACTGTGCTTTGGATTCAGCCCCTGAGAGTACTTTTCCAAGCAATTTATTACACTTATTCCAAGAGGAAAAGAAAGCAAACAATGTCCTTACTTGCTGAATGTCTCCAGAAGTCAGTTGCAAATTTGCTTTTTCAGCCTGAGGGAGTCTCCTTCTGAGATCATCAGCAGCGTCCACGTCTGATGGATTTCTATTCTGCGCCTCACTCGAGCTGGAAAATAGGAACGTTTATAAAACCCCAACAAACATGAGTAGTCCTTTCAACTTACAATGGTGCTTTACTTCAGTTACCCAATTGTGGGCCCAAAGTTCTAAATATTCACTTCAGTGAAATTATGCCCTGCAGGTGTCATCATACTATTGCTCTTTGAAACAAGGGTCTCATAGAATTGATTGTTGTGCAAGATAGGAGAGATGGAGCAGCAGGAACTTGACTCGGATACACACTGTGGGTTAACAAAGTTGGTTGAAGCATAGCAGGCTCTTTATTATTTTCCATTATCTTTAGAATTGATAACCTTTTAGGATGCTTGGAAAACATCCTTCCAATCAGGTGAATTAAAATGACCAGCAAGTTTCTGTTTGTCTCTGCAGTAAGGATCATTTTTTAACCCTAATGGCTGTCATCTCAAAACCATCTCTTGTCATGAGACAAATGCACAAACACAGAACAAACCTCACTTTTACATACTTCAGGGATATATGCATTTAAAGTGAAAACAAGCAACTCATCATAAACACAATAAAAATTAAAGGACTAGTCCCCTAAACTGCCTAGTATCTTAATTTCCTTCACCATTTCAGTTCAAAGAAGATCTACTGGGCACTCAGCAGAATCAGCCCTTGAGCTTCTATATCTAAAGTGAAAAATTGTCCTGTATTATAAAAATACCTATTTATGCAACTAGTTCCATAATTCTGAGAGCAACTCTTCTAATTTCAAACTGGACAACTTTTAAGTTCTTTCAGGAACTGACAATCAGGGATCCCATGGTCTGATATGTGTCAGCTTCCACATTATTTGAAGTATGTAAGACTGCAAAAAAGAGTTGCTCCACACAAAACTGCAAGAGCCCAGGGGCACTAATAGGAAATGTACTGCAAATAGAAACAGGATTCAACGAAATCCAAAACTGGCATCATATCCCAGAGAACCGTAACCACTGAAATGGCTTACCTTTGTCTGCAGCTAGTCTTAAATATTAATTACAGAAATGACAGTAAACTGCAATATAATCAATCGGATTTTTTCCAAATGACAAAGGATCACTTTCCCCCTGGATTTGTGCACAGGCATCATTAATATTGTCCACGACTGGAACTTTGCCTGATGATTTATGCTTTCTCACAGAAGCTGAGCAGCAAAAAGACACCAGTGCCCCGTGAATGTGGGGAACAGGGACTTTGAGTCTTGCCTTTCAAGACATTACTACTACTACTGAAGGATGAAATTTCAGGTGTTTAGCTGCAGCCTAGAAATATTTAATAATGGAATAAATACTAAATCTATTTGGATTTATAAAAAAGATGGACTGCCTCTCTGAGATCAGAGTAACTCTATGTCACCAGCAATTGTCCCATAGGGTGCCAAGCATACAAAACATTTCATACATTTAATAAATGCAGGAGATAAGGATCACTAAAACCTGCACGTACCACAAGAACACCAGAAGCACATTATTACCCTTCAGTATTTACTTGGAGAGCCACACCCAGACCAACGTGACCCAAAGGGCAAAAGATCAACGCTAATGTAAGTAAAATCACAATGTTTAATGCAACTCCGAGCTACTGCATACAAAGATGTGGAAAGAAGAGGAATCTGAAAAGCCAGGCCAGCTGTAAATGGAAGACAAGCTTCTGTGTGGACATCACATTGCAGGTTTAAGAGACTTGATTTTCCCTGGCAGGGGAAAACAGGGAGGCAAGAAAGACAACTCATCTTACTCAGAGATGATGCAAGAAGTAGGACTTTCAGCTAAAGACAACTGCAAGCCACACAGCACCAAGCTCAGCAAAGCTCTGGTGAGGGGGAGAACAGAACCCAAACTCAAAACTGGGGAAGACTTGGGCCAGCAAACAAGGGCTGTGGAAAGGGCAACCATTTAGTTACTTTGTGGGCAGCAGGGAGATCTTCTTGCTTCTTTAAACCTGCTGACATTTAATATTTCTGGCACGGAGAGCACATGACACGAAAGCAAGGGAACAGCCACTTTTTGTAAAGTTAATAAATTCCACCTTTAAATCTTTAAGGAAATGACATTGGCTTTTGTGGCAAGCAGCTTTAAAGAAAGCTGTTCCTTTCAACTCTCCTATTGATTACCTCCTTAAAAAAAAAACAAAAACCACCCCCTCCAAAAAAGACCAATCAAAATACCTACACATCAAAACTTACTCAGAGGAAAATTTAACTATTCAATTAACTGTTCTGCTTAACTGGTCTAGATAGAGAGGGAAAGAAAGACAAAATCATAAAGAAAAGAAGATCATTGTTAACCACACATAATTTTTCTTGAAAAGGATCAAAGATTACTCCTTTCTAAATCATGAAAATACTATCATCTCTAGCAGAGACATACTCTAGGTTATTTGGCAACCTACAAAAATAATGCTAATGAACAGCAGGGAAAAAAATAAATGGAAGACTTCATCAGAAATCTGCTTTTTCACCTCAAGAATTGAATGCACTTAGTCTACTCAGCAAACAACAGCTGCAGTGAAGAAAAAACTTAGACTCGTAATCAAAATCTCCTCTGTCACATCCGTATCATTCTGAAGTTTTAAAACTTCTTTAAATTAGTCTGAAGTCTCAGAGGGAAAATAAAACAAACAAACAACCCCCAAAACAACCAACCAAAGAAAAAACCCAACACACACCTAAATGTGAAGGTGTTACCCACAAATCCTAACGATTTGCAATATGCAAATTCCTTTGTTAGCATATATATCAATAAGTCATTAGCATACGTACAGATCCATTCCTCCACAAGCCTAATTTTTCACTTCAGAAAAAATATCCCAGTGCCATGGAGTGGCTTGTAGGAGCCCCATAATCCAAGAAAACAGTAGAGTAAGTGTTTGGCTGAGGACTTGGTACATTTGATGGGTGTTGCCCCCAAAAATCTTGAGCCATATTCTCCTCACAAACTTCTGAATGCATTCAACTAACAAGCCAAGCCATTGATTTAGACTGGGTATGAGCAAGAAATTCTTCCCCGTCTGGGTAGTGAGGCACTGGAACAGGTTGCCCAGAAAAGCTGTGGAAATGTCCAGGGTCAGGTTCAACGGGGCTTGGAGCAACCTGGGCTGGTGGAAGGAGTCCCAGCCCAGGGCAGGGTGGTTGGAACGAGCTGATCGTTGAAGGTCCCACCCAAAGCATCCTATGACAGAGAGCACTCAAGAATAAATCTAACAGCAATCATAGGACACACAAACTTAAATCATGTAAAGCCTGGTGTGACTAACACATCTGCAGTGAAACCCACAGAAACTCACCAGACGCTGCACTGCCGCGGCCAAGCACCATCCTGATGGGGCCTCGCTATGTCTTTCGTGAGCCAGCGCTGCTGGATGGCCGGCACTTGCGGGAACACTGGAATTCCGCTGCTCGCGGGAGCGAGCGCTGAGTCCGGGACAGGCACGAGCGCAGCGGGTTCTTCCAGTCTTGCCTCCTCCTTCAAAGCCTTCACCAAAGTGATAAGCGGCACCAGGCTGGAGGCAGGCATGGCTGATTCTATCCATGGATGCTGCCCAGAGGAAAAAGACAAAGACAAAAAAGCAATGAACCAGGACTTGCCAAACTCCCAGATTCAAACAGGGCTCCTCTGGTTCCCAGAAAGGTGCAGAAACAGGACTGAGGGGACCATCTGCACTTCCATCTCCATGCTGAGGACCTGCCATCACAGGCCCACTAGTTCATTTATTCAGCTGTCTTCAGCTTGCTGAGGTTTTTGCCCTGCTGCTGCTCTAGGAATGCTGCTTTTTGTCCCAGAGTTTTCTTCCTTTCAGGAAACCCCAAACACTCACGTGGGTTCTTCCATTTTTAAAGACATATGCTGTGCCAATTTTCACAAAGAGAGCATTTTCTACCTTTCCATCCCCTGCCCCTGCTGTGCTGCCTGGCCCCTTCCTTCCCAGCACGGACAGCCCAGGGGCAGGTCCTGCAGCTCCCAGTCTGCCCCCAAACCTGGCAGGAACCCTGGAGCAGTTCTCATCTGCTCCAGCATGCCAGGCAGCAAATGGGGCTGGGACAATTCCTGCTCAGCTGTCCCTCTTTGGGTGGCAGAAACCACTAAGAGTGTGCCAGGAGGAACAAGCCAGGACCCCTCTGAGGCTCACCGGGAGCCCCCCAGAGCCCGTTCCTTCCCTGATCACTTGGGTGGCACTGCTTCCCTTGGATTCCTCCACTACCATTTCGTGCCTCTGGACCCAGCAGCGTTCTGCTTCAGTCCTTTTGCCACCAGGTAAAACTCAATGTACTCCCAAAGTACAAGACAGGGCCAAAGAAATCATCAGAGAAGTGGAGAAGCACTCCTTTGAGGTTCTCAGGACATACTGGTGCCACCTTTCAGTATTTCAGGAAAGCTTAGAAGGAGGTTAGGAACACACTCTTTATTAGGATCCATCGCAAAAGGACATGGGCTAATATTTTTAAACTAAAAGAGGCTCGATCCAGATTAGTTCTAAGGAAGAAATTGTTTGCTACAAGCATGCTGAAGCACTGGCACAGGGTGCCCAGAGAGCTGCTAGGTGCCCCAGCTCTGGAAATCTCCACCATCAGGTCTCACAGGGCTTTGAGCTACTCGATCTACTTGAGGATGTCCCTGCTCCTTGCAGGGTGCTTGCACAAGATGACCTTTACAGGTCCCTTCCAACCCAAACCCATCTAGGATTCCTCACACTTCTCATTTGAAAAGGACTAAGATTGGAGATGATTATGAGGGGAGCCCATCGCATGCCCTGCAGTTCGGTGGATGATGGACCCATCTCTCAGGCAGCTGCTTCACCTGCAGCCACACTGCACTTACCTGCAGCAGCTCCTGGGCAGACCAACGCCTGTCCTGGTCTGTCTCCAGGCAGCAGGTCAGAAAGTCGCGCAGCCAAGCCGAGACTTCCTTGGGCTTCTCCAGCTTGGGTGTCCCTCCTCTGCTTATCAGGTATTGAGCCTAGAGAAAAAGGAACAAGGAGATTCCACCTGTTTCTTTCATAGCCAGAGCTGCTCTCCCAGACCCCACTGTTTAAGCTCCAGTCTCCAGCGGCACTTTCTTCCCTGGAAGAGCTGTAGAGATGACCTTCCTAGACCAACAAAAAAGTCAAACCCTCATTCAGCCGCAACTTTCCCAATACCCAAAGGATCTTGCCTTGACAGCTGATACCTTTGGCTGATCCAGTCGGTAGGAACTACATCAGCAAAAGCATCTTTTGCTTCTTTGAGGGTGGACTAGCTTGACAGGCTATTTTCAAGAGGGAGTTTGGTCGAAATATACCATTTCCAAGGATTAGAACATAAAACATGTCTTTGCACTGCTGCCTGAACCCTGAAGCTACCATAAACCAAAAATCGTAATTGTTTTCTCCTGTTCTTGATAAAAACAGTAACTGGAAATGTAAAAAGGAAATCCATCAGTTATTCCTTGGCTAAAGAACCACACGTTTGGAACCTCACGTGCAACACAGACCGTTAAGCTGCCTGCACCAAGGTAGTGTGATGAAAATGCCTCTTTGGGCAGACAGGAGCCACCTGCAACTATGTCTCTCAGCAGCCTCAAAACTCCAGATCAGCTTCACTTATGCAGGAAAAGAAAAAATTCCACTGGTCTAACCAGAAAAAGGACTAATGCCATCTTTGAATGGCCTACATGCTACTTCTCTTCTGAGCTTCCCCCACTGATGGAAGCAAAACTACAGCAGATGCTGATGTGCTCCAGGGACATTCGTAGAACTGCACCTTGGTGGAACTAGTTCAAGCTGGTGGGAAAGGCATTTTGTCTTATGGCAGATGGAACACGGGACAGACCAGAAAGACACGGCTACCAATGGCTATTTGCAGCTTACTGTTGTAGAACTTTCATTTCCGTAAGGAACGCCTCCTTCTATCATTTCTAGTCCCACGATGCCAAGTGACCAGACGTCCACTTTGGGGCCGTATGGTTGGCCTGTCACAACTTCCGGTGCCATCCACCAAGCAGTCCCAGCCACCGAGCTCCGATAACTCTGCTCAACACTGAGCTGAGCACAGAGGCCAAAATCGGCTGAGGAGAAAAACAAACACTGTCAAAGTCAGCTCCAGTTAGGAAACCAAACCAAAGAATTGCCCACTTGAAGGCTGACACTGTGCTCTTCAAAGGAGCTGGAAAAACAGCCGTGCTCTGTTTTGTGGGGGTTATAGCCAAGGAACTATGGAATTGCCCACCCGAAAAAACCCTCATGTTTTCCACACTGCCCCCAGCAGTGGCTTTTATTGACTTGAAGCTATAGATTGTAAGTCCCTCCCTCTGGAAGGGGCACACACAAGCCAACACCACTCGTGACACCTTGTGCCTCTCTGCAGGGTGCAGCTGTGCTCTCAGGTGCCAGCAGGGGTCTGTGCACTCGCACAAGCACCATTTTTGGGGAACTGGCAGTCACTCAAAACCACCCCCACAGCCCCAGAATGCTGCACCTGACCAAGAATACCCACCCAACTTGACAGATCCGTCTGTTCTCATGAGAATGTTGGAGCTTTTGATGTCTCTATGGATCACTCCATGGGAATGAAGGAAAGACAATCCTTGCAGGCACTGGAAGAGGAAAAAGAAACCCAAGGACAAAAATTACTCATCTGGTTTCATCACACAAGAAAGGAAACTGTTCTAAAAGACTTCCTTGCCAGGGGAGGAGAGTAATGGTAGACGACGGTGCTGTCAAGAGGAAGAGCTTGCTGCTCCAACCCCAGCAGAGCAGTGTCTCTCACAGGAAAGGCCTATCGGCTTTTCAAAGACAAATGGTAGTTGTTGTTCTCGCCTGTCCCCTGCAAACCCAGCCAGAAAGATGCTGTTGCTGCAGTGGGTGTGTTCTCCCAGGCAGAGGATAAACAAGGCTTTGCAAAAAAGAGAAAGGCCCTCTGTCCGCTCGGAGGTGCATCACTTTGGGGTGGGAGGCTGAACAACAAAGACTTAATTGCTGGCCTCACAGCAGACTTGGAAGCAGCACCTGAGTCACTTTTCAGAAGCAAACATAATTTTGGATGTAATGCTATCTTTTCAAGCTGAGCACTGTGGGAAACAAGTCACTATTTTTATTGGCACTTTGCTTAAAATTCTGCCACCAGCATGTTTGCTTTTACAGGCAAGGAGGGCAGTGCAGAAGGGCTGCAGGCACGTGTTACAGAGGCCAGGTGGAGAACAGCAAGGAAAAATGAAAACCACAGAAGGGGAATACAACAACAGGAGATAAGAGCATAAGAACAGAGTACAGTGAAGGCAGGGACACACACATGCAGGCAATTCACTCCTGATGCTCTTTCTTTGCTGTATCAAAACAGCAACACAGAAACAAAGTGCAGAACATGAACTCACTCCTCTTCTTACCACCTGTTTAGCAGGACAATCCTGTCCAAGCCCAGCCAGGACCCCTTACCTCCCGACTGACAGCTGCCATGTCTCCTTCAGACAGGACTGCTTCGCTGATAATATCATCTAAAGTGCCTCCATCCATGTACTCCATTACCAGCCAGAATTCTTCCTCCACAAGGTAGCTGAAAGAACAAAAGGAGGGTGTGGAGATGAATGTGCACACCTAAAGTGCCTTCTGGAAAAGCAGACACTTGAGTTTTGTTCCCAGGTCCCTTTTAAATGAAGACACAATGAAAGGAATAGACATTCTGTCTAGGCTCTACAGTACTTGCAGTCTGTGCAGTCCAAAGGAGAAAGGCACATCCAGGAAAAAGGAGATGCCTCAGATGGCCAGCAAGGCAAGAAGGCAGTTTAGTAACCAACAAGAGAAAAACACTGTCCCACTATGTGTTTCTGGAAACAAGCACCTAGTCTTCCTAGCCCTCACAGCAATGGAAAACTGGGGGAAAAGCCCCAGGGAAAGAATTCCTAGGATGGCTTATCAGCTGTTGAAAAAAATCCACCCCCAAAACTCCAAAACAACAGGGAAGGAGTGAGCTTACGGGCTATTAATTTAGTAAGAGAGGGCTGATCCAGGTTTTTGAACACTCTTCAAACTGTGTGTGCCAGCAAAGATTAATGCAGACAAAAACCAACCTCCTCCCACCCATTGGAAATGAGTAGATGAATGATAATTGATTAACCATTAACAGCTCGATATTCTGCCAGTCACCAAAGAGGTATTTAATCTTGCATGCTTGCAGTACGGAAAGAAACTTTTGTGTGATGACAGCAGAACCACTCACCTGCCTAAATAGTCAACCATGTTGGAATTCTTTTTGGTCCTCATGACCTCTAATTCATTCAGAGTTGATTCCTTGCTCCACGGTCTTTGAAGGTTAATTTTCTTTATGGCCACCTAAAAGGACAGTGTGAAAATCACTACCTTGAGAAGTCAGTGGCACAAGATCACAGCCAATGTGGAGCAAGTGAGTTTGGAATGACACAGCCAAGCTCTGCCCAGCTGCCTTTTTGCTTAGACAGCACAGTAGTAGGGAAGTGACATGACAATGGCCTATTTCTCGGCTTGCCTGCCTGCCAGTGACAGGACACACGGCCACGGACATGCTGCCTTCTTGACTTGGGAAAAATGGTCTCTCAACTCTCAGCCTCAAAGCTCCCCACACACATTCTTCTCAAAGGGACTTAGTTAATCCCAACTACTGTCATTCACACAACTTTCACAAGCAGCAACTGATTTTGTTCCTGTGAAAAAACATCAGAGTAGCTGGGAATCCTCTGCCACTTCTGGGGGGTTTGCTCACTATTTCACTAACTGCTGCTATTCTGGATGGAACAACAAAGTAAATACATACACTAGGGATAAAATGCTGTCCCAAAAGACCAGTGAACTTACTCCCCAAACCACAATCCTAGCACTGCCCAACTTCATGAATTTTGATTTTGCTACATTCCTTAACAGGGTGCACATTTGCAATTGCTCTGTGGGCTTAAAAAGAACTAATCCAGGTGTTGGTCCTCTATGCATATACCCCAGGACATAAGCAAGGCTTAGGGCTTTTAAGACCCCTTGCACATCTGTCTCTAAGCGCACTTCCCAAGCACAGCACTTCAGGTGGATAAGGAACTACCAGGAAGATTCAGCTGTATTTGCTGACAGCCAGAAACAAAAATTTAGGAATCCAAAGCTGGTGTCCCAAAGAGCAGTGAGATTCTCTAAGATGCCTCTGTGCCTGATTCTTACTAGGAGCATCCCTGTAAGGGGCTCTCACGGACAACAGACCTTGAAACAGGATGCTATTGCTTAGGAGACACCTTTGCTCTTGATAAACCTCTTCTCAGTGATCCCTCTGTGTGACTCAACCAGATTCACTAGGACTAAAACACCAGTCTGTGTCCCAAGCGCGAGCTCTCCCTTCATTACGTTTTGCATTGTATTTTGGAGATGAAACACACCATAGAAAAAATTGCTAACTCCTATCTGTCTCTGAACCTGCCATTAAGAGACTGTGGGCCTGGATGACAGCACTCACCATCACCTCGGCACTGCATATTTAGCCATTGAGCCCAAACCAAAGTGTCCTTCTGCGAAAGATACTACTGCCCTCCTTGCATTCTTTCTGCCAGCTGAGAAGGACAAAGCCTGTCCAAAGGGTATTTTGCAGGCCGACACTGGTCTGCACTTCTTTGGCCTTTGCAGCGAAGATCTACCGGTGACCCAAAGTTCCAGCCACAGCTCGCACCAGAGGGGAAAGCACTGGGAAGCTGCACAATCTGGGCGGGTTGTTCACACTTACCTCCATTCCTGTGGCAGTGTCCACTGCTCTACAAACAGCTCCAAAAGCCCTAGAGGAAAGGAGAAGCGGTTTGCACCACCTTGGAGTGAAAGCCAAAGCCAGCCCACACAGCACATCTCTGCTGTAAAGGCCTAAAAGCTGCAGGATCCACGAGGGCTCTTGCATCAGGCACGATTCCTCTCCAGTGCATTTGCACTCCAGCTATTCCTTAAGCTTTGGGGTTTACTGCCTTGGCTAAAAAAGGGACTTTATTCTTTCCTCTCTGCTTTCAGTGTCTAAACTATCTGGTTATAATGCTGACCACCAAATAGTTCCTTTAGCAAAGCACTGGAAAGAAACCTTTCTGACAACTGTTATCTGACAGTTCTCAGCTGCTAGGCTGCTCTTTTAGGCAATAAAGATGCTTCTCTTTTCATTAGAATGGCCGTATTCTTTTGAGACACACAAAAATGATTACTGCTAAGAAAATACGCCAACAGATGGCACACACTGGAGGGACAGGAGATCTTCCAGATCCTGCTCCGTGTTGCAGGCAAGACATGTGCGAGCATCGGGATGACGCTGACAATGCCTTGTGACCACAGGTTGAAATTCAGACCAGGACTGAGAGACAGGACAATCTAAACCCAGTGTCTGAACACGTTTGCAGTTTGCTCGACTTCACGCTTGACAGATGTTACACCAGCAAAGTACCCAGCCCATGGTTTTGTACAAGTAACCGTGGTTGGACTCACCCACTGCCAATATTTTCTAATTCAACGTATTTCTGCCAAGGATCTTCCCTGCTCACCATTCTCCCTGAAAGAAAGAAAATGCAAGAGGCTCACTTTAAAATGGAGATGTCACCTTCCAGGAGATCCAAAATGCAGCCCTACTGTCTGGGGCTCTGAGCCCTCTGGGGTCAGCCGGGGAACAATAACAACAACAACAGGAACAACAACAACAAGAGAGACAGCTCCGTAGGACAGATGATCTGCACAAAGACTGATTTTCTGCAGGCCTTGGAAGGGTTACCTTGACAGGAAACAAAGCACATGGAGAGACGTCGAGAGCAGACAGAGGTCAGAAGAGAACAAGTACCAAGGCAAGGAAGTTTGTCATCTCTAAACATTAAGGAGAGCTGGAACAACAGAGCCTTTCTTTTCCTGCCGATAACCATTCTGGGAGGAAGGCTCCAGCCTCTGCAGTCACACCAGCAATCAGGGGCAGGGCACGGAAGACAAGAGGTTGGCAACGCCCAAGAATGAACCCTGACAATCCCAGTGAAGAAGGCACAGCCAGACCAAACCCAATTACAAGATTTCAAGACACAGTATTATTGGCTTGGAGATTAGACACAAGGAAGTGCAGAGCAATCCACTTGGTCCCAGCAGCTGATGGTGGACATACAGTAAGCTGCGTTCTCTTCTGAACCCAACCAGTTGTTATCTCAGAACACAGCAATGGCAGCTATTACATGCAAGAAGCAGATTCAGTTGGTTGGACTGAAGAATCCCCAAGGGCTTGCTGTGTTTTCCTACAACATGAGCTGTACAGGGGCTGGGGCCAAAGCTGAGCATTCTAAGAGTGTTAACTGGCTGGGAATCAGCCATGACAAATCGCTATGTATCTGAGGAATATTCAGTGGATGGGCTGCAGGCTCACTCCTGAGAAATGCCTGCAGTTCACTTTTCCCTCATCACACCATGTAGATGCGTCTCTCTGATACATCTACATACATGCATAACACCAAGAAATTCAATGTATCTCTGATCCATGCATAAAACTAAGCAATGAAATAGGGATTGTTACAAAAGCATCTTTTTTTGCCTTTGGTGGAATAGTGAAAAACCCTCTTCCCCTCTAGTTGTGCTGTCACCTGATGTTCTTTCAAAGGAGTTCTCACAGACAAAATTGTAGCACCCTTATAAAAATAAACAGTAGAAATAACAGGGGTAGTAATGACAGTCCTAAAGGCAACACAATAAGATACCTGGGGCAGGAGAGCTCCTTGACGATGGTGGACAAAAAAAACCCAACTCCACAAAAACACCCAAACCCAACCCAAACCAAACATAAAAACCCCACAAACCCCAAATCCAATCAATTTCCATCAAGTCAGGAAGCCAAATATTCCAGTCACTTTGGCCACTAGCAAACAGGACTTCACTAGGTGACTCACACGGTCACAGCCTTCTGCTCATCTGCAAACATTCCCTGCTTTTGCCCTGAGCAGAGAGGGAAGCTCAGGCAAACCAACCCAGTCCGAGCTGCCCTCACAGGCAGCACAACACCCCGAGTGCTCTTGCTGACTCAAAGCACTACAACAGTTTTAGTAACAAGTCCTAAATGCTTCTGTGACGCTGAACTGAGGAGGAACATTTGGCACAGCTCATGCTGAGACTGCACACACCACACTGCTGCAGCAGACAAGAAATACACAGCACGTACTCATTATGTTTAGGCACGCCTCCTCCTCCATGTCCTGCAGCGAAGGTACCTCGCCTGGGCTCAGGTTTTCAGACCGGGCAGTGAAGGCTTCTTTAGGTGATGACGAAGCTGCAGCAGCAGGTTCCAGGACAGAACCTGAGTACATCTGGGACAAGAGATTAGTTTGTATCAGAAAGGTGCCTGGCAGGGATTGACCCGAGATCCCATTTTGAACAGAAGCCTTAAGGAAGATGCTGAGACATCCAGGGCTCTTAAACGGGATTTTTTTCATGTGCCCTTCTCAGACTGAATTGGTAAAAACAAGAAGTTGGTTTTACATCAATTCATAGCCACTTTCATCTTCCACTATCACCCATTTTCTAAAAGACCAAAGACCTCTTCAACAATGACTGCTCCACTTCCTCCCAAGATCTCCCTTCCCCCTTCAAGGGCTGCAGAGACAACTGCAGCTCCAAATTCGAAGGTTCTACCTCATTCTCTTCATTCATCGTCTCCTCCTGCACCATGGGCACAAAGTGCCTCTCCACCAGCTGCTGAAACCCATCCATTTCCTCTGGGCAGCTTCTTCTTTCTTCCTCCTGTCTCCCTTCAGCTGCCGAGGTCTTCCTCTGAGCTTCGGGCAGCTCTGCTTGTTGCTTTGTCTCCATGTTCTGTAAACAAAAATGGAAAAAAGGTTACTGGCACCTGTCGTCAGGCTCTGGATTTTCCACTTTTGGTCTCAAAATCGCATTCAATCGCAGCCACTTCTTTCTGCTTCTCCACACAGCTCTGCTTCCACTGGAACCCTCCAGTCCTGCTGCTGATCTCTGAGGATTACAAGATGCTGTATTTTCAGTGCCAGTGGAGTGGAAAAGGCTGAAGGAGGAAAACACCTTTGGGGGAAAAAACAGCCACCTCTGCAGGGGGAAAACATCTCTCCTTGCTCAGGATCACTTGATGGACTGTATCTCTCCTCTTGCCATGAACGGACACTTTTAGGTCAGCTTTGCATCTCCAACTGCCTTGGAGCAGACCCAGAGGATTCATTTTCGATACATAGAGAATATGTAGATGTGTATGTATTGCTATTAGAACCACACCTGCTACTTTCTGTCCCAACACACATCAACATTCTGGACCCACTGCACTGATCGCCAGCAGAAGCTGCTACGAGGGGATGTTTACGCAGGTAACACAATGACTCTGGAATTAAACTCGAAGTGTCTAAATAGAAGCAGGGAGCATTTCACTTTTCTCATCTGTCTAACTCAGTTCCCTTCAGCATTTCAGGTTTTATGGAGCAGCTGCTCAGAACTGCATGCCAGCCCCTTAGAGACCAACCTCTCTATGATGCAGAGCCGTGCAGAATTCTTCTCACCAAACCTGGGTCACGGCAAAGTTAAGCGGGTAGTCTAAGTTGTGCCTGGAGCTACTTAGTCTGTGGAGAGGGGCAGCTGACTCCAGGGCACGGTGTTGCCTACATAGCCTGCAGGGCTGGGAACTGCGTCTTTGAAACACTCTCTCCTCCGGGGACAGAAAGCCTGCACACAGGCCGCTTTTAAAGTCAAAATCATACTAATGGTAGTTCTTATTTGATACCAAGAGAGATTCACAGCCCCTGTCAGAAGCTCAGGAAACTGAGGCCTGACCATGAAACTTCCAAGCCCTTTTTCCGGCTCTCAGGGGCTGCGGTGAATTGCTGTGCCATTGCAGGGCTCCAGCTCTCAGCATCTTTGGCCACAAATGGCAAGTGCTCTCTGCTCCCAAACTTGCAACTCTGCACTGCACCAAAGACAGCGCCAACCAAAACCGGCACTTACTGCTTGGGGATCTCCAGCCTGTGCTGCATCAACAGCTGGAGGGTTCTCATCATCTTCCTTCTCTGGAGCGTCTTCTCCAGGACCAGAGGGAGACTGAGGAGGTGCCGATGTTGACTCTGGGGTCTGTGGACAGACAATAGCCAGAGGGGCAGCGAGTTATCTATCCCCTACAACCTTGTTTCTATTCAGCCCAATACTCAGCTGGACTAAGGAGAAATCATACACTTTGATAGAAATGGGATACAAAGTCATTCAAACTAAATTAAAATGGGCTATTCAGACAGTACTGCATACTATTCTGAATGTGATAGTCCATCCTGGCTAGAACCAGCAAGCAATCTCCTGTCTGCAAAACTGGGCTTTTATCTGGGTTGAAGCCCTTAAATGGAACCTTAAGCAACATCCAGCACCCCTTTGCTGCTACAGACACTGAAACGGACTTTCCCCCTTCCAGGCTGGCACTTGACACTCTGCTGCTCCAGAGCAAACTCACAGCTTGCTCCACAATTCTTAGACACCAGCAATGTCAAAGGCTCTTTTCTCACTCACCGGAAAACGGTATTCTCTCCATACACCTGCCAAGTGACCTGCAAAGGGCAAGGGAAAAATGAACCAGACACTGTTAGAAAAATGCCTGTGGTGGAGAAGCCCCAAACCCAAGCCAACCTGAACAGAGAGCATTTTTCATGCACAACATCACTCTAGTTTAAACAGTTCTCTCACACAACAAGCAGCAGAACAGGACAATAGGCTCAGTTGTGCCTACATTTTGCCATTTCTCTAGTGACCTGTTTGGTCAGCACATAAATAGGAACTTGGTCAAGAAAATGCAAATTCTTCTTTAACCGTCAGTGCTTCTGTTGCACTCAACAGCTAAAGCAGCTGCTTTTTCCTCTCTTTTCTGTACTTTGGTTGTTGCTGTTTGGTTGCTTGGGGTTTTGTTTCTTTGTTTGTTAATAAATTGCACACACTAATTCCTTACAAGTTCCTGAGGATGTTTCCCCAGAAAAACTTCCCCCAAATTCCCCTTAGTTGTGGCACTTGTATTCGGAACAGCTGCTGGGCTCAGGAGCATCCCCCAACTGCTTTGGAGTTTGCACTTCATCACCAAGGGAGTCGCTAGTTTAGCACACAGGAAAGTGTCAACTTAGGCAGTCAAATCCCTTTGTGATTGAACTGAGAAAAAAACATGCTTTCCCTCAGTTCTGCAGAGAACCACACAGTTGTCACAACTATTGCTGAGGAGCTCTCCCACCTGACGAGCTCTCCCAGTCTGCATTTTGGAAGTTCTCTTGGTGGAAGCAGCAAAGTGAGGAAATGACAGACCCCACTGCCACACACTCTCAGGTGGAGGCAACGGAAGCCCTGCACCTTTCAAATGCTGTCTGCACCTCCCTGCCTAAAGACACCTCTTCTTGAGCTGAAGCTGCTGCCAGGACCTTTATCAAAAACTGGGGACATCTGAATGGCATCTTTCTTTCAAATCAGCTCAGTCACTCGGGAAGGAAGAGCATAAAGAGCGCAGCAATACCCAAGCCACATTACGCTACACTCAAGGAAAACCTCTACTTACGTGCCAGATTGGAAACATAATATCCGAGGTAAGTGGCAGAGTACAGCCCAACTGCAAAACCCACTGGGTGTGCCATTTTACAGTCCTGTCCAAGTCTGCAGACCGTACTCCAGCAAGGGGAGAAAAAAGACACCCCTTTTGGTGTTTCAGCTGTCAACTGAGCCAAGCAGAAAACAAGGACACCCCTATTGGGGTTTGCGCTGTCCGCTGAGCAAAGGGAAAGACAGTGACGCCCCGTTGGGGTTTCACTGTCCACTCCGAACGCCTCAAGCAGCAGAGCCCTCCTGCACTGAGCAAGCGCAAGAGCTGCACTGGACACTGAGGTGTTCCATGCACCAGGGCAACGTTCCACTGACACCACCAGGGCATAGCAACACTCCCTTGACATCACAATGGCAGCTGCCCTAGGTTGTGACATGAATTCATGCATAGCAAGTAAAGCGTCTCCATAGCAAATGTAAAACCAGCCTGGAAAGTTCTCCTCTGTCCCAAAGCAGCACAAAACCCCCTCACAGTTCATAACCTGTTTCTCACAGGATCCAGGGGGAACTCAAACAGTATGCCAAGCACGAGTACTCTGTCCCACAAGCTGAACACGGAGAAAGAACCGAGATGTGACCAAACCAAAGGAAACATCACCTTTGGCCACTAATGCTGCCAACTGAAAACAGGAAGGCTTCTTCCAGCACAAACCTGCTCTCACACATCACCAGTGGTTTCCTTTGTCACTTAAACCAATCACACCTCCACACCTCAAAGAGACAAAACTCCTTTTTCTTTAAGGGTATGAAAAAAGCCAAACCATCCAACCGCACTGCAAATTCAGAGCTACAACTGCAATGTGAATTGTATTTCTGCACCAAACCACAGGGGGATTTATCCAGTTGTCCATCCAGAATAGGAAAAAACAAACAAATCCATATTTCCCAATCCACTTTGACAGCTCATCCTGCATTTCTGGAAGGCAAATTACACCAAAGACTTCCTGTTCTCTTGCTCCGAAGAAAGATTCTTTGCATGACTTGAAGTTTAAGGTCCATTTAAAATGAATTTTCTTAAAATCAGACACTCCTTCCCAGGCAGGAAGATAAGACATGAATGAAAGAGAACATCCTTTCTTGTAACACACCACTTCATTTTGTTGCAAACTGCAGAAAAAAACACTTGGCAATGCAATTCCACACTCCTTTAAACTTCGTTCTGGTCAACAGCAGCCTGAGGCAAAATGAGAGCTGTGACCACTTCTGGGTTTGGGGTTTGGAGGTAATGACCACCTGTGTTTAACTTCAGGCAGAATTGTCTTCAGCAGCTCTGAGAATTAGGCCACACATGAACGCTTTGACCTGAGCCGCATCCCGTTCAGTGTCACCCACCAATCCTATAGTGACAGTTCTTCCCACAGGAAAATCGCCTTTCAGGTAAAAGCCCAGCCCAGGGTCAGCCTCTGACAAGAAGCACATGAATGGAAGGAGGAGTATGGAAGCTTCTAACTGACCCCAGTGGAATCAGGCCTGTACCCATTAAAACGTTCATGAAGAGCAGTTATGGAGCATGAACAGTCCCCAGTCTGAGCACTAATATTTTGGGAACATTAAAAGGAATTCATGTGACAGTTGCAGGGAGAGAGGAGCAGGAGCCTGGCTGCACTGGGAGCTAAACTACTCCAGTTATCAGTTGGTCTTTTCACAACAATGTTACTGTTTAATTCAGACAACAATAACATTTTTTAGAAAGACATACTGTTCTGTAAAAGGTACCCTTTTATTGCTGAGTTATAAGAACCTTTGAATAGTGTGAGCCTGTTGAATAGTATGAGCCCATATTCACAACAGCAGGAGCAAATATCCATTTCAAAGCAGTGCCGTGGGGTCCCGTGACCAACAGTGAAAACTGAAATGACATTTTTCAAGTGGCGAGCCCAAGTTCATGAGACGTAAATGTGTGAAATGCTGAGGCCATGCTCTTTCACTCCAAGCAAACATGGACCCTTCTGTTGTCCAGGGTTAAACAACTGTCAAAGTCAGACAGTTTATGTAGATAAGTCAAGGCTTTTCAAGTGCAAAGTCATTTTAGGGC
>JAOXXN010000446.1:116631923-116643179 GCA_026770055.1 Myrmophylax atrothorax | reverse complement strand
CCTTCCCAATATCCCACCTAGCCCTGCCCTCTGGCACTGGGAAGCCATTCCCTGGGTCCTGTCCTTCCATCCCTTGTCCCCAGTCCCTCTCCAGCTCTCCTGGAGCCCCTTCAGGCTCTGGAAGGGGCTCCAAGGTCTCCTTGGATCCTTCTCCTCTCCAGGTGAGCCCCCCCAGCTCTCCCAGCCTGGCTCCAGCCCAGAGGGGCTCCAGCCCTGAGCTGATTCCCAGCCCAGACAGGCCATCAGGAAGACACACCACCACTTTCCAACCCTGAGCATCCCAGTCTCAGCATCCCAGAAGCATTTCCTAATAGGATGAAAAGGGTGTCAAAACCAAAACAAAGCGAAACCTTCCCTGGGACTTGCGGTGATCTCACTGAAGTGCCTTTGAACCGAAGAGGTTTCAAAGTGTTTCTTGATATGAGAAGTGAGGGAGCAGAAGGTTGCCAAGCACAGAGAGGGCTGCACCCTGCCCTCTGACATGTGTGAGTGTTCTCTGCTGCCCAGACAGCCTTTAGCACCTTGTGGCTGCTGGATCAGACCCAAATCTTGCCCTGCTCTGGCAATGGTGTTCCTGGAAGCGAGACCTCATTCTTCCACTAACTGCTTCTGCAGACAAGGTTCTTCAACAGAAGTGGTGTGGAAGGAGACAAAGGGAAAAACAAAGTCTCTTTCACTCAAGCTCCTTCTCATCCTGTGCTGCCAAACACCAGCAACATTTCCACCCTGGTGATGCTTTCAGCTGGCCATGACACCTGAGCCTCCCCCAGACAGGTGGGCTCAAGGGGTGAGCGGGTACCGCCATCCCTTCCCGGCGCTCAGAGACTTGGCATCTGTTGGGAACTTTGGAAAACATTTGAGGGGCCATTTTGGAAGGCCCTGCAATGGTGGCATGTGCAGCTGTTTGCTATAAAATGGACTGCTGGGGGAAAGGAAGCAGCGACCCCCTGTCAGTCACATTTAGAGCTACACACGTGGGTGTTTCCCGGATAACAAAGTAGCCACAAGGCCTGGCTGAAGCACCTTAAACCCCTGCAGATCACCATCATGGCCTCAATTCCAAAGGGAATCCAGCACATTGACTCCATCCTTCCCAAGATCTAAGCTATAATGACCCTTTCCACACATACAGATGCTCCCTGCATTCCTTCCACAGCACAGTAACCAGAAGGCTCACAAGAACACTGAATTATTAGGAGTTTGGGTTGGGTTTTTTCGGTGTGATTGGATTATAAGCATTCCAGCTGGGTTGGAATGTTGGAATCACTTGGCAAAACCAGCACCAAAGCTGCCAACTTGCTTGGAAGAATCAAGATGACAAGAGCCAGGAGCTGCCAGAGGTGAGTTTCCAGGGATCCACAGACAGAGACACTACTGCCAGAACAACAACCTTCCAGGAATGTTTTTTACTTCCTGACAACAAGGTCAGGCAGAAAGGAAAAAAAAAATTGCTGCCCAAAAGCAATTGTCTGTCTTTGAAAGACAGAGAAAACATCCCAACATGAAATGAAAGAACTGATGTTATCACAGTCTGAAAAGACTGAGGAAAGAGGATTCTATTCCCAGACTGTTCCTCATCATTCACCCCCATCTCTCTCTCCTCAGCTTTTTACTTCTTTAGCTCAGCTTTTTAGTCCTACACAGCATAAACCTGATCAGTCAGGTAACCCCAAGTAATTTAAACATCTTCATAGTCTTGCTGATTAATTAGCAATAATCTGATAATAACAATAATCAAGCAAGTTTGTCCCACGTGACTGAGCAGAGGCAGATTTGCAGCAAACCAAACTCACCTCTGGCAAGCAGAACTCAGGCACTGAGTCCACAAACACGTGGCCAGAGCACTCCTTGAGCTCCTGCGAAAAAACAGCAACAGAGAGGACACAAAAGTACAACACAAGTTACTCCAAGGCAGCACATTTTGCACTTTCCAAACGTTTTCTTTATCACAGGTAATTTCCAGCCCATTACTACATTATGTTTATCCCCCTTCCAGACACAATTTGGTGTAGGCAGATCTGCTGAAATTGCTTTCATGCCAGATGAGGCTGTTTGGTATCTGAAGGGATCAGATCCTCACTGGGAGGAACAGAGAGAGCCCTTTGGTAGGTCAGGAAAGAGCCCTGGTAATCACCAGTGGGTGGTGTGGAAGGCAAGTTTGGAATTTAATTTTGGTTCCAAACAACATTCAACTTTTACTGTCTTATTAAGACCAGAATGCAGTTTTCAGCCCCTTTTTCAGAGCATTTGATGAAAGAACTTTTGGGGATCTAAGCTCCATGTGGTGTTTCCGTTTGATTTATCTCCACCAGATCTCGAGTTCTTTACTTTCTTCCTGTTTTTTCCAAGGCTGACATCAAAATGCTTGTCACAGGCAAAGCCACACTCCTCAGGGTTATGTGTGGAACAAAACCATTGCCAGCCCCACTCCCACCACACCCGACAGGACACCCACCACCCACCCTGCCTTCTCTGCCCCACAGCGAGTGGTCTCAGCCAGTGTCAGACTGACAGAATTAAAGATTGAATCCAATTCTTCATAATTACAGTGCACCTGCCACCTCCTAAGGAATGAGCAATTACATCTGGTGGCAGAAGTCTCCCAACCTCATCTCCTGGGAGTTCAAAATGATTAAAAGGAGATGGCAGCACATTTCAATTCTGCTGCAGGACTGAAGTTTTATAACTGTCACCTGGAGAGGGCTGGAAGGGGAATGTCCACCCCACATGATAAAACACCCCCCTTTGACTCCTTCCCGTGCCTTTTTCCAGCAAGGGTCAAAGAATTTACCATTCCAGGCAGTCACAGTGCTCAAGGTGAAGGGAAGAGACGCTGCCTTTGAATTTTTAACACACGATTTCCATTGGCACCGTGTGAGTTCGGAGGTTTCTCCTCAGCACAAACTGCAGCGGCAGCACCTCCGAAATGGAAATACAGCCCAGATAAAACCGCACGGACGGTCTGTCCGTTCTGGGGGAGCTCCGACACCAAGGCTTGGGCTCAGGAGAAATGAATTCCAGGGAATTCAAACGGAGCAACTCCTTCCCTGTCCCTGAGCCTCTGCCAGAGAACAAACGCTCTGAATGGAGCTGTTACTATTTTACCAACAGAATTGCTGCCTGTACAGTTTCTTTTGTCTCCAATGAGAAGAAAAACCAGGTCTTTAATCTGTGATCTTCAGCTCTCTTGCCTGTAAAAATCAGACCAATCCATTCTGTCCACCTCAAAGTCCCCTACAAAACCAGCTATTATCCCTGCTTCCTTTAATGTTCACATAGTCAGAGGACAGTCTATTAAAACACTATTTTCTCCACTGGCACCTATTGCTGCCCACATTTGAAATGTATCTGCCTATTTGACTAACATCTGACATATTTTTGTGTTCATTGTTCCCTCGTGGCAGATCAAGCTGGATGCTGCAGTGCCAAGTTTTGGTTGAAGCCCCAGATAAATTCTGCCTACAAAACTGATGTAATGAAAAGAAGGGGAAAAAAAGAGAAATTCTGTGTCTCTGGTGCAGCTGAGGAAGTTCTGTGTCTTAGAATCAGGAGGCTGGAGATAAAATCCTCCCTGCTATGTCCAGCAGCAGAACACATGTTGACTTCAGAGGCCAAAGATGTGCTTTTCCTCTCTAAGGGACCTCCCAGAGACAAACCATTCACTTTGTCAGAGTTCTCCTGCCTAAAAAAGGGTACAGCACCAACCTCATTTATGAGCAAGCTCTGAAGCCTCAGTGTCAGAAACCAGACTGGGGAATAAAAGGCACTCTAAGAAGGCAAAGCACTATTATTTATGGAGCTCCATGAAATACAAAAGTATTCATCCTGATGACTTCTGCATTTTAAGAGGATTTTTTATAATCTAGGCTACCTCTGAAGACTGAGAGCCTGGAGTTGCTATTAGCATTTTGTTTCAAAACCCTCTGCTCCACAAGGACATCCTGGCTGGTAGAGGCACACACAGAGAAACCTTTGGGATGAGTCAGTGTGGAATATTGTTCCTGCAGCACAAGGATCCCTAACCTGCCAGGGAGCTTTGGGCATGGCAGGAGAACTCCCACCATCAGTACAGTACCTTGTCTAGAAATGTGCTTCCATCTTTCAAAACCCAGCCAGGAAGTTTGGACAGCCTGGGGCTGTGGAAAGAAAGGAGAGAAATTATTGCAATATTAACTGGATCACGATCAGTGGCCAAGCACAGCCCTTCTGTGTGGTGTCACACAGGCAGAGAACACCATTTCTGTCTCAGGAAAGTAACAGTCTCAATAAAACAGGCAGACAGTTTCACTGTGCTTAAGTGTTCACCAAAATGACTTTTACAAATCATGATTATGACACTTGTAAGTAAAAAGAATCACAGGACGTGGCATGCAGGGAGTTTTTAGTCATTTATGGTGAGAATTTCAAAAGGGTTCAGGGCTGCTTAGTTGCCCTGTGGTGAAAGTGGATGAATAAACAGAAGTTAGGGCAGCAACAAACTCTGGGCCTGAAACAACACAAAAGCACCATAAAAATGCTCAGGGAAAAAGGAGAACAGACAAATATTCCCATCAGCAATGGCAGGGAAAGACTGATGCTCTGGACTAAGTAATTTATGGACACAGGTTGGGATTTTAGATCACATAAAACATGGATTCATGTTCAGTTCTCACCCTGAAGACCCACACCAACAGCTGTACAGAGTATTTTCCTGTGTTGGAATGACAAAGGAGCAAGGAGGCTTTGCTGTGAAGTGCATGTTCAAAGCAACAGCAGAGCCCCTTTTCTAGTTGTTTCAAATGCTAAGAAAGAAACTCCAAGGTGGACACTGTAATCCTGAGCTCACAGCACTGCTTGCTGCAGCACTTCTTGCTTCCTTAACTGAGAGACTTATTCAGACCTCACCATAACACTTGATTTTTGTGGGAGCCTCCAGCTCAGCCCTAAAACCACTGTGTGCCCAGACTCAAATGTATCTGTGGAAATCCCCCCAAAAAGTGAAGGAAACAGGAGAATTGAACCCACCTGGAAACAAGCCCTGCAACAACCTCAGATCTGGACACAGAACCTGCTTGCAATGAAATCTGGAAGTGCTGTGCACTAAGCTCTACAAACATATCCTACAAGGGCTTTCAAATTAAGTATCTGGGAAGCAGGAAGTGATTGGAGGGCTCAGAGGAATGTTGTGTTCAGACTAACGTGGATATAAAAGAACACATTCCAACTGACAGCCCAGAAAGCCCCAAGGAAGGGAACGGGAAATCCAAGACTCAGGGAGTGAAGATGGAAGGTAAGAGGTGAGAGCAGAAGGACACACCACAGAGAGGCTGTGCCAGGCAAGTGTATCCCCTTTTGAGGATAAAGAGTAAGCCTGAAGAAATCTGATGATAGAAAAGATGAAGTGGCTGAATGTACTGCCCTCCAGTATGTTCAAAAGCACAATTTAGGAGCAGTAATTTGGAGACTGAGGGGGCTGAGTATAATTGCTGCAGTGAGACTAAAAGAGCTACGGAAAAAGCAGGGAAAAAGCAGGAACAAACCACTCTGACAGGCAACAGCTTTGACAGATACAGGAGGAGAGGACAGGAACCTTGGCTGGAAGGGACATCTGGAGGTCTTGCAGTCCAATGTCTCAGTTTCAGCACTAGATCAGGCCAGTCTGGCTTTGTCCAGCTGTGCCTTGCAAATCCCTGGATCCATCTGTGTTTCACCAGCACGAGGCAGAGCGGGATAAACTTCCCCTGAAACACTTGCCCTACTCCCCATGATTTAGGAGAGTGTGAATTTTGCTTTATTCATGATGAAGGAGCAGAATTGACTTGTACTGAACTGGCATCCCCTGAGCAGGGCACGGTCCTGGCAGGGGAGGAACATCAGCAGAGGGTCTGGTGTGTGGCTGGAAGTGGAATGAGCAACACAGGACAGACAGGACTCTTTGCCTTGAAGCCAAGAAGAAACACAGTTCCTGCCGATGCAGTTCTGACATTGTAACAGAGTGATTGATTAATCCAAAATAGCTGGAACTGTCCCATAAATAATGTGTGCAAGTGTGTCATGGCTAGACAGGAAAGGTTAAGAGCTTCCCACATGTTCGTTTTACAGTTTTGCGTTTGACTTTGGTGCAGGGGAGAAAATTCCAGTTGACAAACCTCCTCTAAAGTACATGAGAGGGCACAAAGTGTTTGGCAACTGCAGGTGCCCTCCATGGGCTGCAGACAAGGACTGAAACTTTCAGGGCAAGGGGGAATCTAAATACCCTTTGATGGGCTTTTTTTTGAAGAGCAAATAACTCTGAAAAATGCCCAGTCCCTTTAATGCCACAAACACTGCAGCACTTTCCTCTCTTAGAGATTAAAGCATAGGCTCTCAAAATGTTTGCTCAAGGAGGGTCCATGATATGACAGAGGATTGAGCTGCATAGCAAAGATCCTCTGTAATGTCATACCTTTGTGCTCCACAGAGGTAAAAATTAGGGCAGCTTTGAAGAGGAGATGTTGACTCTTGCAGAGTCCAAGCAGTTCATGGGCCATACTTTGGGGATCTCTGGGTTAGAGGCAGCAGAGGGAAATGTGGCTCCTCTCTCTGGGTTAGGGGCAGCAGAGGGAAATGTGGCTCCTCTCTCATGCAGATTTCACGTGGGACCAGCTCAGATCAGCACACCTGGTCTGAGAGCACACACAGCTCAGAGCTGACAAACCTGTGTCAGACTCCTCAGGCAGCCAGTCCTTCCTGTCCCCTGTCACCTGATGGCAATGTCAGCTCTCTGCCACCTGGCCAGGTTATGTTGATAATGCCCACTGGAATTTCAGAGGTATTTGGACACCATGGTAATGGACACCTGATCTATGAAGGGACAGCTCTGAGCACTACAGAGGGATAAGGGCTTTCCACTGGCAGCCACATTCCTCCTCAGGTTTCCAACTCATTTCCAGCACTCTCTGCAGGACACCTGGTTTGTAGAGCACTGAGGAGATCAATTACTCGCCCAAGTCCATGTGCTCAGGACAATCCCTGCTGCAAGGGGTGTTCAATCACCTCCCCGACAAGATTGATTGGATTTAAATCCAACTGTTTGCTCCGATTCCACTGGGCCATCAGGGGTCAAATCTGACATCCTTTCTTATTGAGTCGAGTCATTTCAGCACCGACATTCTGGAGGTACTTGGGGAATTCCAGGTTGTGACCTGCAATTTGGCTGTTCATTCCCAGGGTCTGCTATCAGCAGGCAAAGCTGCCATATCCCCAGGGAGTGCCGATTCCTGCCGCTCTAAAGAACCTCTTAAGCCTTGGTTCAATTGCCTCATTTTGCTACTTGTTCCTCTCTCCATTTCCTTCTGCTTTGAGGGGCTGGGAGAATGGGAATGCAAGGCAATTCTGCCTGTACCTGGATTTCCCAGATTTTCTGGATCCCTTCAACACCTCCTTCTGTCCCAGGAGCAGGTGTTGCAGCCAACAATTGCATTGTGGAACGGGACAGAAGTCAACTGTCACACTGATCCCTCCTAGGGCATGTTGCCTCTCTACAGCAAATCCACGTTCTTGCAGAACAATGCACACATTGTCTGTTCTCTTCCTCTCCTCTTTAAAAAATAACAAACCATAGGAAGTGCTGGACAAAGTGCTTTAACCTCAGTAGGTCACTTAGGAAACTCCCTCTCCCAGTCGTATTTTCCCCCTCTCCACCAAGTGTCCTCTGCACCCAGAACGTTCCTCACTTGCTTCCTCACGATCAAAGTTGCCAAAAGGCTTTTGAGGAAACTCCTACTGCTTCCCATCACTAAGAGTTACTAATTCACACCTTTTCAGCTGTTAATTTTTGTCATTTATTCCACTTACCCAAGACATAAGTTGTCCTAACTGAACACCCAAACTAGCCTAAAAACCTGGGGGAACACAACTTTGCAGCAGGGCGTAGGTGGAGTCTTGATCTCAGGATTGTCCTCTGGACTCCTCTTCCCTGCTGTGCCAATCCCGTGCCCAGCTGCACTGCCCTTTTATTTATTTAATTTTTAAAAGGGAACAGTCATGCCAAGGAAGGAGCTGACTGGAGGCCTGCTAAGTGCTGTTTTGCTTTGCATTAGAAGAGCCCCAGAAGATGGTGGTTAGGCAGTCCTTGCCGGGCTCCAGGCACTCCATCTCTGTTACCCATTTATCTCATCTTGCATGAAGAAGCCAGAAAGATGACAGATCTGTGACCTCACTTGTGCTGAGCAGTTGCAGCAATACTTTACTGAAGCTTAGAATAAATTATCTAGAAAAACCAATCAATAAATCCATAAAATGTCTTCCGTCTACTGAGCCAAAGGACGTTATTTTGATAAAGAGAATTTTTAAGTGAACAAAGTCTATTTATGATACCAGATGATGCTGCTCATTTGTACCCATCCCCTCCCTCCTTCCAACACACCATTTCAGGCAGAGCACTCCAACTGCAGCCCAAGGAGACGCAGAGTTAAGTGCTGACAGGCCACAGAACTCACCTCTGGACCAGAGGCAACGGGAGGAAATTGAGGGTGGACGTCATATCCAGCCCACAGTCCAGCATGATGGTGGTGGATTTGAACTTGAGCACGTTGCATGGCAAGGTTGGATGTCCTGACAGGCAGTACTGGAAAAGAATAGGGAGGAGTTACTTGTGACCTTTCCCTCTGTGCTGGGCACCAGTGAAGCTGCACCTCAAATCCTGCGTCCTGTTCTGGGTCCCCCAGGACATGAGGGACATTGAGGGGCTGGAGCGTGTGCAGGGCAGGGAACGGAGCTGGGAAGGGGCTGGAGCTCCAGGAGCAGCTGAGGGAGCTGGGGGGGCTCAGCCTGGAGAAAAGGAGGCTCAGGGGGCACCTTCTCCAGTGAAACCACTGCTGTCCATGGACTCCAGGCAGAGGGGTTTGTGCTGCTTCATCCATGAAAAGCTCCTTCCTCGTGGAAGGACATTTTTGGCCCCATCACATCCTCGTTTCCCCTCCAACCCCTTCCCAAGCCCTTCCAGCTCTCTAAAGCTCCTTGAGGAGACCCAGGGTGACTGTCCCCCCCTCCCCTGCCCACCCAATCCTGCAGGAAGGGCTTGAACCTTCATCACACTCATCCTCATCCCATCGGGACAAAGCTCCAAGATCCCAACGTTGCCGGTTGGGATAAAACAGCAAGAAGAGCCTGTAGCCCATTTTGGCATTTATCACCCCCAAATTCGGGGCAAGACAACCCTTTAAACTCCAGTTTATTAAAACAGGATGTGGAATCAACCTGGAATGAACCACCAGATTCTTGGAAAACTCCTGGGAAATGCCCTGAGCAGGGACAGGGAGAGAAGATGCTGCTCGGGGGGGTCATTCCCAAAGAGGGACCGGGTGATGCTTGGAGGGATGTTTTCCTTCCTGGAGGGAACAGCTGCCCTTTAAAATCCCGGAGTTAATGAGGAAAATAATCAGGCAACGTCCAAAAATGATCCCACAGGGTCGGGAACATCCTCACCCCCTCCCGGGATCCACCAGACCGAGGGAACGGCACAACTTCCCAACTCCCGGAGTTTTCCTGCTCCTCCAGGCAGCTTTGGAACCCTCTCCGTGTTTCCCCCGGCGCCAGATCCTGGCTGCTTCGTGTCCTCCTCCTGCAAAGGATCGCTGCTTTTCCCTGCGAATTGCCTGGCACTTGGGAATTCTCGCCAGGAATGCGATTCCCCCTCCCAACAAACCGCGGAGGGGGGGAAAAGGCTCAGTCAGACCCAACTTTGACACAGAAATTCCCCCCCTCAAAAGCCCTTTGGAATCAATTTCTGTTGTTTCACCTCCTAATTTTCCAAGGGGTGGGTTGTCTGTCCCAAATCCCGGCAGAGCCAGCGGGGGTTTGGCTGTGGGTGCCCACGGGGACCTGGAAAAACCCGGGAATGCTGCACTAGTGGGTGTTTCTCCCGCTTGACACGCCGGGTTTGGGCACTCCAGCTGTCAATCAACCCCCTCTGGTAATTAGCAGGACCGTAAACGACGTCACCGCCATGTCATTTGCTGCCTCCTGCTCCTGTCAGCTCAACATCATCATCACCATCATCATCATCATCATCATCATTATCATCATCATCATCGCCGGCTGGAACGCGGAGCCGCGGAGGAAAATCCCTTTGGCCAAATCTGGGGAGAAAAAGGCGACGGAGTGGCAATAAAAGCTCAAAAAGGGCTATTTTTGGAGGGGGGGGGATGGAATGTGGAGGGAACGAAGCCCTGAGAGGTTGGGAAATGATCCCAGGGAAGGACAAAAGAAGCACAAAGCCTTTTCCCTCGGGCTCAGCTGCTGCTGAAAAACCAGGGAATACGGTCCTTATGGAAAACCAGGCGCTTGAGGAAAGACCGAGCCAACGTATTTATAAAAAAATAGGGGTTTAAAAGGAAAAAAATGATTATGAAGTTCATTTATTAAAACACAAACTGCCCGTTCCGGTGTCCACAGCGGGACTCGCTGGCCCCATTTCCCACTAAAACATCCCAAATCCAGGCTCTCCTCTTGCTCCCAGAGCTGGACAGGTCTCCTCCAACCCCTCCTATGGCATCGCATCACACCCCTTGGGGGTATTTCCCTTAATTCCTACATTTTCCACATCCCAGGTGGTCTCACCCGGGGGCACAAAGCGGGAAAACGGCCTTGGCTCCCGTTTCCAGCCCTTCCCAGGGAGTCATTACCGGGAATTACCCAGATAGGATCGCAGTGCCTCGGCACAGTTTGTTGTTGAATTGCTGGGGTGCGGCAGGGAGAGGTGCCGGGGGGGTCCTGGCTCCCTGAATTCCCACCGAAATGTAGGGAAAACGGAGCGATGCTGCTTTGCAGGAGAATCCACTGAAGGTCGGGATGGATTTGGCCTTTCCAAGCCAAGGGCAGGGTTTATTCCCGATGCTGGAGGGGACAGATCCCGCTCTGCCCTTCCTGAGGTGCTCGGCTTCCATCAGCCAGGAAATGGGAAGCTGGAATTCTCTGCTCCATCCGCCTGGCCCCGAATCAATCAATCATTCCCACCCGCACCTCGGCATCCACGTGGAGCTGTTGGGAATGGGATTGGGGGGACCCCCCTCTGACTCATCCCGGGGGGTGAGGGGGGGAAAAGATCCCTCTGGGAAAGGCTGGGAGTGGCCTCAGGATCGGGGGGTGCTCCTGGTGCTCCTTTGCAACCCAGAGTGGGACACACCGAGCCCCCCGAGCAGCTTCACACCCGAGCCCCCCATTCCCGGGATTCTCGGGGGCTGCCTCAGGATCTGGGGGTGCTCCTGGTGCTCCTTTGCAAACCCCCACCCACCC
>JAOXXN010000446.1:116439626-116455610 GCA_026770055.1 Myrmophylax atrothorax | reverse complement strand
CTGCTGATGGACTCAATCCCCTCATCTAAATCATCAATAAAGATGTTAAACAGGACTGGACCCAACACTGACCCCTGGGGTCAGGCATCGTGGGACTTGCATAATTCCACACTGTCAGCAAAGAGCTCACCCATGAAACTGGGAAGTGTCTACCATATACTGATATTTAAACAGTTGGGTAAGGATAGATCATAGGAAGGCAAACCTCTCCCTTCTGATTGATGATTGGAACTGCATATTGGAGCTTCACATCATAGAAGAGGCACTCCAGGAAAACGTTGGCTACTCCAATAAGGCTGTGGTTCTCCTGCTCGTCGTAGAACGGGTCTGCTCTCCTGAAGTAAGACCTCATCACCTGCAAAGCAAGGTCAGGGTAAGGTAAGGAAAGCAAACTGCTCAGGAAACACTTCTCATGGTGTTGCACAACCAGCCTGGTGAAGGAAAAAGGGCCTCCAGCAAGAGGGTTGATGACCTGACTGCAGCAGATTAGATGGCCTGAAGAATTGAAAAGAATTTTCCTTTGGATAAGGCCCATCCTTAGCAAGTTGTCCCTCACTTTGTCAGATTCCTGAATGTTTAAGTTCTGTTGTGTTTATCTGCTGCTCCTCCTTGTATGCTTTGTTCTCTCACCAAACTATGCATGCCAGCAGGCAGCAAAGAGACAAGATAAGAGATAATGAAATGCTCAAGATCCTTCAGCAGCAGGAAAAGCAAAAGCTCAGGAAAACTCAGCTCTTTGTATTCCCTCCTCATCTCCATCCAAACCTCCCTCTTGAAAACTTAACAGGGATACAATTCCATCACTGGAGTAATTTCTACTTACTGGGTTGTCTTCCTCACAGTCCTTCCACTCCTGGTAGAGATCCCTCATGTCCACCAGGCGATTCTCCAGCTTTTCCAGGGACCAGATCTGTTTGCCTTTCCCTTTCCTTCTCACCTGGATGGCAGGCTCGCTGAGAATTGCCCCTCTCTGCAAAGCAGTTAAAGAGGTGCCAAAGAGCAACTTGTGTCACAAGGAAAAGTAGTTTAAAACACACACAAAGTCGAGGATATTTTGGGGGAAAGGCTGTTCTTTTTTGATTCTGGCTTGAGCAACCACATCCAAAGCGTGACAGACTCTGAGTTCAGCTGTCACAGAGTATTTGTGTTCAGTTCAAATGGGAATCTAATCACAGCTACAGGCACTGGTTTCCATGGATTTTCAACCTGAATTAAGTGTTAGAAAGGGAACATTTAAGCATTTCAAAAATATCCTCCAGTTCCAGCTGAAGTTACTGCTGCCTGCAACTTTTAACTAGTGCAGAAACTTAACTCACTTTACCATCCTGTTTCTGGATGTGTCTGCCCAAGAAGACTGTGAGAACAACCTCTAAAACAACTGATGAGAATTATAAACCTGGAAGAAACTCCATGCAGTGTCCTAACAATGGCCTGGGCACCACCAAAATACTTGAAGGACAGAAACAACACCAGCATAGGTAGCCACCCTGAGACAGGGAAGTGTGGGTTCAGCTCCCTCCTTCCAAAATTTCTAAGATGCCTGGGGACAAATAATCCAAATCCTTCTCCAGCTGCTCCCTCCACAATGGGGGTGGAGCATTTTCATTCTCACTGGGGTGATGCAAAGTCAAATATCCACAAAAGGATGGTAAATATTGAAACAGATGTGACCCAACCTGCACAGAGTTTGTCACTCTGCAACAGGAGCAGTTGGGAACTTCAACACCAGTGGAAAGGTCTCTTGCACCAAAAAATGTATTAATTTATGGCACATTGTAGGATTTTCATGCAATAAAATAAAATAAGGACATGGCATGGACTCTCAGATTCAATGTACATATTTGGATCATAAAGTAAAAGCAATAAGAACATTGGGGTGCAAACTTAGTAAACAACCACTGAATGCCCCCAGGGTGGCCTTACCTTACTGTTGGCATTGAGGCTTGAGGCTGGGATCTGCAGGGTCACTTTGTACTCTGTCCTCTTGTCCAGCTCCTCGCTGATAAAATTGGCCTCTCTCACGTCCAGGTTGGCTTTGACGATCTGCTCCCGCAGCTTCCTCAGGCTGTGGGTCAGCATCTCTTCTCTGGAAAAAGGGGGTGAGGACACAGGAAAAATCATGGCATTTCAGTCCTGAAGCTGAGGGCAAAACAAAGGGATGAGGAGCAACCAGCTCAGGATTAAAGGCAGGGAAGGGACAGGTGACTTTGCAGTGAAGAGATTCAACCAGCCCAATATCTGATGGAGGGAAAATGCAACAGGACACAAGCAATCCAGGAGGTTCCTGGGATGTCTTGGTGATAACTTCTTTCTCCAAAGGACAGAGGAACCATGCTGGACCCTGTTCTCACCAGCAAGGAGAGGCTGGTGTGGAAGGTGAAGCTCAAGTGACCATGAGTTCCAGATCCTCAGGGAAGCAAGGAGGGCACACAGCAAGTGCCTTCAGGAAAACAGACTTTGGCCTCTTCAGGGACCCCATGGGATAACACCCTGGAGCTGGAGGGAAGAGGGGTCCAAGAAAGCTGGTTGATACTCAAGGATTGTCTCCTCCAAGCTCAGGAGCATTCCAAAGAAGAGATAGTCAGGCAAAAATGCCAGGAGGTCTGTGGGGATGAATAAGGAGCTTCTGGACCAACTCAAACATAAAATGAATTCTGCAGAGGGTGGCAGTGAGGACAAGCAGCCTGGGAGAAACATGGACAGATTGTCTGAGCAGTCAGGGGTCAGGTTAGGAAAGCTGAAGTCCTGAAAGAATTAAACCTGACCAGGGATGGCAAAGAGAAGAAAAACTCCCATAGCGAGGAAGATTAAGGAAAATGTGAGCCCTCTTGGAAAGAAACAGGAGACCAGGACACAGAGAAGGTTCAGGTACTCAACAGCTTTTTGGCCTTGATCTTCACCTTCAAGAGTTCCACCCAGGTTACAGAAGGTGAAAGCAGGGATTGGGAGAATGATGAGCCATCCACTGCAGGAGAAGAGCAGCTTTGAGACCAACTAAGGATCCTGAAGGAGCACAAATCCATGAGATCTGATGAAATCCATCACAGGTCCTGGGTCAAATGGTGAACTTAGTGACTAAGACACTATCCATCATATTTGAGAAGCTGTAGAAGTCTGGTGAAGTTCCCAGTGACTGGAAAAAGGGAAATATAACTCCCATTCATAGAAAGGGAAATAAGGAAGACCCAGAGAACTGCAGGCTGGCCAGTCTCACCTCTGGGCCCAGCAAGATCATGGAGCAGATCCTCCTGGAAGCTGTGCTGAGGCACATGGAAAATAAGGAGGTGCCTGGTGACAGCCAGAGTGGCTTCCCCAAGGGCAAACCTGAAAAACCTGGTGGCCCTGCCCAATGGGGACACTGAGGTGAGGGATGAGGGAAGAGCAACCAGTGTCATCCACCTGAATTGTGCAAAGTGTTTGACACTGTCCTGTACAACATCCGGGTGTCCAGCCCTGGGAACAGCAGCACAAGGACGTGGAGCTGCTGGAGAGTCCAGAGGAGGCCCCGGAGCTGCTCCAGGGCTGGAGCCCCTCTGGGCTGGAGCCAGGCTGGGAGAGCTGGGGGAGCTCACCTGGCTCTGGAAGGGCCTCACTGTGGCCTTCCAGTACTTAAAGAGGGTTTATAACAAAGAAGGAGAGAGGCTGTTTACACAGGCAGATAGTGACAGGACAAGGGGGGACAGTTTTAAACTAAAACAGGAGAGATTCAGATTAGATATTAGGCAGAAATTCTTCCCTGTGAGGGTGGGGAGGTCCTGGCACAGGTTGCCCAGAGAAGCCGTGGCTGCCCCATCCCTGGAAGTGTCCAAGGCCAGGCTGGATGGGTGGAAGGTGTCCCTGCCCATGGCTTCTTTCCAATCCAAACCATTCTATGATTCTCTGCTCTGGTTTTCTGGACTCAGTTTATGCCTCCTGAGGAGTCCCTCTCCCAGCCCACCCCTGAAGCCAAATAGATATTTGATGATAACTGACCCCTTGATCCATCACTGCATGGAGAAAGCCCATGGAGAAGTGGGCTGTGCAAGCTCCCCTCCTTCAGACATGGCTCTGCCATGCCACGGTAACTCTTGTCTACAGGCACCAAGGATATGCTGGTTGTGAGGAGAGAAACTTGCTCCTGAGGGCTCTGTGTTGGTGCTGGGTGTTGGTGTCACATGGAGAGCAAAACTGTGACCACGGGGAAAATGCTGATTCCAGCCTGGGCTCTAAGGCACCATCTGGCCAGGTCCATGCTACCAAACTCCAGAGGAGGGGGGTCACATCCAATGCAGCATTTGGGAATGGTCCCTTCTAACTCCCGAGGCTATTTGGGACATTTCCAGCTGACCTGGTCCAAAATTATACTCAGGAAGGTGCTTGGAAACCTCTCCAGATAAAACAGATACAACCCATGAGGACCAAAGCACATGAACAACAAGGGAGGGTGGATATTCACTGCAGAGGCCCACTGGGTGCTGATTTCTGGTGCCAGCTGCTGGGTATTATCAGGAAAAGCAGATGATATTCCCCATGACTGACATACAGAGCTGTTTCCCCTCAGGAATTCGCCGCTCTCTTCCCCCCGGAGAAGGTTTTTGTAGGAGTGGGAATCTGAACCTGCAATTTCTTCACCCCCATATCTAAAAGCAGAATGAACACTCAGCACAGACAGACTCCATGGAGGTTCCTCATCAAATTTGCCAGTTTGGTGCCAGTTCTGTTGTCAAATACCTGACCCATGGGAGGTGGTAGGGCTAGTGGACTTCTGCTACACCGATGTCCCAAAATCTTGGTGGTTTTCTCCAGAAGTTGTCAGCTTCATCTTAAGAAACTCCCTACAACACAAAGACTGACTTTTTGTGCCACCTCTGTCCCAGTTTGCTGCAGGCAGGACCCCTGAGTGAGCCCTACACAGCTGGGAAAGTCCAGCATTTCACAGCATGCCAAAGAATACAGAGCAGGAAAAGAGGTGTCTCATACACAGCAGGAGCTCAAACCAAACATCCTTCTGCCTCCCAGATGCCCTGGGCAGGCTCTGGATTTCAGGACACTGCCAAAGGTTGATTGGAAGGCAGGTCTGGGAGATACTGAATGGGAAAGGAAGAAGCGGGCGGGAGGCTGTAGAGCCTCAATGTCACAACAGAGGGACATCAGAGAAGAGAGTTTGTGGGTTATGGAGAGGCATCAAGAAGACATCCAGGGAACTGTTGGCACTCACTGCAGATGGTGTCCTTTATTCTGACTTGACTTACCCTCCCTGAGGTTGTCACAACCCCCTGCAGCTCCAGGTTGGGGCAGAGTGGCTGGAAAGCTGGAAAAGGACCTGGAGGTGCTGGTCAAGAGTGACTGAGCATGAGCCAGATGTGCCCAGGTGAGCAAAGAGGTCAAGGGGGCCTGGGCTGTACCAGTCCTGATATGGCAGCAGGACCGGGACAGTGACTGTCCCCCTGTGCTGGCACTGCTGGGGTACCTCCAGTGCTGGGGCAGTTTTAGGTCCCTCATGACAAGGGAGACACTGAGGGGCTGGAGAGTGTCCAGGGAAGGGACTGGAGCAAAAGGAGCAGCTGAGGGAGCTGGGGGGGCTCAGCCTGGAGAAAAGGAGGCTCAGAGGGGACCTTCTGGCTCTCTGCAACTCCCTGACAGGAGGGAGGAGCTGGAGTGAGGTGGGCTTTGCTCCCAGGGAACAGGGACAGGAGGAGAGGGAACGGCCTCAAGTTGCACCAGGGGAGGTTCAGGTTGAACATCAGGAAGACTTTCCTTAAGGGCAGGGTGTTCAGGCATTGGAAAAGTCTGCCCAGGGAGGTAGTGGAGTATCCACCCCTGGAGGTGTCCAGGGAATGACCCCACATGGCACTCAGTGTCCTGGGATGAGTGACAGGGTGGGGATAAGGCACAGGTTGGACTCGATGGTCTTGAAGGTCTAGGACAGCATTCCCAAGTGGAGATGAAGAAGGAGTTACATATAATTCAGCAGGACAGGTTTGGGTAGCACAGATGCTGCCCTGCCCTCTTGGAACACCTGCTTTCCAAGTACCACCAGGAAGGTGGACACTCCTCCAGGGATTATTAAAGCTACACTTCAATAGATTACACTGAGTTTCCAATGATTCAATGATTCTGGGATTATGTAATTCCTACATCTCTGTGAGCCGGTCAGGGACAACCCCTTTCTATGTTGCATACCCTCCTCCCTAAAGAAGGAAACCTGGCATGAGCTGAGGGCAGACCTGTAAGCATGGAGTGGTTTGGGTTGGAAGGGACCTTCAAAGGTCATCTACTACAATCCCCCTGCAGTGAGCAGGGACACCTTCCACTGGATCAGGTCGCTCACTTGGAGTCTACCCTCGGTCATGACTAAAACAGAAGAAGGAGTTGGACAGTTGCTCTCCCAAAAGGGGGTTGCCAGTTGTGCTGGAGTCCTGCAGAGTCAGAGGAAACATGTTGTGGCCACAGAAGATTTGCCCAGAAAAAGTTGATTTTTTTTCTAGGAGAGCCATGGGGAGACCTCCTCTTACAGGGATACCATTCCCTGAGGTGGATGGAGCTCAGCACAGCACACTCTGGCTGTTGTGGGGCACCTTCCTCTGCTCCCCACCAAGAAGGCGGTGGGATTTTCAGCACAGGAGGCCTCGTGTTGGAATGGCATCCACGACAAACTTCCACACCATTGCCCTGAGTTTGTGTGATCACCTTTGCCCTTCTGGCCCCTGTGCTCTGCTCCTCACTCACTGCAGCCTCCCCTGTTCTTCCAGGGGCAGGAAGACACTGCTGGCACAAAGGGGATGGATCAACCCCTCCTCACCCCAGGAGCAGAGGGATGCAGACTGTGTGTGGCACCACGGGGCTGTGCTCTGCTTTGGGAGCTCCCAAACTGCTCTCAGGCTTGGGTAATCAGCCCTGACATGCAAAGATTCCTAATCTTAATCCTAATCAACCCTGAGATACAAAATTCTTACCCCTCCATCCTCTGGACTTCCAGCTGTGTCAGGAGCAATGAGATTCCGGCTCTTTCCTGTATCAGGAGCACCAGGCAATGCTTTAGCAGTGTGGGGTTTGGGGCTGGGATGAGGAGGAGAAGGGAGAGAAGAGGAGCAGGATATAGGGATGGGGTTGCAGAGATCCTGGGTCAGTGGGAGAAGCTGAGAAGGCACCTAAAGGAACAAAAAACAGAGAGGACACCATCAAGGTTTGGATGTGAGGCAGAAATCAATGCTAAGGGAAGAATTCCAAGGGATTTTCACCTGCACCAAGGGCAGAGCAGAGCAGCAATCCTGGGAAAACCATCTTTTATCTATCAGGGTGGGGGAAAAAGTGAAGGAATTTCTTCACACAGCAATTACTTCTCTCCTCCTAATACCCATCCCAGGACATCCTTCTGACAAAACAGGCTCCTTTCACCAACATCCTTTCACCAACCTGCCAAGTTCCTTTTTAGAACTTTCCTTAATACTTTTCCCTGGTTTGCTACTAACAAACAACTTCTGGAGAGGAAAACTTCAACTCAGTCTTCAGCCTGACTGCCTTTTGTGTTGTTCCTCACCTGCAGAGTGAACTCCTGCCATCTTACAGCACAAGGTAGGTAGTGGTTGCCTCCACCTAAACCAGATATTCAGTGGGAATTCTCTGGAGACTTTCCTCATGTTTGGTTCTGTTAGGAAGGCCCATGGAGAGGGTCAACGTGGCCACACCCAAACTGCATGTTGGGATGAGAAAACAAACTAGTAAGGAAAAAGAACAAACTAGTAAGAAAAAAGTGAAGAAAGTGGCTGAAAAGGAGCATGAGAAGAGACACCAGGAGCAACTTCCTCATGGTAGGCTAAGTGGGCACTGGGTGGGTTTCCTGGGTGGGAGCTGAGCATTCCCAAATGGAGATGAAGAAGGGGTTAGATATGATTCAGCAGGACTGGTTTGGGTAGCACAGATGCTGCCCTGCCCTCTGGGAACACCCAATTTCCGAGTACCAAGGGGAAGGTGGACACTCCTCCAGGGTTTATTAGAGCTACATTTCAATAGATTAAGCTAATTATTACAATTCCCTCACCTAAAGCTTAACAAAACACCTGGCCACGTGTGCATGTGCATTTTATTTGTTTGTAAACCTCTCTCTCTCCCCAGAACAAGCCGGGACCAGGCGCTGTCTTAAGGAGGAGATTTTCTTTTCAAGCCGAGCACTTTCCCAAGTGCTTCAGAGAACATTAAGCAAACAATGGTATCTACATTTGGAGGTGTCTGTGGGATAAATGTGCCACCAAACATTTCCTGGCTCATTGACTACATGATGAGTGAACAAAAGCTCCAGCTCAGCTCCTGCCTAACAAGGAGAGTGTGGAAATTCAAGTTTCCAGTGTTTAAAACATGTCCAGAACAACGTGGTGTACTGAGTATCTTCTGACTGCTCAGCAGCCACAAGAGCATGAGATGAGAAGATCATCTTGTTCCACTCCCTGCCATGGTTGCTCCAAGCCCCATCCAACCTGGTCTTGGACACTTCCAGGGATGGGACAGCCACAGTTTCCCTGGGCAACCTGTGCCAGGGCCTCACCACCCTCCCAGCCAAGAATTTCTCCCCAGTATCCCACCTATCCCTGCCCTCTGGCAGTGGGAAGCCATTCCCTGTGTCCTGTCCCTCCAGCCCTTGTCCCAAGTCCCTCTCCAGCTCTCCTGGAGCCCCTTCAGGCACTGGAAGGGGCTCTGAGGTCTTCTCAGAGCTTCCTCTTCTCCAGACTGAACAGTCTCAAATCTCTCAGCTTGTGATTCCTTGATGCTTGTCCTACCATGGGCTTCACGGGAGAATCCTGTTCTTCCAATCTATGGAAAAGGGAAGGATGGGAAGATGGACTGGCAGTGAATCATAGCAGTGTCCCCCAGCCCAAAGCAGCTCCTGGCATTCCCCAGACAGTGTCAGTGGAGGGATCACAGGGCAGTGTTGGAAGTGCAGATGAGAGAAAGGAAAACCAATGTGTAATTAAGGAGCTAATGAGCCCATCATGGCTATTTTTAGTGCCCTTTTATTTTCCAGTGGTTGCTCAAACAGCCCCGAAATGACAGTACTGGGTCAGCCTTGAAAGTGCAGCTCCACTTTGAAAAGTGAGCAATGTCCTTGTGGGTTTCCCTCTTTATTTCTCTTCAAAAGCCCTAAATCTAATTTGCTGTGTTTACAAAGCTGAGCCCTGCTGAGACTGTGAGCAATGCTGGTTTGAAATCTTCAGAAGTAACCTCCATCCCACCCTGAGACCATCCCAGACAAGCAGGGCTAATGAATAAACTGAGCTCCAAACTGGATGCATTAAAACAGTTTCAAATCCATTCCAGGTTTATTTGCTTTTTTTTCCCCCCACTGCTGACCTGTGTTTGCTGCTGCAGATTCTGACGAGTTTCAGAATATAATTTCTTATGAATAATGTATCAAACACGCTCTGCTGGGCCTGGCATTCCCTCCTCATGGAAAGAGATGAACTTTCCTTGCAACCATTTGCAAAACCAGAAGTATTTGGTATCTGGAGCAGGAATGTTTTGTTTAATTTCAGCAGCTTCCTCCTGAAATTTTCTGTGGGTCCTGCTGAACTGAGCCACTGGCACTGCTTTTGTGCTGCTCAACTTACTTTGTGACCAGAAGAGTGATTCCTGTAGCTGCGAAGGTTCCATTTGCTTCTTATCTCTTGTGTGTGGTAAGTAACACTTGAACCCACCTGGCAACAAATGTCTTGTGTCAGTGAAATTTGCTGCCCAGCTGCTTCTCAGAAAAAGAACACAATGATGGTGGAAGGGGATTAATTATTAAATCTGAACCAGCATCTGCAAGAAATCCTTTTTTCCCCCCCCTTTTCTGTCTCAATTTGAGTAAGAGAAGTGAGTTTCATAGGATCAAATGGGACACTTTAATTTGCACTTTACAGGGGAGTAAATAGCACTGGGTGGGTTCTGTGGTTAAGTCACTGCACCAGACCTGAGGCAAGACACCTTCTCAGAGGGCTTCCTAAATTCATTCATAAAGACATGAAGCACTGGAGGAACTGGAGGAGCCTTTGGGAAGACACGTATCTCCTTCCCCCATTCTGTGGTCAGGCCAAGCAGTCCATCTGTGACAAATGTGACCATCAAAAAAGACCATCCCACCACCCACCAGCCAGTCCCAGGTGTTCTGGTACCCTGCATGTTCTCCAACATGCTAAATTATACTGAATTCTGCTTTTCCAGGAAATTATGTTGGTTTCTGCTTTTCCAGGTGGTGATGAACAAGGAAACCAATTGCTCATCCTCGTCCCTAGCAGCCTGCACTGAACTTCCTGTAGGCTTTCCATTTCTGGACCAAACAAGTCCAGTTCCTCCAAGCTCTTCCTCAGGCTGTCATCTAATCATCTGATTGTGTCCCTTCCCCTCCCCTCTGCTCCATATCTGGCTCATCCCTGATTTCCTTAAGTGCAGTGGCCAGATATGGACATGGAAAAATATCCAAGGCTTTTCCACCTCCAAGGCTGGAAGAAATTATCCTCTTCCATCACAGCTAATGTGGTCCAGAAAGAAATTTTTCCTTTTGAACCATTTTTAAACTACAGGTTCTCATTTCATTTGTTATTTTTCCCCTCAGTGTTGGTGCATCCTGGTCATTCCCACTTCCCCCACATGGCTGTTGGCTGGATGAAAAGTCTTGCTTCCTTAGTCCCCAAATCCAGCTCCATGGGCAGAGACAAAAACTGGGGTGGTTTGTGGAGAATTGTTCCCAGTTGAGTCATTTAGGTGGGTTTCCATCGCTCTGTTTTCCTCCAGTGCCCAAACATTGAACCAGTTATGTGAGATCTTCTGCAGGGTTTTCCCAGGTACTGGAGGCAAACTACCTCATCCATGATTCCCTGACTCCACTGCTCTCCTCTTTCTCCCACGATATTCAGTAGTGATTCAAAGGCAGTTTCATGACATTTCACAAAATTTCCAGGCTGAGTTTTCCCAAGTTACAAACCTCCAAGTGGACACATCAATCCCCTCTTCTACTCCTGGACCTGCACCATTAAACAGGGCTGAATATTCGATCAGGGTTTGGGGGAATACTGAAAACAAGGAGCATGCAAATCCTTTGGTGTCCTCACTGTGTTTCTTATGGGCTTGTTACCATCTCACCTATATCAAGGTGAGATCAAGGCCAGGTTGGATGGGCCTTGGAGCAGCCTGGTCTAGTGGAAGGTGTCCCTGCCCATGCAATGGATTTGGAAGTAGATGATCCTTAAGGTCCCTTCCGATTCAAACCGGTTTATGATTCTGTGTTTAAGAACTGGCCCAGATTGTCCCATTTTCCTCTTACCTCTCCTGCAATGTACTTACAGAGCTTCTATTTGTTGCCAGTTTCACTCTTTGATGGATTTCATCTGCAGCTGATGGTTTCTCAGGGCACATCTGTGCAAAGACTCTTGGCCAGTTTGAAGATTTTGTAGTTCCCCTCCATGTCTTTGTTTACAGCCCCTTCCCCGATCTCACCTCCTCTCAGGTCAGACTGGTCCTTAATGGTTTCTAACCCTGCCTCCACTGCCTTTTAAATCAACCTGCCCAAGGCTGTTGCCAAGCCCTGAGCTGCTCTCCATATCCTTGGGATCCTCATCTTCACCCCCCCTCAGAATTCCCCCCTGGGTTACCTTTCATGCCTGCTGGCTCCCACTCTTTGGACCTTCTTTGGACTGGGATCCACTGGTGCCTGGCCATGACAACAGCTCAGAGCAATGATTCCAACCCACTTTCCACACAGCCCAGTCAGGAAATCTGATCACCAACACCAGTCGCAACGAATAAAATATCCACCAGTGTACCCCCTGATGTCCAACCTCCCAGTAGTGTCCAACTCTTCAGCACTCCTTAATATTTTAAAATATCTCCAGAAGAAACACAAGCTGTTGGTGCCTTGACTTCCACATCATGTCCATGCCTCAGTTTCTCTCTCTTGTTGCCCATAGAAGCTGTGGCTGCCCCATCCCTGGAAGTGTTCAAGGCCAAGTTGGAAAGGGCTCGGAGCAACTTGGGACAGTGGAAGGTGTCCCTGCCCATGGCAGGAGGTTGGAATGAGATGAGCTATAAGGTCCCTCTCAACCCAAATCATTCTGGAATTCTATGATTCTATAAACAGTTGCTGCTCTTCCATCTCCTCCCGACCTCGTTCCTCTGCTTGGATAACAAACTACTTACAACAGGACTTCTGTTTCACATCCCTGGAAGTGTTCAGGGCCAGGTTAGACAGGGCTTGGAGCAACCTGGGATGGTGGAAGGTGTCCCTGCCCATGGCAGGGGGTTGGAACGAGATGAGCTTTAAGGTCCCTTCCAACCCAAACCATTCTATGATTCTGGGATTCTCTGATCCCATAATGCCCAGGCTGATGAAATAAAAACACCCAAAGCAGCGACAATAACGAAAACACACTGCACTCATGGAATAGAAGGAAAATCAGCAGAATTTCCATCTGCTGCCTCCTTTGCCCACACTCCCTCCAGCGTTCCCTGCCAGGCACTGCACGGCACTGCCGAGCCCTTGGCTGGCAGCATTCCCAGGAGCAGCAGCCCCTCGCCTGGAGCCAGTTCGTGCTGTTCGCCCGCCCCAGTGGCTGTTCCCTGACCCAACCCCTCGTCTCCCGGCTGGGGCGCTCGTTGTGACATCCCTTGCTCCGCGGGTCAGACGCTGTTAGTCTCTCGCTCCCTGCCTGGCACTCCATGGGTGGCTCTCGCAGCCCCACACCAGAGCTCGCCTCTAATCCGAGTGCTCTCTCGAATCAGCGTCCGGAATCAAACCTGTCCTTTCGTTTTAAGGTCTCCAGGCAGCCCCTGTCCCCAGTGCTTCCATCACACCTCTGCCAGGACTCCCTCAATAAGCATTTCCAGCCTGGCCTCGGGCCATTTATCACACAACGAGGCTGATTTGCCTCCCAAATGACTTGTTGCACGGCCAGGACTCACATCCTATTTCTTTACTCGATTTTCTCCTCCTTTTTTCCCCCCACTTCTCTTTTCCTGGCTGCCTGCCCTCTCCTCCCTCACACCCCCTGGTTGATGGGGCATCTGAGTGGGGCACAGAGAGAGGAAAAGGAGTGTTCCGACTGATGCTGTTCATTCCTCATTGGAACTGAGGGTGATGCATTCAGATCTAGACACTTCTTGCAGACCTGAGTCCCACTGCAAGTGCCTGTAATCCCAACAACTCCAAAGGAATTACAACATGCCCATGGATCCCACACCAGTGTCCTCAGGTAGCCAGAGACTGGTGTAGAGCTTTTGGTGACATTGGCCCACTGCTGGTGGCACAGGAGGTGCTTCTTAGCTGGGAAACATAATGTCCCTCCTGCCTTCCTTCCAAAGGTCTCCTCCAGGTGGAATGGGGTTGGCAAGGTGGGTATCAGGCTCAGATGGGCTCCCAACCCTCTTCCATTTACCTGCCATCTCAATTCCCCTGTGCTGTTGGCTCTGTTCATCCCAGCTGCATCTTTCCCTAAGATCCCGACACTCCGAGCTTTGAGTATCATCAGAGGAATTCCCCAGAGCCTGTGGGGACTCTGGAGCTGATGCTGACAGAGCAGGGATCGATAATGACATGCCAAGAGGAAAATTCCCTGAGCCCTGAGTGATCTTTGCAGGGCTGGCTGTGGGGAAACATCTCTTTTCAAGTGAGACCCTTGGGAGGAATCGCTGGAAAACTCTGAGTGAAATGCCCACCAGGCATCTTTATCTGTTTATTTTTCAGAGAGGAGCTACATTTCAACCTCTCCAGGCAGACTGGAAACAGGATTTTAGGCGATTTTCTTAGAGGGCTGCACTTACCCACATCAGCTGGTATTTCTCTTGGAAGAAAATACATAAACAAACATATAGATTTATATATCCATATATTTTTGGTTCCTGTGACACCAGCTTTTACTCAGCAGTGTTTCTGGGGAACACAATAACTGCCCCTGGATGGAACCTTTCCCTTTTATACACATGGCCTAATTTCACTGCCCCTGTGCATATTCACGGACTCAAATGTATTTTAAACTCCTAATTTGCCAGAACTGTGTTTACATTTGTGTAGAGCAATGTGGGCCTTGACCTCAAGCCTCCTGTTAAGCAAATATTAAATTATAATTAAAGCAGGTACGATCTCCTTTGTGTTTTGAGCTGTGATTCTTTGCAAGCAAGGGGTAAGAGCTTTGGAACTAGAAATGCTCTGATGCAGTGGGATATTAAGTTTGAAAACCAAACAAGAAACGAATCTGAACCTCAGGGCATCTTTTAACAGAAATTACTTCAGATTTTCCACCTCCAGTGATGTCTTTATAGCAGAGAGAAGCTGATCCAAACGTGTGGAATGCTGCTACCTATTGGAATGATCAAATATAACACTCAGCTCTCAGTTAGGAGAATTAAACCTCTCCAAAATCAGAAGTGGAGCAGAATTTGGCTGACGTGAAGTGGCTCACACAAGTGACCGTTCAAACACTCAATGGGTGGGTGACAATACAATGTGAAAGAGACTTTGGAGGAGGAATTCATGGAAATGGATATTAATGCCAAGAAGGGATATATGATCAGGGAGCACAGGCAGAAGGATGAGGGAGGGCAGGATCCATCATCTCCTATTTCAGATCCAGATCACAGCAGAGTGGCCACTGCTCAGATTCCCTGGGTGGTGATGGAAGCGGAGGAGGAGACTCTCTCTAATTCCCTGACAGGGGGTTGGGCTCTGCTCCCTGGGAACAAGGAATAGGACAAGAGGAAATGGCCTCAAGCTTGCCAGGGAAGGGTTAGATTGGATATCAGGGAAAATTTCTTCACTGAAAGGGTTATTCATCCCTGGTACAGCTGCCCAGGGCAGTGGGGGAGTCCTGTCCCTGGAGGGATTCAAAAACCACGTGGATGTGGCACTTGGGGATGGGGGTTAATGGGGGAATGGTTGGACTTGATGATCTTGGAGGTCTTTTCCAACTTTAATGATTCCATGAGCATCCCTGTGGGGGAGCTGTGAGCACTGGAAAGATGATGAGGTGACACAGAGCTGGTGGTGACAGGAGAGTTCACCCAGCCTGTTGTCCCTTAGGACGAGAGCAGGACTGATGGGATCCCACCAGAGCTATCCAGAGAATCAGCTGGGCTCCAAAACTCCCTCTGGGTTGTAAGATGGGCTCCAGGAATTCAGGTTACAAGGCAGATGAGGGAGGGAAGGTGGGTCCTTTCCTTGAGTGTCCAAGCAGGACATGAATTTTGTCAGGACAGGGAAAAAAAAGAAAGCAAAGAAGGCTCTTCTAGTGTTGACTCTGATCCCCAGGGATTTCCCCCTCCAGGAAAACATTATGTGAAACTTCAGGAAGGGAAAAGATCTCTCAGGTCACGAAGGACTGGGAAGTATTTATGTGTTTTCACATCAGTCAAGCCTGATGAATCTGACCTGAAAGTGCAGAGAACTGGCAATAAAGTGTGGGAAGAACAAAGGCTGGGAGGATTCCTGACAGCTGGATATGGGCTTGGAAGGGAAGGAAAGCAACTGGATGCTCTTGTTTAAAGGAGGGAGTGTGGCAGCCAGAGCAGGCAATGGGAACAGACTATAAACTATCCCTTCTCTCAGAGGGATATTCAAGAACAAAATATTACACCCAGGTGCAAAATGTGGCCAGAGAGGAGCCAGAGGAAGTGCCCAAAGCCCCAGGGAAGTGCTCTGAAGGATCAGCAGCACTGGGGATGTTTTGGGAGCTGCTCTTCCAACAAAACAGCTGAGGAGCAGCTGAAAAGCAGGAAACACAAAGGACCAGAACCAAGATCTGCAAGAAAAGATCGTGGGTGGATTCAGCAAAGAGGGGCCGGTTCAGCCCTCGAGTAGAACTTGTTGCAGAAAGGAAAAAATACCCTTTTTCCAACATCAGAGGGGGCTAAGGCAAAAAGCACTGAGGTGATATTCCAGGAGGGAATGTCTGTGTTCCTGAAGGAATCTGGATGTGCTTTGAAAAGGAGAATAAAGGTGTGATTTGTCCAAGGGGGACTTGGGACAAGGGATGGAGGGACAGG
>JAOXXN010000446.1:116356032-116370763 GCA_026770055.1 Myrmophylax atrothorax | reverse complement strand
TGGTTTCATGGCTACGCTACTGTAATTATGAATTCTTCTTCTTGCACTCGCGTGTGTGCAGGGGCTGGGGGTGGCAGTGGCTGTGGCTGCGGGCTGACATCACTGCAGTGGCGTGGGGCTGACAGCTCCCAGCGCTGCGCAGCCTGCAGTGGCTTCTCAGCGTTTTTTGCAGCCTCTCTGCTGACAATTGTCGGGGAAAAGGGGTGGCGAATAATAACAAAAAAAAAAAAACCCAAACCACAAACCAACCCCAACCGACAAGCCCACCCCGTCTCACCGCGTTCAAGGTGAATTTCAAGGAGAAGAGCGCGCGTTTTGTTTATGGTGAGGTCCTGCCGCTGAGGAGCGCACGCCGTGGCTCCCTATACATCTCCATCCAGGGATATCTACGTGTTCCCACCACGAACGCCCTGTTAGACCCTGTAACCTTGTCAGGGCGCTGCGCAGCCTAACCCAGGCTAAACCCCGGCTCAAGCAGGCTCTGAAGGCAGGAAATCCTTTATTACCAGCCGGGTGATGTCGTGTCAAGGGCATGTGCCCGCTGCTGGGATGTCTCAGCACAAGCCGCAGCTCCGGTGCCGCTGAGCTCATTCCAGCGACGCACCGCGCCGCAGCGCACGGATATTCCTTCCCATTGCATGGAGACAAATACATCCCTCTTCTTTTTTTTTTTTTTTTTTCCTTTTGCCTTCCCTCCCCAGTCGAGGCCTAGAAGTTGCTGAGAAAAACCCGCATGGCAGCACGAGCGGGCGGCTCCTACCCCGAGTGTGTGCCCGGGTGTTCAGTGTCCGGCTGTTTGAATAAGCACAAGAGCCCTGGACACGTTGGGGGGCCCCCAGATGTGGCCGAGAGACTTGGCCCTTAGTGCCGTTTCCCGTTTTGTTTCCCATTGCATTAATGACATTTCATCTGATACACCAAATCGGAGGAGTTTTCAAGGAAATTATGTGTCAAAAACTGTTTGTGAGGGCGCAGCAATCTCCTCGCCTGCCCTTTATAATATCACCCCCCTCAGAGGAAGACGCATTATTAGCTCTAACAAAAAAAAAACCCAACCCAAACCCAAACCCTATTTACCTTGAACCAGCAACTCCTCATATACCTCCTCTGAGCTGTTTGCAATGCAAATAAGGACTCGGATGGTGCAGGTTTTAAGGTCTGGCTGACAGAAGCCAACAGCCAGAGCATCCCTCTGAGACCGCCGCGCTTCCAACCGCAGCTGGAGCCACGGGAGCATCCGGCCCTGCCCCGCAGGCAGCTGCCCGATGGGGACAGGGACGGGGTCACAGCGGCACGTAATTCATCTCCTCCTCGCTTCTCTGCCTCGGAGATTTATGGGGAGCTGAGCTGTGTCATTTCAAAATAAATAGATGCGTTTCACGGTGGGTTGGAGGTGAAAAGCTGTCATTTCAATATCCTTCCAAAATTACTTCTGTGTATTTTTTCATAAATAACAGAGTTTTATCTCTCCCTAAGACCTTCCTTTGGCTTTGGGAATCTGCATAAGCAGCCATCCCAACGGCAATTTGAAGAAGGAAATGCAATTCCCTCTTTAAGCGGGGAAACTGAGGATCAGGGGCCTTGGGAACATTTTTGCTGCTCCTCCTTTGCGGCTTCAAATGGAATTGAGATGCCTGAGCAGAGCCATGGCCATGGACCCATGGATGGAAACCGTGGGGGCTGCAGATCCAGGACAGGGATTGCACGACTGGAGCCCTCAGCACTGGGCAAAATGGCTTTGCCAAATGGACAGGGGGATTTTCCACCTGAATTTCAGCTCACACGGAGCTGGATGGTGTGTTATAAACCTGTGCTGGATTAAAGCTCAGAGGGATCTTCCAGGGTCTTTTGCAGCTCCCCCTCCTGCCCCGCTGCCCATCACGTTGGCCTGGGATATTTAAAGCCCACTCCAACCCGCTTGAAAATGCATTACACTCCCATAAAAACATAAATCCTTGGGCTTAACTGATGATCCCTCCCCTCCCTCTGCCCTATTAGCACATTAAGAAATTAACTGATAAAACTCCTAAAGATCCGATTGACCGGGATCGCGCCGCTCCATATGGCACGGCATATGTGGCCGGCCCGGGATCACCTGGATCCTCACTCAGGCAGGCTGGGATGGGAAAACGCCATGGGAGAAGGGTTTCAAGGCAAATTCGGATGGATTTAGAGCTACTCATTTTTTTTTCCCCCCTTCAAGACAGTTCACTTCTCCGCTCCACCCCCAGCGCCAGAGGAAAAGCTGTGGAGGTGATGTATGTCCCTAAATAAGGATGCAGAGCCTGGCTGTGCTGGAGGAGGTCAGGTGAGGCTATTTAACGCTTTGCAGGCTCCTCCGAGATGATGGGCTTTAGAAAACGACCCCAAGCCCCAAAGCCACATCCCCACAATCAACTTAACGCCTGTTGGAGCCGATGGCAGAGCTGACACCGAGGGAATGGGTCTCTGTAGGTGGATGCTGAGCACCCAGCCAGGGGGAAAAATTCCCTTTCCTGCACTCCCTGCTCCACGATAAATCCCACTGCAGCAAACAAAGGGCTCTGGGCCTCGCTGGGAGCTTTCCCCGAGTGACAACACAGGGTTTCCAAAAGCCTTTACAGGGTTTTTCACCTCTTTGGTGGAATCTAAACCTTTTTTTTTTCAATTTCGCTCAGGGGCTCCCCTGAATTTTTAAGTGCTGGTTGGTGTGAGGGGGCGAAGATGGGAGTGGGTTCATCCCTGTGCCTGGCACTGCGGGATGGATGGATGGATGGACAGAGCCTGTACCACTAAACTTTAACTCTAAGCATGACCTAAACCAGCTTAGCGGGATCTACATGAAGGAAGGGATTAACCCCCCTCGCCCCCCAACCAGGAGCAACAAATCCCATTAACATCCCATCCCTGGGAGGGGAAACTCCGCATGCACTGCTCCCCAAAATAGGAACCGCTGCATTTATTGAGTTATTTCTTTCAGACAAACATCCCAGCCCGTAGCAATGTCTCCTGCAGAAGCTGCGTGGTGAGAATTAGGGATTTTTGTGGAAAGCATTGGCGTCACCGCGAACCAGCCTGGCCATGTTATCCCAGAGTGACGCCTGCTCACCTCCTAAATAGTTAATTCCTGGAGGCTGCAAGAAGGTTAAACATCAGGATCAGACGCAGTCACCTATAGCTCCCTTTTCTGCAGGATTTCTCGGGGTCCCTCAGAGAATTGGGAGCAAAATTCAGCAGGAGGGGGATGAAAAATCTCCCTCCGCCTGAAAATCCCAGCTCGTTCCCAAGGAATTTGCTTTGGAGCAGGCGAATTACTCACCGAGGTGATAGGTAGGAACCCTGCAAAATATAGTGGGGGAAAAAGAAGCTGTTAGAGACAACAGCAGGAGAAGAACTCTGTTATCTATGGTAACAGTCTGGAGACTCATTTATTCAGCGTATAAATAGAGCGGGAGAGGCTTTCGCGATGCAGACGCTCCGATGGGGAAGTGAGAGTGGATTTTACCCTCCCTTTCGGGTTCAGCTCGATGTGAAAATTCCCCGTTGATGCAGCAGCTCTGTGGAGTGAGACATCACCCTGAATTCCATAGGAAATGGGCCCAAGCTTGACTCCATGCCGGGAGCAGGAATGGGATGCTGTTCCAATAGTCCCCCCCTTCCTCACGTGGACATTTCATCTTCATCAGCATCCCACCTCCCCCCAGAGCTGCCCTCTCTAAGCCCCCAAATATTACGGCTTTGTTTACTACTGGGTTTTACGGAGAATGAAAGCCCAGATCCCTGTTCCACAGACTTATTCCCTTCTACAGTTTCAATAAGATTATTTCATCTACTGCTTGTAGAGAAAGCAAAAATGCAACAAACAAAACACCTCAAATCTCTTGTACTCCGTGGTTTATTTCTGAACTTTTCTCAAGGGAGGAAAAAAATTATCTAAAGGTCCCAAAGCTTCAGATTTAAAAGAATGCATCGAATTTAAGTGAATTCTATTGGACTGAGCACATGGAAAAGAGGAAAAATGCAGTGTCAGGCTGGAGCCTTGTTCAGCATTTCAAGTAACATAGCACATATTTTAGAGAATAAAATGTGGGAGTGGAAGGGAGATTTTTTTGTGGCTTGTGTCGATTACACCTGGAATGTTGGACTTTGGGAGCAGCAAACCCCACCGTGCCATTCATGTTTTGTGCCTCCATCATTTTACGCCTCTTTGCAAACCTGATTAAACCCCGAAACTCTCCTCACTTTGCTGGAATTTGCTCTTTTATTTTCCAAGCTCCTACAGCAGCCACGGCCTTGCAATCCCTCCGCTCCCGTTTGCCCGTGCCATGTCCCGGGGTGTGTGTTATCCTGGCTCCTATTGTTCCATAGGGCGGCCCCGAGTCAGGTACGAGCCCTTTGCCGGTCCCTTTTGTGCCGGATCCCACGGCATCAATGCCTGCCTAGTGCGTGTTTCCCAGACGCAGATTCCACTGGCACGGAGCAGCAGATGGCTCAGGTAGCGGATTGAAAAGCTGTCCCAGCCCACCCCCAGGCCTGACCTATATCCAGGATGAACGCAGGGATGCCAGGAATACCTTTGCTTTCCCCTATGTCCATCATATATCTCTGGATTTTATCCCCTTTCCCCACCATAAAAAAAAAAAAAGAAAAAAGACGGGAAAGCATAAAAAGAAAAGGAAAAAAACCCAATACCTTTCTGACTGATATTTACACAAGTAAATATTTTTTATGTATATACAGCCAGTATGAAATGATTTTTAATGAATTATCTGTGAGTGAAAACAGGTCTGTAAATCAGCAGGGCTGCAGGCAATTTTTACCATATGTCGGCTCGCATTTGTATCACGGAATTTGTTGTGGCGAGGACGGAATATCTGCTTTTCTTTCCTTGCTGATGTGCTAGAATTAGGATCTACATAACTCAATGCATTTAAGCAGGAATATTGTCTGGTTTTATTGGGCTATTATTAATGCAAAGGCGGCTGTTCCCTTATACTGCACGCCCAGGCAGCGAGAGCTGAATTACATCAAAAATCCCTTTTCTTTTCCCCCCCCATAAAGCTTCCTTGAAACCTTTCTCCAGGAGGTTTCTTCCAGTAAATCAGCAACTTGCACAGCAAAAAAGGAATCTCTGTAAAATATAAGCTGTGCTCTGCACACATCCGTCCTCCCTTCCCCCTCTGTAAAATAACATCTGAATTCCTAATGGCAATAAGGATGGATTACTTAATGTATGGGGGGGGGGTCAGGCTAAAAACACATCCCAGAATAATGCTGGGCTTTAATATCACTGTATTTACCCCTAAAGCAAGGGGGTAAAACAGAAATCAGAGCCTGAAATGAGGAATTGCAACTGTAACACCCTGCAAAATGCAGGTTAAAACTTCTGCCTGCTCCAGGGTAGGGATAAATCGCTCCAAAATTCAGGTACAAAACCAAGATGAAAAGTAAGGTGGGGGTTTGAACACAAAACCAACCCAAAATTGCTACGAAAATCACATATTCCTGCTTTATTCCTGAATTCTAGGGGGTTTATTCCGGAGCTGGTAACACCAAGGAAATGGTTCAGTTCTATCTTATAAAATCGTGTCGCAGTCAAAATCCAGAGGCAGATTCTCCATCGTTTAGGCAGGACTAAAGGATGGGAGAGCAGGGGGAATGTCAGCCAGGTTGCAGCGATGCTGGGAGGGAGGGAAGGAGGGAGGGAAGGCCTTTGGGAAGACAGGTCTTGGATCTGCATTCCCAACAAAGGAAGGTCGCTCCTATTTGTATCCAGGTCCTGTCCATTCGCTGACTTCAGTGGGAACAGGATGAGTCGCTTTGCCCACGGGGATGTTTCTCGACGTTGCCTCGAGCAGGGAGAGGGAAAGGCGGTGAAAAGATATATACATTTTTTCCCCCCTCAAGAGAATAAAACTAATAAATACCGAAATATTTAAAAATCCCATTTTTTTCCTTTCTGCCCCCGTTTCCACCCCCTCCCCTCTCCCTCTCTCCCAGGCCAGGATGCAGCCGCAGGGCAGAGGACGGGCCATTCTCTAATGACGTAATGCTGAGATGGAAAATGTCATAACCATTTGTCACCAAACGCCCCACGTCCCCAGAACGAAGCAAACAGTATGAGACTGACAGGGCTGATGAAAAACAGCACTTAAGCTAATTTTTTTTCCCCTGCTAAACTCTGTTGTGCACTATGCAAATCTGATTGCGAAAGTGGGACATTATCAACACTTTACCGCTAGTTAACTTTGGGAGCTGATACTCACAGCAATCAACATAAACTTAGCATACAGTAACTTAAATAACAAAAATGTTTGCCTGCTCTGGCGGCGCTGGCATTTGGTTCCAGCCATGTGATGGATTGTGCCGTGCCTGGGAACAAATTAAAAATACAGCGCTTCAGATCACTCGTGGCAGCAGAGGAGAGGGACCGGGTTTAAACTGGAATAACAATAATAGCAATTAGATCCCAATCTGCCCTGAATCATCGCGCCCTGAGAGCAGTTATTGATTATTAACAGGGTCGTATTTGCTGAGACCCCCATCCCTCATCCTGCCCCAGCGAGGAGGACTCATTCCCGACAAATCCACTGTCCAGCAGCTCTTTCATTTATCAAGCTCCACAACAGCCTGTTTTTTCCCCCTAAAGGTCCAATTCCTAACGCCAGGGGGGAATCGCAGCTTTCCATCCCTTTTTGCCCCCCGGAAAATAAATTTCTCTTTATCCCTCCGAGCTGCGCACGCAAACCCTAAAGGTCATCCTCCCAAAGAAAGCCAGGATAACCCGCAATTTGTTATTTTTATAAGCTCTCAGCGGTGGGGAGAGGGAGAGGAACTGCTTTAGAGGAGAGGACGGGACGCGCATCTCCCTCGTTAGCATTCGCCCCGTTCCCCCGCAGCAACGGGGAACGAGAATAATACCTTAATATCTCCCAGCGGGGCTCAAAGGAGCTGCAAAAATGGGATTTAGGGTGTGAGAAGGGAAGAAAAACAAACAAACAAAAAAACCCAAAAAACCACACACCCCACGCCAGAGCCGAACCCGCGGCGAAAAGTTGCAGCCGAATTTGCCGTCGTGGTGTTATTGATTGATTGGGCTTTAACAAACCCGGAGCAGGGGGAGGTTGGAGTTCTGCCAGCTGGCCCAGACCTGGAAGGATGCCTGCTCAGAGACAGCAACAACCACTTCCCCGGCCCGGGTCTTCCCAGGGTTTCTTCAAAAATGTTAATTAAGACTCGCACACTGAATAAATGACAGCTGTATTTTGCATATGCAGAATGAACGTGTGGGGAGAAGCACCTGGATGAGGGTGGCCCAGGGAGTCCACCAAGAATTGAGCCCAGTCTTCACAGGCTGAGCCCTCCTCTTTGGTCTGAGCCTCATCTGGTCTTCTTAGTTCATCATATCCAGTTCATTAATGAAACATAACCATTCCTAGGAAATATTAGAGATGGCAGAAATATTACATGGCAGGAAAAAAAGAGGCTGGTCTCCCAAAATTTGGGAGACAGAGTCATGGCAGGGCTTAGAGAGACAAGCAGAGCACCAGCCCACCATGAGAGAGCTGGCCAAGGAAAATATTATATCCAAGGAAAACGGTTCCTTCTTGTCTCAAGGGCTGGCTGGCTGCAGAGAGGCACCAAAGCCCAGAGTTTTTCTCCTTTTGGAGATTACAGAAGGTATTTTATGGGTGAGGAAACAAAAAATTTGGTGGGTCAGCTCTGAGTTGACACCAGCTCCATGGAGAGTGGACAACACTTGCTGCTGACAGCTTCCCATCAGAAAGCAGGGAAAACCCTGGCCAGACCCTTCTTCAAGACCTAATTTATTAAAAAATAGTAAGATGTGCTTTGGCACTTTGATAGAGCTCAGGAACAAGGGTTACACATCACCCAGGTCTCCCTGCTCACGGTGGGGTGGGATTCAGCTCTTCAAACTCAAGGAACTTTGTTGCCCAATGCCAAGACCTGCTCCAAGATGTCTCTGATGGCAGAAGCAATTTGTGGGAACCAAAGAAAGGCTGAGACTGCACATGCACCCCATGGTCAAAGCTCCCCCACCACAAAGACACGGCCTCATAGCCAAGGAAAGAGGCTGGTTTACTTATTCCTGTAATTTATATAGGAATAAAGAAATTTTATATATATATATATATAAATTTTACATCCCTGGAAGTGTTCAAGGCCAGGCTGGGTGGGGCTTGAAGCAACCTGGGATAGTGGAGGGTGTCCCTGCCCATGGCAGGGGGCTGGAACTGGATGAGCTTTAAGTTCCTTTCCCACCCAGACCATTCCAAGATTCTATGATTAATAAATGCATAGTTAAATTCTGCAATTTATCCCAAAGGATCTGCATGTCTGCTCTGGTAGTGGCCAGGGGGAAGGACAGATGGAAAACAGAGTGGTCCAACGTTTTTGGGTCAGGGATGGAGCATTTTTGGTGCATTAGCTGTGCTGCCTCACCTTGGTGCTTTACTCTGTTTCAGCTCCTTATGCTGTGCTGGAAGGACATCACCAAAGCAGCCACTGAAACCAGGATCTTGCAACCCCCAAGGTACCCCCAGGGCAGCTCTTTCCACCTTTCTCCATGTCCAAGCAGGACTTCACCCACCTGCAGCTCCACATCTCCAAAGGGATGTCTTAACTTGGGATCAGCCAACCCTGGATGTACGGACAGACTGAGGAATGAGCTGCTGGAAAGCAGTGCCATGGAAAGGGACCTTGGGGTCCTGGTGGATGGCCAGCTGGCCATGGGTCAGCAGTGCCCTGGCAGCCAGGAGGGCCAACTGTGTCCTGGGGGGCATCAGGCCCAGCATCGCCAGCCGGGCAACAAGGGGGATCGTCCTGCTCTGCTCTGCTCTGCTCTGCACTGGGGTGGCCTCACCTGCAATACTGGGGCAGTTTGGGCACAATATAAGAAAGATATTGTTATTAGAGAGGGTTCAAAGCAGGCCATGAGGATGGTGAAGGGTCTGCATGGGGAGCCTCACAGCTGAGGGCACTTGGTGTGTTCAGTCTGGACAAAAGGAGACTGAGGGGACACCTGCTCAGGGGCTGCAGCTTCCTGAAGAGGGACAGAGGAGGGGCAGCTCCGACCTCTGCTCTGTGTGAGGAGGGACAGGACCTGAGGGAATGGCTGCAGCTGGATACGGTTAGGCTGGATCTCAGGAAAAGGTTCTTGCCCCAGAGGGTGGTGGGCACTGAACAGGCTCCCCAGGGCAGTGGGCACAGCCCCAAGGCTGCCAGAGCTCAAGGACAGTTTGGACAATGGGACAGGGTGGGATTGTTGGGGTGTCTGTGCAGGGCCAGGAGTTGAACTGGATGTTCCTCGTTGAGTCTCTTCCAACTCAGGATATCCATTGATTCTATGATTCTGTGACCCTGGGAAGACACTGGAGAGCACCTGCCCATGGCAGGAAACCTTCTCCTGTTGCCGTGGCTGCTCCAGGGGGGAGCTGAGGTCAGGCAGCACACGGAGGAGCTCTCCTCATTCTCACCCAGCGCAAAGGCACTTCAGCACTGCATTTCTGCAGCCCTAACAAGCCCCGTTCCGGTCCCCAGCTGCCTCTCCCAGCCTTCAGCAAGTCCTGGAGTGAGGCATAAATGCACTTGTTCTGCCTCCCTAAGTGCAAGGAAACTGTCTCAACCAAGAGGATGAAATATTTCTCGTGGCTTGCTGTAAATGGAGGCAGAGAAAGCGAAGAGGTGGAAGCTACTTGAGCCACTTCACCTGGAGATCGGCAGCCCACAGGGCCATTCTGGGAATGCTGGGACAAGGCTTTTGTGCCCTGCATGAACCTGCTGCTTCATCCTCTCTGCCCAGGTTCCCTTCCCTGCTCTTCGAGCTCTTGGGTTCATAACAAATAGAAGTGCTTGGACAACACTCTCAGGCACATGGTGGGACTCTGGGGGATGGTCCTGTGCAGGGCCAGGACTTGGATTCAATGATCCATTGTGGGTTCCTTCCAAACTCGGCATATTCTGTGAAGGATGAGCAAGAACAGTCCCCCAGGGTCTCTTGCTCTGCTCTCCATTGTAGCCCTGAAATCCATGTCACCTTCTGCAATGGATTTTTGCATTGCCAGGAGCAGTGGGATGAAGGAGACCCCCATCACTAACCCCAAAAATCAGGAGTTGTGCTGTTGGGGTTGCCTTGGATTTCATTTTCAGTAAGGCAGAGATTTGGCCAGTGTAGGGCTGTCTTCCACCAAGTCCACCCCAAAGAACCTCCTTCAAAGTCCCTTCCTGCACTTGAAATGGAGGCCAAGAAAATGTCCCAGTGCTGTCACATCATCTCAAATCACTGCTGGGGTTTTTGTCACTTTAAACCATCAGGATCCTCTCTCGTCCTGTGTTTTATACACAGTCAGCAAGAGCCAATCTCCTTCATAACAGGGCAGGAGCACATCCAATTAAACTGGCAAACAATATTACATTTTCCTATTACTTCGTGTCGAACATCCTTTCTGGTAAAGAGAAGCCCAGAGGTTATAGAAATTTTAAGGATTTCTTTTTCAGACTCTTGCACAGCTGAATCTGTGATCTCAATTTGAATTAGCTGGTCCCTGCTGTTGGGGCTGTTTGTTGTTAGATGTCACCAGAGATGGTGATGCCAGAGAGGCTGGAACACAATAGACTCAAAAAGGATCTGAGGTCAAGGGCAATGAAGTTTAAAATACAATCTCGTCTCGCTCGGAGTTATTTTTGCACATATAAATCCTGAACAGAAAATTTGGGAGAATAATGCTTTCCAGCACAGTCTGAAGGAAGTCAGAGGGAAGAAGGCAATATATTTGGTAATGAATTCGTTTAAACAACTCAGGTGATATTGTTGATTTGCTGCTCCCTGGATTGTAATTTATTAGAAATTGCTTCTGATGTTTACAGGATGCATAAAGAGCAGCTCAATGTAAATAAGGTGCTGCTGGATGGTTAAGTGTCCCTTCTGGTGAATTAAATAACTGGGGGAAAACACTTCTTGTGTGTATTTATTCCACTTCCTACTTCAATGTCATCTTGGCTCAGTTAACTGGAGGAGAAAAACCAGGTTGCAGGGGGCATATTTTTCCATTTTTGACAAAACCACAGTTGGATACGGTTTGGAGAACCCCAAATCACTCTGGGTGCTGTGCTATCCTACTCAACCCCTCAGCCTGATCACCCCAGGGACACCTTTGTGGGGGTCAAGATGCCAATGTGAGAAGCAGAAATGGCCCCTCCCCTCCTGTGACAATCAAAATGCTGAGCCCAGCAGATCAAACCTGCTGCTGCCAAACCAGGAGGGATGAAGCACAAGGCAGAGCTCCAATGGTATTCCAGAATCACCTTTTTTGCTTCATATGAGGCTTTCTTTCCATGTAGAAATAAATCTGGCAATCTAAATACAACTGCCTCCAACTGATCAGGCAAATCTTACCAAGGCCAATCAGAAGGAGTTGTAACTCACAGATTCCTTAAATCATCTGGAAATGAATGTCAGGATCTATCCCAGAGCTGGGATTTTTTTCCAGAGCACTTAAAGGATTATGCAGACATAATTTAGCTGGATCAAGGAATCTAATCTGAGGTTTACATGATTGGCAACACTCACTCCTCCAGTAACCAATCCCTGAAGTGCAAGAAGGAGCTCTGGAATGTGCAGCCTTGGTGTGAAGTGCATCAGCTCTTCCCAAGGGTTTATTCCTTTCCCAGTTGTATGTTGAGTGTGACTTTGCTTTACACAGACAAACCCAACAGAGCAGGTCTGTTTGTTTAACCAATTTACAGCCAAACTTTAAATATCAGCACTTGCTTCTGCCATGAACCAACCGTGCTCTTAATGCAGCAACACCTTGCAAGCCCCAACCACCTCTTATTCCACAGCATCCCATGTTTTCTCCCAGCAACAGTGCCAGGTTTCTTGGGCAAGCTTTGGTCTTGTTGTAGCTGGTGATCACCCTCCTCCTGGCACCAAAGCTCAGCACAAGCTCCACATCCTTCATGGTCTTCAAAACACAGATTTTTGGACCCATTTCCCAGTGTCACTCTCATACTCCAGAAAGCCCTTTAGCAAATGAACCCCCCTGTCCCTGAGCTCAACACGTGATTAAATTTATCCTTGTGTTTTACTTGGCCTTGAAGGGTTTGGGCTGAATTTGCTGGGGCTGCTCTTGGAGTCATAGAATGATAGAATGGTTTGAGTTGGAAGGGATGTTCAAGACCATGGGCAGGGACAGCTCCCACCATCCCAGGATTCTCCAGGCCCTGTCCAACACGGCTTTGGACACTTCCTGGGATGGGGAATCCATGGTTTCTTCTTCCCACAGCCTTGTCCTGTGTCTCGTGGTACTTCTGGCAGTGGGAAGAAGCCGAAGTTTCTGGTGAAAAAAAAATTAAAAAATTAGCTAAAGATGGGGGTAATGATGTAAACAGTCTAAAAGAGGGGAGATTCAGACCAGACACAAGGAAGACAAGTTTTACTAAAAGGGTGCTGAGGGCCTGGCACAGGTTGCCCAGAGAAGCTGTGGCTGCCCCATCCCTGGAAATGTCCAAGGCCAGGCTGGACAAGGCTTGGAGCAACCTGGGACAGTGGAAGGTGCCCCTGCCCATGGCAGGGGGTTGGAATTAGATAATCTTGAAAGTCCCTTCCAACCCAAGCCATTCTATGATTCTATGAAAGCAATCTCTTCTCTTTCTTCCCTTTCCATCCTCTGTGACCATATGCTGTGCTTGGCTGTCAGAATTCAATCACCAGTGCTGGTTCCTGAAGCAGAAGAGACTGTAAGTTATTCTCCCTCCTGTATCCAGGCAAAGGGATGATTGTCACACAAGCTGAGGTAGAATTAGATTTAATCAGATTTTTATTTTTTCTGTGAGCAGAAGGACAATGTTCCTTAGGTTTGAACTTGCTCTGAACTTGCTTTGGTCCCGCTCTGTGGTCAGAAACCAGAGAGGGGAACTTGCAGCAAGTCTGGGGGACGTTTGCAAAGTGCAGATAAATTCTGGAAAATACAAGATGCTCTGTTAACATGAAGGAGTTGGTTCCAATGCCAGTGCTGGGTGAAAACACAGATCACAGAACAGTTTGGGTTGGAAGGGACCTTAAAGATCACCTCATTCCAACCCCTGCCATGGGCAGGGACACCTTGAGCAGGAGCTGTGTCCAAGCAAGGAAGGACTGTGTCCATGGAAAGTGTTGTGCTTGTGGAAGAAGGAATGTCCAGGTCAATCATGTGAGCTGGGAAGGAAGATGGTGTTTGCCTCTGTCGATACTAAATGACAAACACAACCCCCTTCACCTGAACTAGGGCTCTTTTGGGACTTTGCTGTGACAGTGAAAGGAGATGTGATGCCATCCCAACAAGAGCATAAAATATTTGGGTGGGAAGAGACCTGAAAACTCATCTCATTCCAACCCCCTGCTGTGGGTGGGGACACCACCCCTCAGACCAGGCTGCTCAGAGTGAGGAGATGCATTTGGACCTTACTCTCTCTCCAGGTCCTCATCTTCTGTCCTGCTATGGAGCCCTGATGAATGGCAAGAGGCATCATCTTTTTGCTGTTCAAATGCTCTTAGATTTGGCTTTTCTGGATTCTGGTGAGAAGAAAGCAGAGATGAGATCAGAGAGGGAAGGAGCTCATTAGTGGATAGAGTGCTCCTGCTCCCACCATTCTTCTAAAGTCTGATGAATGCCACAAATAGGATAAAAAAAATCCCAAATCAGCTCTGGGGGTTCTGTTGGGATCCTGCCAACCCACAGCTGAGCTGTGGCACCGTGGGGCACAGACCTGCAAATGAAGACACCCCCCCGCCCCCGCCACGCTGAGCTGGTTCAGCTGAGCTGAAAGTGTCAGCAGGCAGCAGGGAGAGTTTAATATTTATAACCTGATTTGACCACTAATATATGCAGCCTATTTTTAAGCTGTGTGGCTCTGCATGGAGGGGCAGCTCACGTTGCTGAGCTGCATGGAAAGTTCCTGGCTCCTGGAGGCACCTGGAAGAGCTTTGCAGGTGATGGTCACACTTGGAGAAGAAATTTTCTATCCTTGCTTTGGTTTTCCAGCAGTGGGTGTTGGGTTATGGGTATGGGATGCCTGGGAATGGCTCTGACAAGTCAGGTGTGTTCAGCCAGGTTTGCTCTGGTTTGTGTAATCTTGGGAAAACTTTGGTGTTGCTTCAGGAAGAAATTCTCCTGGAAGAAGTTCCCAGCAACAGATCAGTTTGTTTACACAAAGAAGGATTCAGATAATGAGAAAACACCACTGTGAGCCCAAATAAGCATCAAACCAAGTATTTGAAGCAGGAAATCATTTTCCTGCAAACAAACTAGTCAAAATCCAGGTTCTAGGGAGAGACCAGAAGGTAAATCTACAGCGAGAGGAGCTGAAACCTGTCTTGTTTGGATTATGTGATTACAAGTTTTACTATTTTCAGTATCCCTAATCTGGAAAAAAACCCCCAAACAATGTCAGCAGAAAATTAACCAGCGTGGGAGGACAATTCAGGGAGTACTTTGGGGTTTATTTCTGCATTGCCAATCAGTGGCTGGCTGGAAAACACACAGGGAAATTCAAGCAGTTGATGTTTCACTTCCATTGCACACAGAGCTGGGAGGTGCCAGTGGCTTCTGGGGAGGGAATTTGCAGGGGACAGGACAGCATTTTCTTTAAATCTCAGCCTTTTGTCTCCAAATATGGATTTCTTTTTTTTTTTTTTTAATGAAATTTTGGGGCTTGAGAATTATTCATCATCAAGTGTGGGAAAGAGAAGTGG
>JAOXXN010000446.1:116344993-116355260 GCA_026770055.1 Myrmophylax atrothorax | reverse complement strand
AAAAGCTCAGCAGCCTCTGCAAAGCAGGATGTTAAGCGCTGCAGAGCTGCTTCTGTGTGAGCAACAAGGGCGGCATCGTCAGCAAAAAGCAGCTCACGGACAAGGTTTACTCTCAATAAACTGGATGGGAAATACCTTTTCCCCAGTCCCTCTCATGAGACAGAGGTAGCTATAGTGGCAGAACCTCAGATGTGCAAATTTACATTCTCTTGTGGTTGTGTTTTAGCCACAAGCACCGGACTGGAGTAAGAAATGTGTGTCCTACCTGACTTGAGGCAAATTTCCATGGAAAATACTTGTCTTGGTAAAAACTTATTCTTCACTGAAGAGACTGGGGAAAAAGAGAACAGGAAACTGCATTTGATAAACCTCCTAAATCAATGTTGGGGGTTTTTTTGTAGAAAAAGCCTAGAATACCAACTGAAAAATTATGTAGAATTATGGTGTTTTTTTCCTTTGTGTTTCCTTCCTTTTAAAATGTCTTTGTAAATACGTCTTTGAGCATTTCTGACATGCTCTGACAACAAATGTAGTCAAACAAAGCCTAAGTCAGCCTTCTATAGAGAGATGGAATCCTCTGTCTGGACCCCAAATTCACATTTTTTTTAGCTAATACCACTCAGATTCCTCTGGTGACCCACAAATATAATACATGAGCTTCTTCTGAATAGAACCTGCTCCATTTCTTTTGGGGATAAAAGGCCCTTCTGAAGGGTAGAACTCTGCAGGAAAACATTGACACCCTTCCTAAGAATTCATTCAAACATGTAAATTTGAGGGAAGAGGAAGAGAGCTCCTGTTCTGATTCCCACCTCTGGATGTCCTGAACTTCTCCAGTATCAGGAGCAGAGGATTTCTTGCCTGCCCAGGGGCCATCCCAGCAACACTCCCTATCCTGGCCATCCTTATGGCAAGGAAAAAGGGATTTCTGCACCATGTGGGTCTCCAGCTGCTGGGTTGGCTTGAGGGCCAGTGCCAGCCTTCCAGCTGTGCTGCATTCCAGAGGGGGATGCCCACTCCCCTTGTCCTGTCTTTTGCTTCAAACACATCCCAAATATCAATATAGCAAACCAGAAGAGAACTGGAGTGGAGAAGTTGCACATCTCTTAATGTCTTTAAAAACCTTCTTAAAGGACTGCATGGGATTTTTTTTCCTTAAATATAGAGCCACTCCTTTGGGCCCTACTCTTGGTATGAACTTGTGCTGGCACAATCCAACATCTGAAAGAAATCTGAAGTTGACGTAACCCTTCCGAGCTCATTGTTCTGAAATTCCCAGTACCATCCCCACCTGGAACGATTGTGCTGTTTTATTCCCCCTCTGGGTGGAGCAGAGGATCTTACTGACCCTTTTTAGAGGGCTGAACACCATGTTCCCACCTACACAATGCTCCTGTTTTGAATCTTGAAGGTGGTTCTGACACTTCACTTTTTCCTCATGAGAGACACGGGCTACAAGATCTTCCCAAACATCCTTTTCATATTAAAAAACCCCAACATTTCTTCACTAAATTCCCTTGAAATGTGGCAAGTAAAGTATTTGCACCTGCTTAGTGAAGTGTGAAGCATATAATAATAATAATAATAAGAATAATAATACTAATAATAATAATAATAATAATAATAAGAATAATAATAATAATAATAATAATTCTTCCATGGGGGAACCTGGATCCATCCCACTCCTACCAGGGAGTGCCAGGAGCAGCAAGAGATGCCCAGAGCCTGGAGAGGGATCACAGGTCAGCAGGAGAGCACCTGAAGAGCATCACAAAGGAATTCCAGCCCCTCCAGCCAGGAAATCAGCTTCATTGGGGCCCAACTTTAATGCTGTGGGGAATAAAAAATTGGAGTCAGAATGGTGCACACACCTGAAGGTCTATGATCTTATTGGCATTGTGGAGACAGGGTGGGATGGCTCCTCTGATTGGAGTGTTGGAATGGAGGGATCCAGGCTAAGGGCAGGCAGGAGAGACAAGGAGGTGATGTTGTCCTCTACATCAGTGACCAGTTGGAGTGCATGGAGCTCTGCCTGGAGATGGAAGGGCAGGGACAGGTGACACAGTGTGGGGATGCTCCATACTGCCCAATCAGGAAGACTGAGCAGACGAGTCCCTCTGTAGACAAGAACAGCCTCATGTTCAGAAGCCTTGGTTCTCATTGGAGGCTTTAACCACCCCAACAGAGGCTGGACTCGATGATCTCAAAGGTCTTTTCCAACCAAGTTGATTCTGTGATCCTGTACCATCTGTTGGAGGAGCAGCACAGCAGGGCATGAGCAGTCCAGGTGGTTTTGAGGACAACTTCTTTATCCAAGTGATAGAAGGGCCAAGGAGGAGAAGTGTCATGCTGGACCTTGTTCTCACCAACATGGAGGGGCTGGTGGGGAATGTGAAGCTCAAGGGCAGCCTGGGCTGCAGAGATCATGGAATAGTGAAGTCCCAGATCCTCAGGGAAGCAAGGAGGGCACACAGCAAGCTCATGACCCTGGGCTTCAGGAGAGCAGACTTTGGTCTCTTCAGGGATCTGCTTGGCAGAGTCCCATAGGAAAAAGCCCTGGAGGGAAGTGGGACCCAAGAAAGCTGGTAGATATTCAAGGGTCACCTTCTCCAAGCTCTGTTTCTGCTGTCTTCTGCCTCAAACCATTTCTTACAAATTGGATGTAAGACCCAAACCTCCCATCCTGGGAGACCAACATTCATCTTCCAGTAGAGTCAGTCAGAAATCATGCATTTAAAGTGTTTTGGAGCCCAAGAGTTATCAGCAGGATGACCCTGGAATGCTTTTGACCTGGGATAAGTCATGCTGAGCTAAGGGGCTCTGAAGAGGTCCCTGCCCATGGCAGGGGGGTTGGATGAGATGACCTTTAAAGGTCCCTTCCAACCCAAACTGTTCTGTGATTCCATGACTCTGTGGAATAGTCCCCAAACCTGGATTAGCATGGATTAGAGACTGCTTTAGCAGTTTCTCTGGGTGCAATGACCCTGTTTGGGAGAACAACCCTCCTTGGGGGCAGTGTGGATGTGGCCACATCACCTCAGCCACGCTGGGGCCAGAGGGCACACCCTGGCACTGTTTATTTTACCAGGACAAACATCCTGGATGCCCAGCCCTGTTATTAGAGCAGCCATCTCCCCGTGCTAGTGTGGATTTATTTCATCATGGGCTTGGCCTGTGCTTTCTAAAGCTTCTAAAGCTGTGCTGGGAGAAAGTTGCTGTTGGAGTCTCGAAATTTAATTTAGTGGTTGCCTGGTTGTCGGGCAGCTTTTCTGCCCATTGGATACCAGACGTAATCATATTCCATCAGAGGCAGAATAAGGCAGTATGTCCTTCACTGCTGAGTGCAGCACAGGTTTATTCCCTGCTGGGCTTCCTTGGCTTTGGGGTTGTTGTTTTGCTGTTTGTTTTTTTTGTTTTTCCCACGACAATTTGTGACTCTTGTCTGTGGACCTTGGAATGATGAGTAAGGATGGTAAACGGGGAAAGCAAAAAGAAATGGTGAGAATACCAAGATGGAAAGGCCAAGCAGTGGTTTAGGTGAGCTAAAATAACAGACAACCTCAACCTTGTGGCTGTTACACTGCAAATAATACATATTGTGCCAGGGCTGGGAGAGGGACAGAAGGGAGTGAGGGAATGGATGGGAGCTGGTGTTAGAAGTGAGACTGAAGCAGAAACAAAGTGATTTCATGTCTGAGTGTGTGACTTCCACTTTGCCTGCACTCCTGAGATAAGATCAGCTCCAGGGCTTGTGGCAGCCTGGGTAGAAGTGGGGCACAGCCACCTGCTCTGGTTGTGCTGGCTCACCCACAGCCAGGCTCTCTGCCCACTTTGGATCAGCTCAGGGCAGTGGTGAATCTCTCTGTCCCCATTTCTGCTGAAATACACATGGAAACCCCAAAGAGTCATTAAGTGAAGTTATCTGGGCTAAGGTGCATTCTCCAAACCTTCACAGAGAGCTTGAAGCACAGGGAAAACCCACACATTTAGGCTGTTTCTGCTTTTATTACGTAGCTGTAGGTCCAAGCAGATAAAACTGAGGGGTAAAAGGAACCGCCACAGATCCAGATACATTCAACACAAATGCCTTTAAGAGAAAGCCATCTAAAATTAAAATCAATTCAGGGCTATCTCTATCACAGCTTAAATTCATTAATAACCACGGAAATTTTGAAGTGGCAACCCTATCACAGCTTAAATTTATTAGTAATCACTGAAATTATGATGTGACAACCAACAGTAGCATTTAAGCTGTGCCTGTTTGTGAGTTGCTGCTGAGGAGCGCGACCCAGGTGGGGGGGAAGAGTTGAATCAGGTTTTGACAAAAAAATTACTATTCTGTGGATGCAAACAGCAGATTTTGCCTGGTCATTGGTGTCAGCACTGGAACACCACGTGGAGATGCTCCCAGCTGGAGGGCTGCTGGGAAGTTTGTGGAAGATGCCCAAATCCCCTGGAGAAACTCAACTGCGGTCCCCTGGCAGCTGCCTGTGCCTGCCAGTGGTCCTCAGCTGACATTATCTCCTGGCTTCACCTCTCCATGCTTCTCTGTCCTCTTCTGCTCCCTGTTGGAAGCCCTTTCCCTCTGGCAGATTGATGGTGTCACGGGGGGTGTCCCCAGTGGCTGTGCTGCCATCTGTCCCCCCTTCCCACTGGCACAATCCAGACGCACCACTACTTCGGGATGGGTTCCCTGAGCACTTCCAGGGGTCAGGTTTTCCCTCTAATGACTGCTGAGTGGAGCAAATGTCTCTGGGTGGGATGCAAGCCCCTCCAAACCATGCCCAAGCACGGGATAGACAAGTGTCCTGCCTAGCGAACACACAGCGAGGCATTATAAAATTAACTTATTCCAAGACAATCCGGTCCCAGGAGGGAGCAGAAGTCCTGGTTGCTCTTCTGGCTTCATCTTTTATCCATCCCTGTGGCTTTTCCCTCCCCTGCCTGCTGCTAATCAGCATTCCTTGCAAAGAGCAGCTGTTAATCTGCAGCAGTGGTTGGTGAGTGGTGGGGTGATGGAGCAACACCCTCCCGGCAGCTCCTGCTCCAGCATCACCAAACCACCCTTTCCCAAAGCCACCGTGGCAAAAACGGGTTCAACCTGGTGAACTGAGCCCCCCAAAGAGAAGCTGTTGAGTAGCACTTGATTTTAGGCAGTTAAAAAGCAGCTGTACCTGTCTGTGTGTCTGTGTGTGTTTGTGTGCGCGCCCGTGTGTATATATAAATACATATATATATTTTCCCCTCTGAAACAACTCTCTTCCCTTTGGGAATAAAAGGGGATCTTTAAAAATGCAAAAATTCCTTCCAGACAGTTTGTCATGTCTTACTAGAAACAGCCGACCCTATTAGCAATTTAAATGATGCCTCTCATTAGCATAATTTTTAATGAAGCGGAGCACGTGTCCCACATTTGTGTTTCCGATGCGCCGGCAAGGAGGGACTCGGACACTCAATGAACGGAGCAGAAATTGGCTTTGAGGACAGAAAGAGTGAGGTGCACACGTGTTTTCTGGCCAGGACTTTATTTTCCTGCAAGGAGGTTTGCCTTGAGGTAATTTTCATGGAATTCCAGAATGGTTGGGGTTGGAAGAGACCTTAGAGATCAACTCCTTTCAACGACACCTTCCACTATTCCAGGTTGCTCCAAGCCCCATCCAACCTGGCCTTGAACACTTCCAGGGATGGAGCAGCCACAGCTTCTCTGGGCAACCTTTTTTACAACCCTCATAGTGAAGAAATTCCTTCTAATATTTAACATTTTTGTCCAAATTCTATGTATAATTCAGTGGAAAACCTCTGACAAAAAAGACCATGGGAATAAATCGCTCTTGTAGTAAAATATTTTTAGGATTCAGAAAAAGTTGCAAAGTGCCCATTGTTGGATATGCACAAAGAAATGGTGGGGTTCACTTATTTTTTATTTTTTCTCCAAAAATCTTGGGGGTAGCAGGACTTTTGTTCTCCTCTGTCATTCCTAAAGTCTTTGATGGCTTTTAGTCACAATCTGGAATCTTCCTCAGGCCGTTGCCCTCCAATCCAGGCTATGACTGCAACCCCAAGTCCTCTTTATCCACCTGGGAATCCCAAAGGCTTAAGCAAACCCGGAGTGACTGATGGCAATAAATGCTAAATAAAACCACTTTGCCATCCCAGATGAGTTATTATTTTTCCCAATTTTTATTTGCTTTACAGCACCCTCATGGCATTGCTCGGGAAGGGAACGCCGATGGGTCCTCAGCTTGATCAAACACCCGCTAAAACAGGGCTGGGGTTGGGTTTTATTGCTGAAAACTCATGTGATGAAATAATAACTGATATTTTCCCATCTTTTCCTCTGGTTTCCCCTCGTTTTTTCCCGCTGCCTGGAACGCCGGGCCGTCGCGCCGCGCCAGGTCCTCACGCACGAGCCATTTGCGACATTCGAAGGGCAATTGTGCGTGGGTGTGAGATCTTGTGTGCACACATGTTCCACATTTTGTTTGCTTAAAAGCCCGTGCAAAGCTTTGATTCTCTTCTTTTTTTTTTTTTGTTCCTTTTCCTAATGGCAAAACACTCCTGGGAACTGAAGTTACACAGGCAATAACACACGACATGAAGCGGTAACTGATCCTTCTGGGAAGGACGGGAATGTCCTTGTGCTGGGCCACCCTTTGGGGGAGCAGGAGGTCACTTGGCCCAACCTTTTCCCCTCTTCAGCCTCCCCGTCTCGATGATCTGCCACGACACGGAAACATCCTCATTAGGATAATAGGCAGATTTCCAGGATCCACTTCTGATTCCCTCGTCCTGGAACGCTCCCAAATATCACAGATGTTTTGACGGCTCTCCCAGAGGGCGGCAGCAGCTCGGCCTCCACTTTCGGCACGCCGAGCCCTGGCATGCCGTGAGCAGCTGATGCCCTGCTCTGTGCCGGGGATGGCAGCCACCCCAGTGCTCCCAGGGAATCCAACACCTTCAGCCCAGCAGAGTGAGCTCTCCCAAACTGGAGTAGTGCTCAGCTGAGCTTTCCAAAGCCATGTGGCATCCTGGAGTGGCAGTGTTGGGCCTGTCAGCGCTGCAGGAGCTTCTGGGGAAAAATATGTCTTTTTAGGACATCCTGCAAGGAAGTGCTGCTTTTGGAGAAGCACTTTGTTTGAAGAGAGATGCAGAGGAGATGAGAGGCACGGATGCCTCTTTTCCACAGGAAAGCAAAGCACTGAATTCCTGTAAGGTCAGTCTGAACTGTAAGGAAAAGCAGGGAATAAAACCTCAGCACAAAGATTGTTTTCTGCATCAGAGGGACCTTCCTCAGTCTACCCCAGCCCCAAGAAACCACAGCCCTGATTTCCAGGCTGGGTCCCATCCTGACAGCAGGAGGATGGGACAGTGAGTTCAGAGAGACGAAACCACGTCTTGATTTATCAGGTAACCTCAGTTTCCCTCCCACCTTCCCTCCTGGGCTCCCCACCTGCCTCAGGAGAGGCTGTGAAACTTGTTTCACTCAGGATTGCAAAGTGCTTGGGAAAGTTCAAATGAAAGACAGCACGGAGCTGTTATTGTTGCCGATGTTTTATTTTTCTCTGCCGGTCAATTAAGGGGGAAAAGGTGACAATCAGAAGTTATTCACTGCACTATAGAACAGCCTCTTGTAGGATGGATCTTCCCTAGGAAGGAAACAAGAACTCCCAGTTTATGAGGAGACTGGAAATAGCAGACAGTAAAAGAGAAGCATCTCTGCACTTGCTGACCTGGCCCATCTCCCACCTGGTGTCCTCGTTTCTATCCGCTCAAGTGACTGCAAAGTGGGTGCAAAGTGCTGCTCTGGCAGGGTGGTTTTGCTTGTCTGGCATGGCACCAATGCCAGCACAGTGAGTTGGATTCCAAATCAGAAACCATGAGTTCCTCTGTGATTATGAGCCAGTGGAGGTGGGACTAGGTGGGATCTGAAGGGCTTTAACTCCCTGGAAACCTGGTGATGGGGAAAGGGAGAAATGCAGCTTGTGCTGTGTGGTGATATGGGGCTTGCACAGGTCAAGTCCTCAGAGCCAGGGGTGGAGATCATGTCATGTCTTTTTTTCCCCATTCATAGGAAAGAAGTAAAAAAAAATCCAAGGCTGTTCCTGCACTAAAGTTGAACGTGTCCTGCTCGGTGAGATGCCTGTGCATTTTGTGCCATAGCAACAAATCAAAGTTCAAGATAAAATGAACAGATAACTGGGAGAATAACCATCCTTGGTGTCATCAAGACAAGGTTGGACTGGGCTTGGAGCAACCTGGTCTAGTGGAAGGTGTCCCTCCCATGGCAGGGGATTGGAACTAGGTGGTGTTTAAGGTCCTTTCCAACCCAGACCATTCTGGGATTCTATGATTAGTCCAGCATGCCTCATCCCTTGCTGTGCCTTCATTCAAAGCCCTTTATGATTATTAATCATATGAAATCCACTGAAATACTCTGTGAATCAAGCTAGGGAGATCAGGGTTGTAACTGATGTTGGGTCCCAGGCCACAGGATCATCAGTGCCTGGGGCAACCACCAAAGCGATCCTGCTGGTGTTTCTGGGAGGTGTCATTCATGGTTCTGGGGTTGTCCTCTCACAGCTCCTGCACCTTGAGCTCATCCTGCATTAATGGAGTGAGCAAGGGACTCAGAAGGTGATGTGTGATACATCACGGCAGGCACATGGTGGGATTCTTGGGGCTGTCTTGGGCAGGGCCAGGAGTCGGACTTTGGTGATCCCTGTGGGTTCCTTCCAACTCAGGATATTCTGTGACTGATTCCACGACTGACAAAAAGATTCACCGCCACCTCAGGGCTAAAGCAGAGCTCTCTTCTTACCTTTTTCCCTTAAAAGAAAGCCTGTGACCACTCATGGTGGGGAGTTACTCATGAACAGCCATGAGATGAGATCCCACCTGCTCATGATGAAGAGCCCCTTCCTTAGGGCACAAAACTGAATCCAAGTCTAGGACAGACCATAATTATTCAAGTTAGAGCTTGGCCAGAGTATCGGATTTAATTCTGATAAGCAAAACGTGTGCTGGCACCATAAATGATCACAAATGGTGGCAAGCCAAGCTTGACACCTCCTCTGGAGGCTGTTGCCATCACAGCACAGACCCACCCAGGGCCATCTCAGCACAGACAGGAAAACCACCTGCAACACTCGGTGTCAGCTGGAGGCTGCAGATCCCAATGTCCTGCAGGCAGGACTTGTGAGACTGTCTGTGGGATGAGGAATGTCCATCCAATAGAGAACAACAAATTTGCAGAACTTTCTATTCCTTCTCAGAAGACCAGTTGTCCTGAAAGGATGTGGATCCAGCCAACACAGCGCACTCCTTACATACAGAAGTTAAGGAATTTAGGAAGTGTTTTCTGTCCAAAAGGGATCTTTAAACTGGAAACCATCTTTGATATTCATTCTGCTACCTCTATAACAGTTCCTTTTGAAACCAATGATGTGAGCCTTCTGTTTTTCCCCCAGAGAGACCAAATCAAGTCTATCACAAAGTTTCATTTATTTCATTGTCCTCGTTTTATCTTCCAGGGGGAGGTCAAGAGGAAGTATTCTATTTTCTTTAGGATTTTAATTTAGGAATACCTGAGTCATCTTATCTGATTGAAGCTGACCCCAGTTAAATATTTCAGAGGAAGGAGCCAGGCATCCATCAGTAGGTGAGGATGAAATTCCTCACTCGTCAGGAAACTTTCTGTAAACCTTTTAATCAAAACCTTTGGTGTTGCAGCTGAACTTAGGTGGGGGCTGGAACTAATACAAGTGGTGCAAGGATGTATTTGTCCTACTTTTGGGATCCCTGGTGGTCTCCCCTTTCTCCAAGTGCTTGCTTATTCCTGCTGGACTCTGCTGTCATCTGGAACACAAACTGATGGTAATTGGCCTTTTAATAACACCAGCACATTGTCCAGCATGACCAAGTGCCAGGACTGATTTGGGCTTTTATTATCATGCAGTCTTCCAGAAAATTAATTGCTATCTCTGTGAGTGACAACCCAGACTCTTTAAGATGAGTAGCTCCTCCTTGTTTAAATAGTAACCTTACTGAAGGAGGTTTGCCTTTTTTTTTTTCCTTTTCCTTAAACAAGATTTAATTTGCACTAAGGATGATTAATGTAAATGAGAGTTGAACTTCAGAGGCTGAAACTTGGGTTTTGATATGTTTTCATTTGTTCCTCCCTCCCTCCTTCCTTCCTTCCCTCCCTCCTTCCTTCCTTCCTTCCTTCCTTCCTTCCTTCCTTCCTTCCTTCCTTCCTTCCTTCCTTCCT
>JAOXXN010000446.1:116323826-116334039 GCA_026770055.1 Myrmophylax atrothorax | reverse complement strand
TCAATGGGCTGGGAGGGCTTGGCCAAGGTGGGCATCGGGCACAGGGTGGGCTCCATGGGCTGGGAGGGCTTTGCCAACCTCAGGGATTCTGTGAACATGGACATCTCAGCTCCCAGTGCCCAATTCTCTAGGAAGGGGAAGGATCTCCAGGGTTATTGGGCTGGACTTTGATGCCCCAAGCACCTCCCTGGGCTGACAACATACAAAGGAATCTCGGAATGGGTGAGGTCGTTGTTCCCAATCTGTGCAGGATCCAGTTCCAACCCCCTTCTGAAGCCCAGAATCACAGGCTACATGAATCCTAACAGATCCTTGGGATCACCAAAGCAGAGCCCACCCCTGCCCCGAGTCCAGCCTGGAAAGCTCTCCCCCCCAGGGAGCCAGGGCACATCCAAGTTGCCCCAAGGGCGAGCCTATCCCAGGGCAACCCCATTTCTGTCAGGCCTGTGACCTCTGACTGCTCCAGACCAAGCTGGAAGCCTTGTCCCAGGACACAACCCCAGGTGAGATGTCCCAAGGCACAGCTCTCCCAGGATTAGGCACTTCAGTCTCACAGACTATTCTGAGTTGGAAGGGACCCACAAGGATCATCGAGTTCAGCTCTTCAGTCAATGGCCCACAGAGGGGATTGAACCCATGACCTTGGCATTATTACAACCAAGTTTTAACCAACTGAGCCAATCTCAGGGTCACATTATATACATATATATATATATATATGGGGGTATTAATATATCTTTTTCCCCCATGGCTCTTTTGGTTGTCAGTTTACACAGCACTCCCCTGTTTTGTGTTTAGCCAATGTACTGTATCAACCCAGCTTTGCACAGCATTTTTTTGCACGAAATTGCTCCAAATAACGTAAATCTCCAGGGAGAAGTGTCTGCCCCTGTGTTTGCAATAAAAATAGAGAAAGAAAAAGTCTTGTGGAAAATACCCACCATCGTTTTGGGGTAATACATCCCAATAATAGAGACTATTAAAGGACTTTAAAGCTCATCTCATTCCACCTCCCAATGGCATCCATATATATACACATTCATATACATAATAGGGGGTTTTGTAATATATATTTTTTCCTCTATGACTTTTCTGGATACAACACACCTGAGTCCTAAAATTTAATTCACATTTATAAAGGTGTTAGGTATGACAATATTGAAAATTCCCAAGTGCTCTTACAGAAGAGGGGAATTCATCTTTTAGGAGTCAGTCAAAATTACACATTCATTTGGGAACCTGAGGGATAAACTGTCCCACCTCTGCTTTGAGATTCACTATTCTGTGCTTGGAAGGTGAACATCCCCTTCGAGCACATGTAGTCCCAAGATTGCAGTCAGACTTTTTCATTTTGTTAAGTTTTGATAGTTAGAATCACTGAGATCAAGACTGGAGAGGACCTCAGGTGACCTCAAAACAGTCTTGTAATAACCTGAAGAAAATCCATTGAGTAATGAGTGAATATATGATAAATAACTGATAGTTTGACAGTACAAGTTACTAAGAACCAGAAATGCTCAACAGCAAAGTGTGAATTTAATTTAAAATGTGCTCACCTAATTAACTGTTCTCTCATTTAGGGCCACACGGTCATTTCCCAGCTCTGTCTTTTTAAGAAACCACTAAAGCTGACAAGATGTGCTGGTTTTATACTGGCCATCTCTTCTCTTTCACCACATATCCCTGCCAGCAATGTGTTTCTAAAAACTCCACTGGTTAACATCATGATGGGTGGTAATGGATTTTTCCCCCCTGAGTTAATGCCTCGACCTCCAAGCCTGATTTTTTTCCTGAGAGCATCCTCTGCCTCTTTGTGACCAGTTATGTTTTCATTGTCATCTGCCCTGTGTGAGTCGAGGTCAGTCAGAGGTGAAGGGCCGAAAACCAGACTGCTCAGCCTCACAGATGAAGTGGCTGAGACCTTCCAGAGCCCTGAAAATCCAGCCTTGCCTCCACTCAGCCAATCCTGATGATCCTCCACGTGCTGTCCTTGTGTGTTTATGCTGGGTGTCCTTTCCTATTCATTCTGGAGGAAAGTGCTTTGTCACCCATCACACTGAGCTGCTTCACCTGCGAGGCTGAAAACAGCAGAGCAGGGCAGGGGGATTGGAGTCCCAAGCAGTGGGGCTGCTGATGGTGTAAAATTCCAGCTGTTGGGGCCAGGGAACAGCCTGGCATTCCCTGTTTGTGTGGCACTTCACACGTTGCGTTCCAGCCTCGTAACTGAATCCCGAGTATTAAACGGTAATGAGCCATCGAGCCACTTAACAAATGAAAACTGCTGATTTTCACAAGGACTTAGTGCTTGTTGGCTCCATGGTAACAGAATACTGCTTAAATTAGATAAATCCTGCTTATATTTCAGGAAAAGTGTGGGATATCCACTCCTCTAGTTCCAGACAGTAAGATCTGGGGGGAGGGGGGAGACTCTGAAAATTGTGTTTTAACTTTATTTAAAGTTTCCTTGATATGGATTAACCTGTCCAAGCGAGCAGGAGAACATGATTATTTTTTATTTATAGTGTACTGTGCTTTATGTAGACTTCCTGTGTACCAACACAGAGATTGAAGTGTATCAGGAAAAAAGCCTGGATTAAAGCACCTACACAGTGCTTGCCTTCCCATGTAATTATCACAGTATTCCCAGCACAGCAATTTCGTGGCATATGCTAAAAATCTTTGGGAAACCAGCATGAAGATGGGAAAAGAGAGGGGAGAGAGAGACTGAGAGAGAGACAGCAGGAACAAAAGGGATGTGGGCTTATCTGTCTCCTTTCAGCCAGGGCTTTGCACAATTCCTGTCCATCCAGTCCTAGGAACTGGCTCAAAATATACACCTTTTTTTTCCAGCACCTGACATTTCCTGTCCATGATCCCTCAGCGTTAGATTTCCTTGTCTTTGTGGTTTGGGATAGATGCATTTCTCCTATGTAACAAAACCTGCCATATCTGGAAGGTGATAAAGCCCTGTGTGACCATCCCCATGGTAATGCTTGGATTGGGAAGGCAGCTTTGGGCTGCACTCTGCATCTCCTGCAAAAGCCAGCTCCTTTTTATCTGAAAACATGCACTGAAAGAAGATCCTCCACGGGCTTTAGTGGATTATTCAGTGCTTGATTACTGTTAAAAATATGCACCTTATTTTTAGGTTGGCTTCAGCTCCCAACCGTCACAGCTTAGCTTATCTTCCCCAGAATGAAGAGATTGCTTTTATCCAGGTTTTGTTATCCAGACTTACTGCTCTAGGCTGCAGTCATCCCTCAAGGCAAGATAAACAGGACTCTGGGAGTTCATCACAATCAAATGTATTTTCTAATTCTCTTGAGTCATTGCACATCTCTGGACCCTCTCCAGGATTTCAAGTGACGTATTTCCTGATTTTTTGCCTGCTTTGATGAAGATGTGAATGAGGAATGAGCATTCTGGTGCTGCTCAGCCCCAGCAAGTGCCAATGTCATCTTATTTCTTGGGTTTGCCTTCATCTATCCAAGGGCAGTGTTAGACCTTCCAGCCTCAGATGTTCATTGCTGTGAATCCCAAGACTCCTAAAGAACTTACTACCAATGTATAGGAATATATAGGTGATTATGGCAGATATATAGAAAATTTTTGTTCTATGCCTAGTCCTTGGCACCATTTAAATCACTAATAAAGACTTGCTGGATCCAGTCCCTTGTCTTTGTTGCTCCTGCAGCTGATTGCAGCTGGAAATCATTTTCCATGTCCTTCTCCATAATTGATAAAAATGTCAAGCAATGAGTCATAGAATCACAAAATATGTTGAGTGGGAAGGGACCCACCAGGACCATCCAGTCCAACCCCTGGCCCTGCACAGACACCCCAAAAATTCCACCCTGTCCCTGAGAGCTTTGTCGAAACACTCCTGGAGCTCTGGCAGGTTTGGGAAGTGCCCATTCCATGGGGAGCCTGTTCAGTGCCCACCACCCTCTGGAGGAAGAACCTTTTCCTGATATCCAACCTAACCCTCCCCTGGCACAGCTCTAGCCATTCCCTCAGGTCCTAATGGAGCTTAGGACAGATGCTGACATGGCACCACTGTAAACACATGGATCTCATGGTAATTGCCTCCTTGCAATCCCATTTTCATAGAATCATAGAATAGAATCGATTGGGTTGGAAAATACCTCCGAGATCATCAAGTCCAACCCTTGGTCCAACTCCAGTTGCTGCAGGTGAGGCTCAGCCCTGGAGCTTTTAAATCAAGATTTCCCACTGTGGTTCAAAATACTCCATAGGTCAGATTCCAGTTCACGAGAGGGCAAATTCCTGGGCAATTCAAGTGGCTTCTGCCATGGAGATCAGTCAGCTGGTCATCAACATCATTCTCGCCTAAAATCTGAAATTTTAGTACAGATTACACCAGTTGGAGGCCACTGAGACACAACTGTTGGTCAACCTGTCATGTTGGTAAAAAATTTCTCAATAAATATTTTCTGTTCGGTTCATTTGGGGATTTCTGTGTTTTTATCACCCCGGATTCTGGTTTTGCAGGACAGACTTCAGGAAAATCTTTTCCTTTGTTTACCTAGGAAAACCTGAAGAATTTTAAAGCAAATGTCAACCCCATAAAAATGTTTTTCATACTACATTTTGACTAAAGATCCCAAAATAAATTGATTCTTCAGCACAATAACCTTCACCCTCACCCTAAGTAGTATTTTACATTCCCTACTCCAGGTTTTCCCTACTGGTCTCACAGTCTCAGGATTTATTCCCTCCCTTATTAAGGATCCTTGAAACCCCCAATTCCTATTTTTTAAGTCCTTCCAAATCACTGGAAGTCTGAAGTACATTTGCATAAATCCAAACAAGTGACTAAAGTATGTTAATGACTTTTATTTCCTTAAATTATGATTAGTGAAGAAAGAAGCACAAAAACATGTAAAGTGTTATTTTGGGGCAACATTTCACTAAGACAACTGCTCTGCTGGAGGTACTAGGGGGGTTTAGCTGGAAAACACAAGGAAAAACTGGATTTCCTTTATAATCTCCCCTAAGAAAAAAATTATTAAAAAATAAGATAATGCAGTCAAGTACATTTTTGGTGGAAAATTAAGCAGCATAACCATGCTCTGCTGGTGGTTTTCAATGCATTGCAGAGCCTTGGCCTCCTCAGCCAGCACTGCTTTGGATGCAGTGGCACTGATGGCTTTATAAAAACCAGTGACAGAGTTGTTTACTCTGCCCTACTAAAGGAAATAATCAGATTTAATGGTGCTGGTTTCAAAAAAAAAAAAAAAAAAAGATAAAAAAAATAATAAAACCCCCTGCAACTCCTTGTGCTGTGTGCTGTAATAAGCTTTTTATAAATGTGCTCATGTGGTGCTCAGCAGAGCCTGCTGTGCCGACACCATAAAACCGAGAGGGAGCTTCATCAGCCCTAAGTGCCCTCGTATATTCCCTGCAGCAGCATTCCCTGGAATTAATAAAGTTGGGAAGAAATACACAGGCCAAAGATTAAAAATACATGCATGGTACTACCCGTGGTAATAAAAGCCGCTGTTGTTTGCGCCGCTTGTTTATTGGCTCGCCCCAGATGAGATGGTTTAAGGGGAATGTGATTGAAGAGATGAGCTTTCCCTCAAGGCCCCGCTTTTTCCCTGCCCGGCATCTTCCCAGGGATGCTGGTCCAGGGCTGCTTCCCTGGGCCCTCTCGTGGGCTCCTTCCTCCACTGCAACAGCACATCCTACAAACGAGGCATTTACTGTTCTCCAAGAAGATGATCTTTATGAAACATGAGCTGTTGCCTCATCTCCCTCCACAAGAAAACGTGTAAAAATAAAATCAACCCGGTGTTTCATTAAAGGCAATGAGATTTTTCAAGGTATCTTGGTTTTGCTGTGGCATTCAGCAAGAACAGTGATTATTGAACAGCAACACAGAAAGCTCTGCTGGAAATGGGTCTGCAGCACAGCCTGTCACTGCCTGGCAAAATGCACTCGGGTGCTGATGTAAATGGAAAGGTTGTGTATTTAAAATAGTTCCTTGGAAAAATCGTAATCAAGTGGATTAAGAGACACCTGAAATGCTTGTTGGCTTTAAACAAAAATACCAGGACATTTCCTGAGAGCATCTGGATCCTTGAGGGAAATTAAATGCCAGGTAATATTCTGTTTGGAAGGAAATAAATTAACAGCATATGTACAATATATCTGACTGCCCATTAAATTATCTTTAATCATCCATGGAATGTTCTGACTTTTGATTCTGTCCTTTATTGGAATTGCTATGCAGGATGTTGCTATTCAGTGTGTACAGGAAGGATCATGGAATCCCAGAATGGTTTGAGTTGGCAGGGGCTTTAAAGCCCATCTTGTTCCATCCTCCTGCCATGGGGAGGGACACCTTCCTCCATCCCAAGTTCCTCCAAGCCCATCCAGCCTGGCCTTGGACAATTCCAATTATCAGGGTCCCTTAGATATAGAAATTCTGTTGGTATCAGGATGGTTTGGTCCCAGGGGAAGCAGAGGGACTTCCTTACCTCTTCTGATTCCCAGGAACTCCCATTCCAAATGAGACAGAACACCCCAAATTGGAGCAACCTGGTCTGGTGGAAGGTGTCCATGGCAGGGGGTTGGTGTAAATGACCTTTAAAAAAGGTTCCTTCCAACCCAAACTGTCCTGAGTCTGTGAAGCCCACAATGAGCCCAGTGCAGGTGTTGTTTATTGAATTTGGGTTTTCGTGGTGATGGGGTAGAATTAGGAGGCCGGTTTAGAAACAGTGGCCTGAAGAGGCTTGAAGTGCAGCTCATCCACAGGAAAGTGGTTTGACAATTGTGAGGTACAAGGCACCAAAATGGGTGTAAGAGGGTTGCAAGTGACACAGAGGAGTGGTCTATTATAAAACCAGATTAGGGAGAGGAGTAGAACAGGGCAAAATGGGATGTGGAGAGCTGCAAATAACTGTGTTGGTTGTCAGTAGCTCTATTTTTTTATGGACTGAGCAGAACTTCCAACCAATGGACATGGATTAGGCAAAGGTTGTGACTTTCCGCAGCAACGTTCTTGGACGCCAAAGTGTCATTAAAAATGCAACATTTGTCATATCTCAGTAATTGCAGTCCCTTGGTGCGGCAGGTTATAAATATTGTTGATGACTCAGCATTTGCTTTAGACTTCTTGGGCTTTACCAGTTGTGTTTGCACTACTTATTGATGTCGTCAGTGCGAACCTTCACCCAAGTGGAGCAGATTTACAATGAACTCTGCGGGACATTTGCCTTTAGTTCAGTTTACACCAATTCAGACCCTTCTCTTGTAATCAAAAATTGCTTTTCAAAAGAAGAACAAGATGATGCAGTTTTTACCACTCTTTGGGAAGGGCATGTTCCTTCAAATATTTTCCAGGACGACTGGAAGGACACAAAAATCCTGATTTGGGGATGAGCAGTTCTGGCACAAATACCAAGAGACGACACTTCCATCCTTAAAATAAGCCCCCCGACATAAGTGATAATTTAATATACATCATGCCATCTGCTTGCAGAACTGTGCAAGCTGCTCTCGGAGAAGTCAATGGGAAATACATTTTTCCTATAATTTTAAACATTCCAAGATCAATCTGGATGTCATGAAGGCACTCAATAGTCACCTTTCCCCAAAGAGAAACAACAGCTTGTCACTAGAGAGAACAACCACTGCTGCAAACTCACCATTCCTCCTCCCTCTGCCCTTCCCAACCCTTTGGATGAAAACACAGGCATTGCAGAGTGCTCTGCCCGGTAAAAAAGCACACGGGGAAGGGAGAAGGTTTCCCAGCTCCAAGGCACAGGAGCATTGGCAGCACTTTTTCCCTTTATCCACCTGAGCTTCCATCTTGGAGACTTTCACGGGTCTTCACTTCACCTGCAGCAACGTGTCAGCAGACAAGACATGTTCTAACACTCACAGGTGTCATTGGAGGCTGGAGAAGGCTTGATTCCCTTCTATTCCAGTTTATACGAAGGCTGAGCCAAGCCTTGCAGTGATATTTTTGTGTCTGGGTCTTCTGCAGACCACCCACCCCCAGGCTCACCAGAGCTCAGGTCCAGCCTTGGCAGGATGGCATGGACTCTGCTAAGGAGTTTCCTCTTTCTGATAAAGCCACTCACAAACATGCCCAGAAAAGTTGGAAATTCAGGCTGTGGTGCTTCCTCAGAACCTGCCCTTGGCTTGGGGTGAACCTGCAGCTCAGGTGATTCCTCAGATCCTGGATCTTGTGCTATGAAATTATGATGGTTTTCTGCTCATCTCCTTACAGTACATGTCAGTCTGCAGACATCCCTCCCTCCCTGCATTCTTCCAGGTGCAGAGGCACCATCAACCACACATCTGCGAGGCAATCCTAGAATTGGACATGGTTTTGATTGGAAGGGACCTCTGGATGCCTCCCCTCAAGTCATGGAATCCAGAATGTTTTGAGTCACATCATTCCACCCCCTGCCATGGGCAGGGACACCTTCCACTAGCCCAGGTTGCTCCAGCCTGGCCTTGGACACTTCCAGGGATGGGGCAGCCACAGCTTCTCTGGGCAAGATGTTCCAGTGCCTGGACTGCTTCTTATACCATCTCATGCCCAGGGCAGCTTGTTATCCTTGGGTTTTGGTAAGGTCAGGTACACTCATAACCAGGTTCGTGTAGTCGGTGCTGGTGAAGAGCTCTGGCAGTTTTGTTTAGACTTCAGCCTCCACAACCCATATGGACTCATCCCCACCATCATGCCCTTGCCCATTCTTGTCCTCTGTTATAATTACAAGCAATTTCCTTTGCACAGACACTTCAAATTCTTTTTGTGTTCCTCGATCCACATGTATGGCCTGTGGACCTGAAGTTACTCATTTTACACCCTGCTCCTCTCTCGGCCCTCCAGCCTGGCTGGCTGCTTAATCCACTCCTGTTTGGAAAAGGATTGATAAATTGTTCATTCTCTTAGAAAGCAGTTCTTCAAATCTTTTAGTCTACCTTTTAATAGAATGTACACTCTCTATTTTCTCCGTGTTTGAACACGAAGTCTTCTTACTTGTAATAGCCTCCTTCGCTCTGATCTTTAATTACAGTAGCTTTCTTCTGGTCTTTTAAAAATCTTTTTTGATACACTCTAAGTATCTTCTCTGAGCCTCTAATATGGTGTCTTTAAACAATCTCTCTGCTGCTTGCAAACATTTCACCCAGCCAGGGCTCTAATTTCCTTTGAGCAAGTCGCCTCACTTTTCATAGGACTCCTTTTCAAACCCAGGGCTGTGCTGGGGATATTTTTGGCTTCCTTGATCCTATGACTATGCTGAAGCTCAGCCCATTCTGGCTTCTCCTACAGAGTGTCTCTTTGATAATATCATGATGATCCTGGGCTGCACAAGGAGCGACTTCTCCAGTGACTGCAGCTCCAAGGAGTTCAGGGGTTCATTTACCCTCAGCATCCATTGTATTTGAGGTGCTGGAGCGGGGCCAGAGAAGAGATGAGACCCCCCAAATTAATGGGGGGGACCCTCAATTAATGGAGGGACCCTCCAGACTCCCCTAATTAATATGGAGGAACCCCCCAAATTAATATGGAGGATCCCCAAAAACACGGGGGGGACCCCCCAAATAAATAAGGGAAGACCCCCATGATGCCCCTAATTAATGGAGGGACCCCCAAATTAATGTGGGGAGATCCCCATGAAATATAGGGGGACCCTTCTGAGCCCCCCAAATGAAAATGGGGGACCCCCCCAGGCCCCTCCTCCTGCACAGGTGAGACCCCCCAAATTAAGGGGGGACCCCCTGACTCCCCAATTAATGGAAAGGCCCCCAAATAAGGGGGGGAATCTCCTGAGGCTCCCAATTCCTGTGGGGGACCCCCCAGATAACTATGAGGGGACCCTCCTGAGCCCCTGAAAAAATGAGGGGAAAGCCACCTAATAAATCGGGGGGCTCCCCCCAAGGGAACAGGGAGGGGTCCCTCCAAAAAATGGGGGATCCCCCTGACCCCCCCAACAATCTTGGGGTTGCCCCCCAAAAAGCTAGGGGGGACCCCCCAAATAAACACGGGGAACCCCAAAACAGAGGGGGGACCCCCAGAAATGGAGGGGACCCCCTAGAAACCCCAAATAACCCCCCCAAAACTGAGGGGGGCACTGGGGGTGTTTTGGGGGGAGTTGGGGATTCCAGAGGGGATTTGGGGGGCCAAGGGGGGGTCGGGAGGTTTTGGGGGTCCTGGATGAGTTTGGGGATT
>JAOXXN010000446.1:116308706-116323682 GCA_026770055.1 Myrmophylax atrothorax | reverse complement strand
TTGGGCAGAGAAGCTGCGGCTGCCCCAGCCCTGGGAGTGTCCAAGGCCAGGTTGGATTCCATTGGAGCAACCTGGGACAGTGGGAGGTGTCCCTGCCCATGGCAGGGGGTGGGACTGGATGAGCTTTAAGGTCCTTCCAACCAAAACCATTCCACGATTCCATGATATTATATCTTAGGCACTTTATATTATATATTTTATTTTATATATTTATATGTTATATTAATAAATTATTGTATCTCTATATTTGATTTGATATATGCATTTCCTCATGTTTTGGGGGACTGAATCTTTCCTCAGTCCTGCCCTTTGGAGGTGACTGCCACCAAAACCCACTGGCATTGTCAGTCTGTACATTCTGGAGCAGCTCAGGGCTCTGGTGGGACCTGGGCATTGTCTTCTGCATCCCATGAGAGTGGAGCTGGTGACTTGGAAATGGAGCTGGGAAACATTGTGATGCTGGGAGTGCTTCCTGCAGAGCTCCTCCAGGTGTGCCAGTGAGAGACACAGCTCTGCTCATCACAAGCCTGAGAGGCCTGGGAGAATATTAGCAAAAATGCCAATTTGCATGTCTTGGGGTTAATTGAGGAAATCTCCGATGGAAAATGTTGCTGTCACTTCTGCAGCCTGTTCTGAATGCAAATGGTGTGTCTCCATTGGATACTGGGAGAGCTTTGCAACTTCTCCACAAGAAACAAGGTTCTTTCCGAGCTCCCAGAAGTTTTCCTCACGTTCTCACAGTCATTTCTTCTCTGTGTTGACATTACCATGGGACTCACAGACCAAGCCTGCAGAATATGTGGGCTCCTCCACCAAACAAACAAGAAAGGGGCATGAATATTTTCTCAGATATTACCCAGGCCACGTGTTTTTCAAAGGAAAAGACATGTTTCTGCTGGCAAAAAAAACCCAGTTCTTCTCAAGTGGGACAACTCTCTTCCTGTATGCCTTTATTTAATCCAGGGTTCTTGTGGATAAAAATAATTACTGGGTGTTTTTTTCTTTGATTAAGCTGAGCAGTTGTTTGACAATATGCAGTTGTCTCATTGAGAAACAGGAAAGTGTAAAATGAGTTATTTCACCTGATACTGGTTAAGAATCAGTGCAGGTTTCTATTATCCCAGGGTCCCAGTGTGTTTTCCCATCACCTGATCCTCTAGGGGGGTTTCTTTCCTTTCCCAACAGGTTTATTATTTGCCACTGCAGGATTGCCACCAACAGTGCAACCAGAAATCCCCAATATCTCTGTGTTTAATTGCGATTGCTGTGTGATGCTCTGATTGTTCCATCAGCCATTGGGGGGTTTTAGACATGTCTTGCTCCACGTTTTGACTGTATAATTAACTGCTCCTGTTGAAACACCTAATTTTTGGGGAAGTTTCTGGAGAACACTGGGGAGAGGCACAGATTTGATGCTGATTTTAAATGAATTATTACTTAGTTTTTCAAAGTGAGCTTTTAGTGGTTTTGACATTCAGTCTTTTTTTCTTTTTTAGCCAGACTGTCCTATGAAACAAAGAGATAAAAAATTAATTAGAAAAGACAAGAAAAGAGAGCAAAAAGGCCAAATTTCCCCCTCAGCAAAAGTTCCTTCAAGCCAAACTCAATATCTGAACCTCCAGCAGAACAGGAGAGTTTTCCAAATTCCTTTCACTTCCATTTTCCAAGTTTCCTCATCGGAGCATTCCAACATGGCCATGTGATGTTTCTGGCTGGGGAACAAGGTGGGGATCAGTCACAGGTTGGACTGGATGATCCTGGACGTCTTTTCCAACCTTGTGATTCTGTGCCCTCATCAAAGGTGGGTTTCTCATTAATGCCACATAGTCACCCATGGAGGGAGAAGATCTTGGTGTGACTCCCAATTCTGCATGACCAAGAGAATGCCCAGAGAAGCTGTGACTGCCCCATCCCTAGGGCCAGGTTGGACAAGGCTTGGAGCAACCTGGGCTAGTGGGAGGTGTCCCTGCCCAACAAGATGGGCTTTAAGGTCCCTTTCAACCCAAAACATTTTGTGACTCTATATATAAACACCTGAATTAGGGACAAGCTCACACAGTATTTTTCCTCTTGCAAAGCCAAGGGGTGTTGAGAGGATAAATAAAATTAATTAGTGCCTGAAATAGTGAAGATACACACTACAATGGGTAAGTGCACAACGAGTACAGGTTTCAAGATCTGTCACAAGCTGCTGAAGTAGAAATTAATATCTACTTTTTTCACCGGTGTTAACATGGGAAAAGCAACCCAGGCAGTCACTTTTGAAGAGAAATTAGGAACAAAAGGAGAACACATGTGGTAAAATGTTATAATAGTCAGAGCCAGAAGATCCTACTCATTTCCTGTAGGAGGAAAGTCACCAAGAATTGGAAAGGGGAAAGCCCACATGATTAAAAGAAGAACGAGATTGACTTCTCCCTGAGTGACAGTCCCTGCATCAATGCTGTTCTGTTCCAAGACAGTCATGTTCCCAAGGTAGTACAATCCAGCCAAAGATAAAGCTGCAGGAAGGCTGAGAGAACATCAAAGATTCACTTACTGATGTAAGAAAGAGGCACAAAATCAAATTTCAGGTGGCAAGTGAGGTTTCAACCCTTGCTCAGGCTGACCAGAAAGACAACCCTAAATATGAGCTATGAAACAGCAAGTGCAAGACTGAAAAACACGGGGTGTTGTGGGAGTGTTTACCATGTGCCACACGACTCTGGCAGGGTGTTGGGCTCCATTTCCACCTCTAGTCACAAGGTGGGTATGAGTCAAGCAAAGCCATGGCAAAGTTGCTGCACCCTCAAGTTTTATGTATCATAAATCCTTTGAAAAAGACGTGGTTCTCTATTTACTGTTTATTGTGAACTAACTTGAAAGTTTCAATGATTTTTGAGGGGTGAAAATGAGCTTATATAGATGGGTTTACTTACAGTCAAATAAAAACGTGTCAATATTTGGATAAATAATATATGTACTCACATCCATCTCTGCTTGTACATAACAAGGCCAGGACTGGGACACACACACAACCCATTTCCTTGCCAGGCCACGACCTCCTTTGACCACAGACCTGTGACTACATTTTCTAGGATCAGCACTAAATTTTCAGAGGAGGCTTGGCCTGTCTTAGGGCCAGGAGCCAGGAGCTGTGTCTCCTGAGAGCCACAATGCCTCGTACCCCTGCTCTGGGGCAGAGGTGGGATGGGCAGCACCACCCTCTGCAGCCTTTCCACTGCATCAAGAGGGCACTTATTTCTCCATATTATATATAAGAAGTTTTGCCCTTATAGATTTCACAGTCCTGCATCTATTGCAGGTAATGAAACTTTCCTTTCATGAATTAAAATGTGTTTTTTTCCAAACTCAGCAAGTAAGTGCTGTCACAACACAGCCACTCGTCAGAGCCTTTGTGGGATGGACAAGCAGGAGCAGGCTTTTCCTCCCATTTCTTTTTCTCGGAGAGGGGATGCTTTTACCTCCTGCTGAAGCTGTGGAGATGGGTCTCTAATGTGCCATATGTCCATGGAGCTGCTGGGAGAGCCCTGTGACCCAGACCTGGCTCCATCAATTAATCCCTCACCTTCCTTCACACCAACAAATTGAATGGGGGGAGGGAATGGCTCTTTGCCCTGAGGCCAAGCACTCCCTGTCCCAAAACAAGGGTGGCCACGTCCACACCATTCACTGGGAATGACTCCTGGTTCCTCTTATGCCCTTTGCTGTGCCTGGGGATTTTTTGGGTCAATGTTAGTTGGCACAGACCAAAACTAGGCCAGGGAACTTGCTGACAATTTAACACTGCCCAGCAGCACAGGCATAACCTGGGCCTCCCCTCTCCAGGCTGAAGGGTCATGTTGGCCCTAATTTAATATTTAAATGCAAAGTAAAGCTGAAAAGCTTCCAGCAAAGGAGGATAATGCACCTACATTCCATCCTGGGATCACAGCCAAAGAGCTTTGCAGAGACATGGGGGCTCAAACTCTTCAGAAAAAGGAGGGCATAAATCCCTGGTATCCACAATCCTGCCAGAGAAACCCAGTCCCAGAATTAATAAAATAAAACCAGTCCTCCAATTCTCTCTTTTGTGCTGGCCCTGACCTGCTAAAACCTTCCTACCAGACTGAACCTTTGAAATGAGATTGATGGAGGAAACCTAAAACATGAATCAGGACAGGTTCAATGCCTAACAGCATCCCCTGGTGCTGTTTAACACACTGGTACAGAATGTTTGGGGGTGCAAACTCAAGCATCTCTAACCACCAGTGACCTCCAAGGTTAGACAGCAACCTGGCCATGACTCTGATAAACCAGATTTAGGAATGGCACACCTAATTCAGCATTTAGGTCCACAACTTCTACCCAAATTCCTTCCTGAGTCTTGCTTTTAGTGTCTCTCTGCCTTGTTTTCCTGCCTGTAGAAAGGGGCTCACGTCTCCCCCGCCCCAATTAGAGAGGCACAAAATTAAAGACATGGGATTGCTGGGTGCTGAAGTCTTGGAGAAGGAGCCTTCTCCAGGTCTGTCCTGTTTACAAAATCCATGGTCTCCCTGCAGCAAAGTGCCTCTTTTTACACCCTCTTCAAGGAGTTGCAGCTCAGGGAGGGATGTCTGACACCCTGTTCAGCTGGGAGAGCTCCTGTGTCTCCATATCAGGGGAGGGAACACAGGAACCCTGGGGGGACTGAGACTGAGGCATTGGGACATTGGCATCTGCCTTTGCACTGAAAATACCCCCCAAGATAATTAACACGCTGTGTTTTGTTTAAAAAGTAAAAACTTTTCATTTCCTGGAGCCTCACATGAGCCCAAGTTTGTGATCCATCCACGTTATGCCTTTGAAATAGTACAAAAACAGAGTCATGATTGTTCCTCGCCCTTAAAACTGAGCATTGTGATGTAGCAGGGATAGAACCACGGCCAGGGAAGCCCCTGAGTCTCCCAAATGTCCATCTTTTCTGCATGCAGAGGGACTGGGAAAAGCTGATCCCTCACACCTCCCTTGTGTTGCCTCCAAGCACCACCTTTGTGATTTCTCACAGTGGTGTATCTCACACCAACCCCTGCTCACTCCCCATCTATCCAACCTCAAACACCTCTCCAGAGCTGTGGATTTCCAAGTGTCTTGGGTTGAGCCTGAAACTACTACACCAGGTCACCTTTTTCTGAGTTCAAACTGTGAGCTTTGTCCCTGATACATTGAATTTTGGATTGGGGTGCAATAAAACCAGCTGACCCTTCCCAGCTGGGACTGCAGTAAATCTAAGGGATTCCTGGGCCATTCATCAGCAGTGCTTCTAAATTTAATTCCCAGTGACTGAGAAGAATGTGGAACAGTGTCAGACCTTGTTTTGATCTACGTCAAACCTTCATAAACATCCCTCCTTCTGACAGCGCTTCTCCTCTGCGAGATCTTCCTGGGCTGAAGGCATTAAAGGAGGTTTCACTGACATTCTGCTGTTAAATGGGGCCAATTTAAATGCTCTGCTGAAGTCCAAGGACATTGTGTTTGCTCGAAGAACAACGTTCCCTTCTGGCACTCACTGCCTGCAGATGGATGTTACTCAGTTGCTGGATGTGCAGTGTGAGGTGTTGTTATGGGTTCACCTAGGTGGGCCTAAATTTAGGTTTTGAAGTTCAGACTAGGCCTGAAGCTGCCAGCTGACTTGAGCTGGGGTGAGCTAACAGCTGATTTCTTCTAGCCAGTAATTTTGTATTCCATACCATATTATGACATCATCTCCAGGGAAGTAGGAACCAGTGTGGGAGTGGTTAAGGCAGTCGCTTCTTAGCCTTCCTCTTGGGAGGACGCACGATGCTGTCCCGGGGGGGATGGAGAGGGCCAGGCCCACCACTGGCTCACCAGTTATCTCAGGAAAGTAAAATCTGTTGTTCTGGTTCTCTCCTTTCTGCTTGGGTTTGTCTCCCTGGGGACTCGTTTTTTTAAAGTAATGTGTAGCTAAGATAGTACAATTCGTGTGTTGGTTAAGAAGTGGGGAATTGTTTCTTGTTGTTTCTAACTTGTGTGAGCATGTATTGTACTTTCTTCTAAATTTCTTTTTTTCTTTCTGTAAAAACACACGTGGTGTTGGCATAAACGTAGTTTGAAGGTTTTTTCCCTCTCCTTCCTTTCTTTGGTGGGTGGAAAGAGGCTTTTCTCTCTGTACTTGGGGGAGTTGGCAGTTTGCCAGCTCAAACAAAAACAAGCATTTTCCCACCTCACCTTTGCACTCAAAAAATGTACCACCTCACCTTGACTCAGTATTAAAAAGAATGGGATGAAAGGGCACTTTTAAATCAGCAGTTGGGAGTGTGGATTCTTCACTCCAAAGTCATTGGGAGAACCTGCTCACCTGGAGGCTTGATAAGCCACGAAGGTCGGACTCAGGCCAGAAGGTCTGGATGCTCCTCAGAAAGCTTTTGGAGTCAGCCTGGAGTCACCTGTGGCTGAGGGACAGCTTCCCAGGAGGAAGAAAACACTGAAGGTATTTGGCTTTAATATATAAAGATGTTTGGGTTTATATAAAAAATAAAAAAAATCTAATTAAAAATCAATCAGAGTAGCACAGTGTACAGAAGATCCTAAGATGCAATGCAGCTTCATTAGGAGTATTACTTTTTGGGTGGTTTTTAAAGCCCCTGGGCAGTGCTGCACCCCCCCAAACCATGGAGACCACCCAGTTTCTCTTCTGCAAAGGAAGGGAAGTGGCTCCACATTCACTTTTAGATAAGCTCATTACTTAAGAGCCTTTAATTGACTTCACATTTCCAAGTTGGGCTTTGAGTTAATTAATAAATAATGAACAGACCAGCCACCTACTTTAAAAAGGCAAGGTGTTTATTTTTGTAGGGAATAAAAATAAACTGTAATACAAGTGAAACTTCCTGGGGCAAATACATTTAGAGAGAAAAGACACAGTGCTTCTCTAGACTTGTATAATTAGGTTTTCAAGCTGTGCAGTAACTAAAATGACACACAGGCCACCATAGCATGTTCTGGAACAGGGGGTTTCATCCCCAACAACTTACACAACTGTCCCTCAGCAGGGACAGGGACAAAAACAGCAACAGTGACATTTCCAGCCAGCACTACACATAGTTTTGAGTACATTCCGTGCATGACAGGGAAGCTCCATCTGGACTTGGCTACAAAGAATGGGATCCAGTGCTGTGAGTTACTCCAGTAGTATCTGCTACATTAAATACAGATGCATTTACAGACAGAAATGATGGGAGAGATACACCAACCACTTGCACCTGCCCTCCTGCACTGCAGAGGTGGCAAGAGGACACTGGACATTAAATTATTAAAACACCTGCCCTAACAAACAACACCAACTGCAGCTGGCACCCACCTGGCTGCCTAAACATGGATTTCAGCTTTACCTGGTCCATCATCTAATTAATCAGGTGCTGGGTAATAATTAATACAAAATTACTACATTCAGAGCAGCTTCTTCCCCCCAGGGAAGTGCCTATAGGATGTAAACAAGGAATAACTGCGTTAGTCCCTATAAAAACAAAGACTTTCTGGAAAGCTTCAGGAAGGAGATCCCACCTGACCAGAGACCTTCATTTCTGGTCTCCAAACACCCCAGAGTTACCATCAGAACTGAAAAGCTTCTTGCTAATGGGTTTTCTAACCAGTGAGCTCATGGAAAGCCAGGAATCTTTTCCATCTCCATAAATTACAGCACCAGCATGAATGATTTTTAGTATGTTGCAGATTTGACCAAGTCTGTACCTATTAAGTCCCAGAGGTTTAAAAAGACAGGCCATTAATTTCTGGGGTTTGGCTCTGTTTTGCATGTCCAAGTATAAAGTTACCCATTGTTTTGTCACTGAGGTCAACAGCAGCAAGATTAGGACAAGCTGACCAACACCTGCAGTGTCTGAAGTAACATGTTGGTGGTTGTACACACCTGTAGTAACTTGTAGTCAAGAGGATTTGTAGAGATCAGCATCACGTTTTAGGCATAATTAATAATTAAACCTTTCAAGGTAACCTGTGGCAATTCCAAAGACAAGGCAATGTGTAAACACAGAATCCTTCTGCAAGGGGGTTTTATACAGTAACTACCAATGGCACATCTAAATCCTTCAGGAGTCAGTTAAAATTCTCTACAATTTTGTATCTCTAATGAAAACTTGAGATATTAATTACATTAAAAGAACTGATGATATCTAGAACAACTGGTCCTAAAAAGTGCCTGTCTTGGCCTCATTTCCCATTTTGGAGTTCTCCAAGAAATTGGTACATTCTTGTACCACCTGGAAAGAAAAGGCAGGGCTGATCCATCAGTCATACCTGGGGCAGCATTTCAGGTGCTTGGATTTTAATCAATCACACATTTCAGCTCCTACTCCTTCCCAGAAAACAACTCCGTTACTGGCTTTATGATTGACAACCCCCTAATATTAAAAAAAAATTCCTCTTTGCCATTCCAGGCAGTGCAGAAGCTCTTGTGTTCTCAGTTATTGCCCTTTTTCCTTGGGTCTTCTGACGTGCTTAATAAAACAGACATTTTCTTACCCAAAGTGAGACACTCGGGGGAATTTCTTGGTTGTTTTTTCCCTACTTTACCTTGAACACCAAACCTCCTCCAGTGATTTCTCCCTGGGTTACAAACACATGAGGGACAGCTATTCCATTTTTATGGAATGTGTCTACTTCTTACTGGAGACTGGGAAGGCTCACCTCGATATTTTCTTTACAAAAGAGAAAAACTGACTTCAAAACTCAATGGCAGCACCTAATTCAAACAACAGCTGCAAAAGCAAGCACAAAAGCATCCTGAATTAAGCTGCACAAAGGGACTCTGGGCAATTAAGCACATCTACAGAAGCTCGTCCAGAACATGGAATGTGGGGCACTTTCCTGGGGGATCCTCCACCTCTCTCAGGCCACACTGTGATCTCAAAAATGGTCCTTGACAAACAGCACCTGGGCTGAGCTCTTGAGCTCATCAGAAACGCTGTCAGGAGCTCCTGCTGGATAATGAGCTCCTGGTTTAAACCAACAGCCTTGGAAACTGATTTTTCTTGCCTCAGTGACAACCCAAGTAGAACAACATTTTTATTCTTGACCTTGCAGAGAAAAGTTATTGACCCAAATTGTGGCCAGGACAGAAAATGACTATGATCCTATGAACAGGGGAGAGCCTGGGAGCTCTCCCAGACCATGGAGGGCTGCACCAGCATCTTCCTTGGAGCAGGTCACCCCTCAGAGCCACAAACTCTCAAGTTTCCTCTACTTGGAGAGGATCCTTGAATGACAACAGAGCCTGGGCTGAAACCTCAACCCTTTGCCCACTGAGAACATGCAAAGGCATCACACGTGAGCCCTTCTCTTCCCCAGGTGAATTTTTGCCAGGGATACACCTGTACATACTCCTTCAGGGCAGTGGGAGTGTGACTATGCTATAGCAAATGGACTGGGAATGTTGCTCTCCTGGATTCTTAAGTACTTTAGGGCTGTGAGTTCAGCCTCCAGGTGAGTAACTGTTGTGCTTACAGTAAATCCTCTATGAGTCCTCTGTTAAATTTTACCTCAAGCTATAGATTCAGTGCTGTTAAGTTGAAGTGCTGCTAACGAGTCTATGAAACCTTTAGGCCTGAACTGTTGGTCCAGCCCAGGGCTCAGTTTGGCACTATAGTCCACCCTGAACCTTATGCCTCAACAAAAGGGTCTCCCCTACTCCTTTTTATCCAGCCCCAGCCTCCATGCAGACAATGTTTGGTTGATTTCAGTTTTAAAATGATTGATTTTCTGTTTTTCTTTGCCTTTTCTCTGTGTGCTTTAGCCATCTAATCAGTGGCAGAGTGAAACTGGCCAATTAACTTGGTCACACTTTCACTGTTACATGAAACCTGCTTTGGCTGGGGATTCCTTGAGAGTCCTTCAAACACTCATTAGTGACACTGGGACACCCATCCCTTGGGGAGAAAAGTCCTTGTTTCTTCACAGGGCTTCTCTCTAAATGCAATGAACATCTCTGTTCTAAACCTGCAGCTTTGCACTGTACCTCCAGCTGATATTCCAGCACTTTGAAGAATCCAAGCAGCCTTAACAAGCCCTGGAGCCACAGCCTAATGCCAAGATGTCCATCACCTCATGTTCCAATAAGGGCTCACATCCCAATTAACCTTTCGTCACAAAATTACAAAGTTCATTGCCATGAGAGACACTGTTCATCTCACCACATCTTGATGGCACAGACAAAGCATCTCAACAGTTTGCATAACTTTAACATCCAAGATAATATTCCTCAGCAAGTGATAGAAACATTTTAAGACCCATTTCAGTAACAGGACACAGCTCATCTGTAATTGCTGCCTCATTTCTGGACATGGGGAAAGCACATTGATTCCTGCTTAGAACAGAATTACTTTCTTGCTTCAGTTTAACCAAGATCATAAAATAAGAGAGAAAAATTCCACATAAATGTTTTCCTATCTTTTCTCATTTCTTGTCCTCCCTCTGGTCAAGAATCCATGTGTTACAGGCTGACTCTGGCTTGCTGCAGTCCCACATCAGTAAATGAGGTCCATAACAACTTATTCTTTGAGCTTAGAAAGAAGCTACTGAACTCAGGGCATCAGCCAAGCCCCTGGAATGGCTGCAGCAGGCAAAAACCTGCTTAAAAATACTAACTACATAGACCCAACACTACACTCTACACTGCAAGAATAAAAATAGCCCATGGTGTGGCTGGACATGAGAACTGTCTCAGAAAAAGGCACAGGGGGTTTGGTTTTGTGTAACAAATATGCATAGGAAACAACAACTGAATCAGTCCTGCTACAAGGTGAGGGTCCATGCAGAGATTCATTCACAGCTAAGAAAGGGTGGGGTTCTTTATCACTTTAAGATGAACTGACATTTTTCATCACTTTAAGATGACCTTGCACCAGCACTGAGCACAGACAGATTGCATCCTTCCTGCTCTGGTGACAAACACTGCCCAACTCCCAAGGTTCATTGGCTGAAATTTCTTCCAGCTTGAAACACCAGTGCTGGCAGGCAACCCCAAACCTTAGAAATGCACGTGTTTCCACCAAAAACTGAGTTCCCCCGAGCTCCAGGCAGCCTGCTGGGTGGCTCTGCACCATTGCAGCTGCACAGGGATGTGTCCCAAACCCAACCTGCTCCCCCAGCACACCCCCACTCACTCACTGTAAAGGGGGGAATCTGCACCCCGTGGGGCTCACCCCGCCAAGGGCCTGCTTCACCCAGCAGTTCATGGCTCCTCACTGGTGCTGAGCCTTCCCGTCCTTCCCTGCACTGTCCGGCGCCTCTGTGGAGGCACCAGGATCCTGATGGTGATGGGACACGTTCTCTTTGTGCTTCTGGTCCACAGCTGACCCCGCAGCCCCTGGGGAGGCCCCGTTGCTCAGCACAGGGGGTGCTGCCCCTCCATAGTCCTGGGCAGTGTTGGGCACTGGAGCTTTGGGAGCAGGATGTCCTGATTTAGGGATGGAGGAAGCTTCACCAGGCAAAGGGCCATCGAGGAAAGAAAGTTTCTACACAAATAAAAAGATGTTAAAAATAAAATTAATGAAAGATATTATTCCCAGATGTCAGAGATGTACAAAAAACCAGCTGCCAACATAACAGCCCTGTGCCAGTGCCTCTTTTCCAGCACTGAAGTACAGGGCATAGATCCTTACATGTTTGACACAAAGATCAGTGTTTAGTTAATAAAGCTGAAGCTTTCAGCACCCACATTAACCTAACAAAGGGCACTGATAGTCTTTCTTCTCCCTGGTGTATTTTTAGATGGCTGTCTCACTACTGTGTTTTTCAGTTTCTTTGTGGGTGTTTGGGGTTTTTTTTCAAGGCACACATAAAATCTGTTGCAAGCAGAGCCTTGTCATTTAATCCCTCACTTTGCACAGCCTGTTGAAATGACTCCTCAGTGCCAATATTCAAGGCCAGTTACATTTGCCAAAGCCATCATGTGCTTTTAGGAATTTTGTGCCTCACGTTTTCCAGTTCAGATGCATTGTCCTCCAGTTCCACCTTCTCGCTCATGCAGCTCAGCAGCTGATCCAACACACACTGCTTTGGGTGCATTCCTTTGTCGAAGCGATTGTACATCCCACACCAAAACCTTGGGAGCAGGGCAAGAGAGGGCAATTAGAAGGGCAGTTGCACCCTACTGCCAACAGACCAGCTGCTCTTTAAGAAGAGAATTTTCAGCAACTTGAGGTAGGTAAATACTGCCCCAGCCTTGGGTTATAAAATTCAGTATCAATGGGCAAATTTTCATAAAGTTCAAAATCCTGGCAGGAGGTGTTAGCATGGGATGAAAATACACTTTTTTGTATAGCAGACTTACCATCAAGTCCTCAGTTTGCCTGATTTCCCAACTTTTATTAAAACTCTCTGCCCACCAGTAACCACACATAGCACCTAAAAACACATCTGCATCCCCCTCTCTGCCAGCAGAGTCCAGATACAAAATGAACTTCACCACTTCCCCTGCAACACCCTGGGCAAGCAACCAGAATCACCATCTGGGGAAAAACACCCGGACTGCACCAGCCTGGGTGTGACTGGGCACCAAAATTCCTGTGTGAAAGACTTCCTTAATATATATTAAAAAGGAGGAAAGGAGGAACTTTCTCAAACAACTGTCTACCCTATGGCTTAAATGTGACAGCGCAAGCAGACAGGCGGTGTGTGGTTCTACCCACGTCTGAACTTCTGCTTTTCCTTGCCTTTCCCCACCCTCTTTCTCAACATCAAAAGAAAAAAGATTATTTTAGATTACAGCACCTGCACTTATTTAACAGCTACCTGTGCACTGCTGCTCTCAGTTTATGAATGAGGAATGGAGGGGAAGGGTAAAACAAACCAAGCTGACCAGTGCGAATTTATTTCATTAAACCTGAATTGTCAATCTGCATTATAATGAAAGAAATACCCCCCTTCTTAAATGAGCAACTTACTGGAAACTGAAAGGTAGTGTGTTTGGTTGAAGCTCTTTGTAAGCTGTAAAGCCTCTGTACAAAGGATTTCTCAATTCCTGCTTCCTCTGTAAGAGGAAAGGCCACAGAGAATGGGTCTTCTCAAAGATTCTGTCAAGTACAAATAATGGATTAATAGTAGTGGATTAAAAACTCCAACTGTTTGGAGTAGAATTGGGCTAAGGGAACTACAAATTATTTTTACACATTATCTGATTAATTACATAAACACAAGATGTATCCCTGAGGAACATATAATCCACTACCCAGTCCAGAAGGGGTATTTACAAGTTATTACTGTGATCCAAATTAAAACATCTGTCATCTGGGATATAATTTTTTAGCATCTATCAAGACAACGTTACCCTTAACCAACCTAGAATTACATTAAAACACACAAACACACCCAACCTGCCCCTTTCCTGACATTTCCAGTGGCTTCTGAACTGCTGGCCCCACAAACTGCCAACTCACTTGAGATCCTCCCGCTCCTTATGGCAGGTCCCGAGGAAGTTGCCAAACTGGCAGGAGAAAACGTGGTCATGGATTTCAAGGAGGAAGCGCTCATTGAACTCAAAGGAGCAGGGGAACTGCTGCATGAGCTGCCAGACACACTCCACAAACTGAGTGAACACAGGGGAGACCTCCTTGGGGTCCCCATCCAGATGGCCACACCTACAGAGATTCAAACAAGCAGGGTTAAATCCTGTGCCACCCAACATAAAAGGAGCCCCCTCGCCAGTAAACTGGGAAATTCTCTGCCACTTCTTCAAGTTTACACTTCGAACTTGGTAAAGTCATGAAAAACAGCAGCTGAGATCTTCTTCCAGGGGATGATTGCAAAAAATTAACATGTCTTGTCAGAACATTATTGATGGCACAGGCTGCCCAGGGCATTGGTAGAGTCACCATCTCTGCAGTGGATGTGGCACTTGGAGATGGTGGTGGGTTGATGGTTGGACTTCAGGGTCTTGGAGGTCTTTTCCAATCTTAATGATTCTGTGATTTTATGATTAGCACTCCTCAGAGAATACAATTTTACAGGTAGGAAAACACTCAGAATTCAGACAATTTTTCAAGCCTATAATTTTGCAAAGTACTAAAACACCACTGACGAAGTAACAGCCCTGGCAGATACTGGCTTTATGTCATCAACTGCAATATTTTCCAAAACTTCTCTCCCCTGTCCTGCATTTCATTTAAATTTTTCATGGGAGCTCATAAACCTGAAAACACTGTGGTAGTTTCCCAGTAAAGCCCCATCCAGTCACTCCACTCAAATAATGTGCTCCTCTTACCTGTGAGAGAACTTGTGGCCCATTGCAATCCACTCCTTTTCTATCAGAACCTGCAGTTTCAAAACAGGGATTAAAAAAGGGCATCACTTCAGATAAAAAAACAAAATGAAGCCTTTGATGCTAAAGCCTAAAATGTGCTGACCCTGCTGTTACAAGTATATCCATAGAAATCAGTGGAACAGTAACTGGGATTTACAGGTTATCCAGTTACCAGTGCAAAGCCAGTGTCAGCAGCAGAACTTCAAACCAGTCCAGTTCCTATTTTGAGCAAGTTTCTATGTTGTTAAAATCACAGTATATAAACACACTGAGCTAAAAGAACTAACAGCTTAATATTGCCCCATGTGCTATTTAATTCAACAAAATAAATTAGGAACTGGAATTCAATAAACGTCTAACACACAAATAGGAATATAAGAAGTACTGAGGAGCTCAGGGTGAAATTAGAACAACCGATTTCTCTTTTAAATAGAATCCCTGGGTTAGTTTCAAGAAAATAAAGAAGTAGTGGTTTCCTTAAAGATGTCTCAAAAGGCACCACATGACTGCTGCTGCACCCATTATCACTTGCCCTGCTGGACCATATCTAAAGATCAATTCCTGATATCATCATGCAAAGACTTACAGAACAGAAGGCAGGCAGAACCCTACAACTGTTTTTCAATAACTTCATTTATATTGCTTTTCAAATGCTTCATTAGTTATACTAGAGATTAATTCCT
>JAOXXN010000446.1:116053794-116068366 GCA_026770055.1 Myrmophylax atrothorax | reverse complement strand
TGAGCCTCCTTTTCTCCAGGCTGAGCCCCCCCAGCTCCCTCAGCTGCTCCTGCTGCTCCAGCCCCTTCCCAGCTCTGGTCCCTTCCCCAGACACTCTCCAGCCCCTCAACATCTTTCCTGAATTGAGGGGCTGCACATATTTCTCATATAATTTGTAAAAGAAATATGAAAAATGCCAAGGGAGTGAAGGAAAAGCAAAGGCACCTCCTGGTCCAACCTGATCCAGAGCCCAGACAGGGTTGTGGGAACCACAGACTAACCACTTGTGGGTTCATTCTGTTGATAAACAATGGTGCTGTTAATCAGGAGGAAACCTCCCAAGGCCGAGTGGCCCTTTTTGGCCCCCTCCTGGCTCTGAAGAGCTCTCCCTCCCCCATATGGGTGCCCTCAATCCAGCTACCTTTTGGAAAATGAAAACATCCTGGAAGAGTGGATAGTGCCTGTCCTGCAATGCTAAAGCCCAGGATTTGATAAACAGGTTGATTTCAGGCTGAGGATGCTCCTACAGCTCAGGCAGCAGGAACAGGATGTTTTATCCTTGCCATGCTGTTCCAGTTTTCCCTGAGCATCTCCCATGATCAAGTCTGGAGGCACAAAAGAGGCCCAACAGCCCCAGTGTGGATCTGAGTCCAAGCTCTCCTCCTCTCAGCTGCCACTTTGGTGGAAAAATGAAATGTAATGAAAATAACACGAATTTTTTCATGTGCTTCTCAAACTTTAGATCTCTGTCAGCCAGGTAAGGTGGCAAAGTTTGAGCAATATGAGGAAGGGAAACTGGCAAGTCATAAACTGGGAATGTTGGATTTTCATGGAATCCCAGAATGGTTTGGGTTGGAAGGGACTTTAAAGACCATCTCCTTTGACCCCTTGCCATGGGCAGGGACCCTCCCACCAGCCCAGGTTGCTTCAAGCCCTGCCCAACCTGGCCTTGGACACTTCCAGAGATCCAGGGGCAGCCACAGCTTCTCTGGGCAACCTGTGCCAGGGCCTGCCCACCTCCCAGCCAAGAATTCCTTCCCAGTATCCCACCTAACCCTGCCCTCTGGCAGTGGGAAGCCATTCCCTGTGTCCTGGCACTCCTGGCACTTGCCAAAAAGAGAAACTCCCCATATAATTTGGCCCTCTGTGTATCACAGTGAAATAAAGATATTAAAATACTATTCTGTTATTGGCTTATTAAGGTTGTAAATCCTTTCCCACAATGCCCAAGCACTGAAGAGTGTGGGACACTTCAAATATCAAGTCCCTTCTTTGCCTTTTTAACAGAAGCTGAATTCTTTTATACCCTGAGCTCAGCTGTGGGTGTTAAGCACAAAAAATGTGATGTTAATGATGCTACTGGCTATCTTATGCAAATTGAAATTTAAAAGAGAAGAAATAAAATTAGAAAATAAAATAATTGCTTTTCTCCCCCCCTCCTTTTTTTTTTTTTTTGTGTGTGTCTTTATCTAAAAGCTTTCCTCCCTGTCAGGAAATAAAAAATAAACTTTGATTTTTCGTGTGCTTTTATCCATCACATTTCTAACACAAACAATGTTGAGATACTGCAGTAAGAATAGAATAGTAATTAAATGAAGTTTCTCACTGCAAATTCACAGATAGAAATAAGTTACTTGTCTTTTTTTTGTTTTTTAAAGCTTATTTTTGGAAAAAAGAGTATATTCATATGCATTTACTTGTACATATATGTACACATATATTTAAAAGAGGTGAAATTACACTTTACCTTTTCCAGTGCTGGTTGTAATTGAAAAATATGCCCCCTAGATGGCAGAAACTCCTTCTTTTGGGCTGGTTGGTTTTGTTTAATCCCTGCACGGGATGTCACAAATTTTGGTATAATAGATGGATTTAAAATACTCAGCCTTATCCAGGGTTGGAGATCCCATAACATGGTGTGGCATCATCCAGCTCTCAGCCCCACCAAATGATGCTTCTCATACTGCAAACTTTACGTTAAACTGCACCTCTCTGTCCTCTCAGTCAGACAGATCCGATGCTTTTTGGTAGCTAAGCGTTTAGTCTAAGTCTAAATAAGCTCAGGACGAGCTCAGGGCCTAAATGTTAGAGGATCTGGAGGACTTGAATGCATTTGTGCAGCAGAGACACGCACAGGTGCCCCCAGAGAGAGGGGGGCATTGCACAACTGTTGGCACAGTCTGTTTAACGCAACTGGCAGGTGGGGAGGGGGCAAAAATGGCTTCCTAAAAGTTTGGTATCTTGGGCTAAGGGGGTCACTCAGTGGATTTGTGCTGTCCATGAGTGAGACAGGTGATCCATTCCTCCTCCTTGGGGCATCCACTCCAGCCAAGGAGCTGTGCTGCTGCCTCACCCTGGTGTCTCAGACTTTCTCTGACCAAGGGAATTGGAATTGTCCAGCCTGGAGAAGAGAAGGCTTTGGAGTGACCTAATTGTGGCCTTCCAGTACCTGAAAGGAGCCTAGAAGAAAAGTGGAGAGAGACTTTTTACAAGGGCCTGGAGTGAAGGATAAGGGGAAATGGCTTCACACTGAAAGAGCAGAGATTTAGATTAGATATTAGGAAGGAATTGTTGGCTGGGAGGATGGGGAGGACGTGGCAGAGGTTGCCCAGAGAAGCTGTGGCTGCCCCATCCCTGGAAGTGTCCAAGACCAGGTTGGACAGTGCTTGGACCAACCTGGAATAGTGGAAAGTGTCCCTGCCCTTGGCAGGTGGTGGAACTTGATGAGCTTTAAGGTCCCTTCCAACCCAAACCACTCTGTGATTCCACGATTCTTTTGCTGGAATTTATGGCTTCCCATCCCCACCTGGATGCTGGGGGCTGCACAGGGTGGGCATTGATGGGGTGGTTGGGAAAGAAGGTGCTCATGTTACTGCAAGCAGAGGGGCACAGGAGGGGCCAGTGAGAGTGAAACAGGCTTTTATTTATCTGCCTCCCCCTGGTGTCACAACCAAAATACACCTTGTCCTTCCTCTCTTCTGGCCCTGCATAACAGGCGGGGCTTTTCTTTCCTCATTTCTACCTCTTTATATTTTTAATTCTCTTTTCCCACCTCTGATCTCCTCCAAGGGTTCCTTGACCTTGGCCAAAACTACATTCTTGTAACACTGATGTAAATCTTCAAGATTTATGGCCATCTCATACCCTCCAGGAGCGTGTCCTACACTCACAGCCATTTATTAAAACCACCTGTCTCCAGCCATGGGTAAATCTGAAGGATATGAGGAAAAAAAATTTATTCTGCCAGTAAAATGGAGCACATGAATGTGGGAATCCAAGGAGCAAAACCTTGACTGTAGCCCAGCATTCATCAAAGAAGTTGGGATAGTTCTTTGTATTGTTTAGTTTTGTTTTTTAGGACCTCAGGGATTCACATGGACCTTGTCCATGTTGTGGGCCACTCTGTGCTGCAGGAAGGTGTTTCCTGCTCACTGGGGGAGACAGGAAGGGGTTTCAGTCCTGCAGAAGTCAAGGTGCTGCTGAGCACAGCTCATCTCACCTGGCTTTGGGTGCCTCTGGCCCCTGCTTTTATATCTGGTCAGGTCTGCAGGCTCTTCTGTTGCCTACAGACCTCTGGCAGATGGTCCCAGCCAGTGAGTCACCTCACCATAAATCACAAACCTACCTGTGGTCTGATGAGTCACTTCAGTGACTGCTCTGGTTGGGTTTCTGTTGACATTAACAGGGGGATAAATACCCACCCTGGGTGGAGATGTCTGTGCCATAGACACGAGTGTGTCATTCAGCTGCCCACACATGAGCACTTGGTGACATCTGAGCTGTCCTGCAGTAGCTCAGACAACTGCATCTCCTGAGACATCTCTGTCTTCTGGGCCAGCACTCGGTGGTCTGATGGGACAAGCTGGGGCATCTCCTGCAGCAGGAGGTCTCCTTAGTTAGAGACCTGAACTGAAAAGTCAGGTTTTCCATAATGAGTTCCCAGCAGGTTGGTTGAACCAACTGTCTCACCTGCTTTCCTTGTTGCACTTACATCTCTCAGCAAGGAAAACTCCACCAAGTGGCACGGCAGAGAGGAGAAGATTGGATCAGGTTGCAGCTTGTCCCAAGCAAGAGTCTCTGACATTGTGCTAATAAAATTCTAAAGTCATTAGGAAATTAAAATATGATCCTGAAGGAACCAAAATGCCTTGAGCTGAAGGGAATGAGAAGTGAAGGGATAGAAGGGATCACCCATGAATACAACCAGTTCCAGAGCAAGAGTTGACTTCCACAAGGAGCCAAGGACACCCAGAGAGGTGTCCCAGAGAGGACAGAGAGGGATGCCACAAAGTTTGGGAAGCCTTGCTCCCTTTTCCTCCACCCTAGAGCATATAAAGGACTCTACAAAGGCTGGGAAGTTGCTGAGCACCAACAGGGATCCCCAGGGACCAAATAAAAGGCAAAATACTAATATAACAACCAGGACTTGCACCAAACCCCCTCTGTGCAGCATCAAGAGCGGGTGCTGAGCTGAAAAGCTGGGTCCTTCAAAGAGGGGTCCCCAAAACTTCAGACATGGAAGGGATCTCTGCCTGGGTGCTGTTATTTCCTGGAGATAACAACCCTGTGTGTGAGAGCTGTGGCCACGCTGCTGCCATCTGGGGGCAAAGAGGAATCCACCCACCAGCGGTGGCAAAAGGCTTGTTGTGTCCTTGTGTCCTCCCTGGAGTGGGACACTGATTCCCAGGGGGACAAATCTCAGCCCCCTCATGCCCACCATGGCAAAGGAGTTTGGCAAGGAGTGGGTTCAGGAGCAGCAGGATCAGGCCCTGCATCTTGGACTTCCATCCCAACAGCCTCCTGTCCAGGGATTTGGAGAACACTGCAGAGATGGAGAAAGGAAGGAATAGAGTTTCACCTCTTATTCTTTTATCATGGCAACAATGCGTGGTGAGAAAAAAAAAATAATAAAGAAGAAGTTGTAAATGGCAGAATTAACAATAATATAACCCCCCCATCCCTCCTCCCTCTCCCTCTGCCGTCCATTCAGGAGACCGACAATGAACAAGGTCATTTGATTCATTCAGCTCGGGGTGTAAACAAAGCCTTACAATAAAACCCCCAACCAGGGCCCCCCTTTTTCTCCAAGAATAGCTGTCCCCCCCCCTTGAAGCTCCCCCTGGATTTGCTTCTCCTCTCCCATCATCCCTGGATCAGTGGCTGAGGGCGTCCAGCTCCGCTGCCACTTCCTCCATCCCCATCCCGGCTCCGGGAGGCCCTGCTTCCTACTGGCTGTGGGAACCTCGCCTTCCCCGGGCAACATCTGCAAGGAAGGCCACACTTTCTCATGGTGGCCTCAGCCTGGGCTCCTGAGCCAGGGAGAGAGAGAAAAAAGGGGGGAAAAAGTGATAAACCAAATCCGAGCTGACAATAAAGGGATTCGCATCTCCCTCCCTGCTCCGTAGGGAGCGGATCCCAAAGGTTTATGGGCAGCTTCCTTTCTTTTTTTAACAGGATTTGCTGGTATCTGTGTGGCCAATGGAAAAATAAGTGTGTGTGTATGGATTCAAGGAGATGTGTGCTGGGATCAAGCCTAGGATGGGATCCAGAGGGGTGTATGAGCCCCTACCTGCAGCAAAGAAGGTGATCATAGAATTATGGAATGGTTTGGGTTGGAAAGGACCTTTAAAGGCCATCTAATCCAACCCCCTGCCATGGGCAGGGACACCCCCTAGTCCAGGTTTCTCAAAGCCCTGTCCAACCTGGCCTGTTTCCAGGGATGGGCCATCCACCACCTTTCCACCTTGGGAAGTTTGGAAACCGTCTCCAGGTCATACCTTGCTTAAAGTAATTCCCAGAGAGGATTCAGGGGATGCCAAGCCAATGACCCACACACCTGGGGATGTTTTCCCACCTGGCATCTCCACCCTGCCCATCTCTGCTGCAACCTACACAAGCTGGGATGACATTTATGGGTCCTGGCTCTGGGTTTCTGCCCAATTATGGGGACATCTTCTATCACAGATGTTCACCAGAAGCTCCCCTTGTCTTTGGGATTCCTCCCAGTGCCTTGCAAGGGCTCCAGGGTCTGGTGGGATGCAAGAAGGAATATCTCAGCATGCACATGGGTTGTGGGAACCCAATCCAAGCTGGATGGAGCTTTGAGCAACCTGGGCTAATGGAAGGTGTCCCTGCCCATGGCAGGGGGTTGGAACAAGGTGACCTTTATGGTTCCTTCCAATCCAAACCGTTCCATGACTTTATGACTTCACACTTGGCTCAAGACAGATAGAAAGGAGCAATAACTCTCCCAACACACATGGAACCTGCTGGATTTAAACACTGGGAGATCTGGCTCAGCTTTTACCCCTTGAGTCCACCCTAAACTTCCACTACATGACCTCAAACAGCCCAAATCCTGAGAAACACCTCAGTTTCCTACATGAAAGCACTGAAATAACACTGAGGCAAAGCACCTTCACTCCTCTGCCTCAGTTTCCTCCTTGTCTTTTCTCATTTTTCAACTACTCACTTCACTTAAATTGCAAATTTGCAGCATCAGGAGTTGTCTCATGATATTTCCACATCACTTAGTACAAGAGAAAACAGCTCATCTTTTACAATCTAATCTGATCTAATGCCACAGTGGTGTCTTGAGCACCATAATTACAATAAAAATAATAAAAAGGGATGAGTTATTCCTTCCCAGGGGAGAAAGGTTATTTTCAGAGAGGCTCAAGTGATGGATAACAAATAATTCTAATACAAAGCCTGTTTTTTGCAATTTAATATTTGCAACATCACAAATTTGACTGTATTTTGATTTTTTTTTTTTGTCTGATGGATTCCTTCTACAATTTTTTCCTGGGATAAGAAATTTGTTTTCCTGTATTTTCTAGGAGAGAATTCTCCAAAATACAAACTGAGAGAGACTGAGCTGCAACAGGAAGGAAAATTGTGGCTACACCATCATTTGGTCCTGCAAGAAAACCCAACCAATGGCAAAGAACTCTTCTGCTTCAGTCATGACCTACAGAACTTAAATACATCTTCTAGGCAAGGAGAACTCCTCTTTCCCTTCCTTTCCAACACACCTGCTCACAGACACTGTGAAAATGTCTTATTTCATCTGCTAAAGTGTTGGCAGGTGCATTGAGGTGTTCCTTAAGAGGTGCCCTCCAGGAGAATATCCAAATGAGGTCCCCAGGCATCCTGCAGCAGATTTGTCTCCTCTTTCCAGGAGCAGATCCACAAATGTGTGTTCACTGCTGTTCTTATGAAATGAGGATTGCTTGTCTGACCAGGCAGTGGTGGAATCACCCCTGGAAATGTTCAAAAAACTTGTGGCTATGGCACTGGGGGACAAGGTCAGTGGTGGCCTTGGCAGTGCCGGGGGAATGGTTGGACTTGATGATCTCAGAGGACTTTTCCAACCTTAATAACTCTGGGATTCTGATTTGAAGCTACCCAACATTTAAGCTTCAGAAATCACCGCTTTCTTGAAGTTCAATGTGGAAATGTTCCATCCTGTCAAACATCAGAAGACTCCTTGATTAGAAGATGTGTCCCTGGGCAGACTTAGCATGTGCAGGAAAGCCAAGGCAAAGGGACAATCCTGGTGTGTGTCACTGGGATTTTCCTGGTTTTCCTCCAGCTACAGCAGTACCAAAACAATACCCCAGAGCAGGGAAATGATGGACAAACTATGGAATTCTTCAGGTTGGAAAAGAACTCTAAGAGCATAAAGTCCTACCATTCCTCCAGCACAGCCAAGGCCACTGCTAACCCATGTCCCCAAGTGCCACATCTGCATGGCTTTAAACCCCTCCAGGGATGGGGACTTCACCACTGCTCTGGGGGGCTGTTCCATGGAAAAATTATTCCCAATATCCATCCTAACACTCCCCTGGTGCAGCTTGAGCCCATTTCCTCTTGTCTTATTGCTTGTTCCTTGGGACAAGAGACCAACCCCCACCCAGATAGACCCTTCTGTCAGGGAGTTATGGAGAAGATGCTGTACTTTTCCTCCAATGGGCTTCTTGGCAGGGTATGGGGATGATTTGAGCTCAGATTGTTTGATTTGCCACCCAGATTTTCCATGGGCTTGGCACCTGCCCTTGGGGAGAGATGTGGCCCCTCAGCAGGGCAGGGAGAAGGGAGGGAAGTTCCCGTTTTGAAGTTGTTTGAGGGGATGCATTGCAAGGGCAAAGGAAAACATCAGCCCAATCCCTGGGAATTCTTCTCCAGCCAAGAAATCTGCATTGTTGGAAAGAGTCTCCCAGAGGAAGTGATTGAAATATCATTGTGTGAATCATATCTACAACAAGGTTGGGCTGGAAGAAGCTTTGCTGAACCCTGGGAATAGCTTAATGACCTAAAAAGACTTTGTTCTCCATGCAGGAATGGCCTTTAGCAGCTCATGTTAAGTGAAGGCTGATGGTTTTGGAGGTCCACCAAGGCTGGGATGTCCCCAACGACGCCTGTCACCAGCTGTGCTGCACGAGGGGCTCAAGCACAGTGGTGGGATGGATTGTCTGCTCTTTAGGCAGTCTGAGGTACCCCAAATGATGACCTTTGGGGTGATAAAATCTGCATGGGGTGTGTTCTCGTGCTGTGGCTCCTGTGTGGGGTTTGCTGAGGCTCAGAGCAGCCCTGGTCAGAGACTGGCACCATCACCCCAGTGATGGGGCCATGGGGCAGAGGATATGGAAGGGTGAGGGTGGCAGGTCAGTTTGGGGTCCTGCTCTGGGATAAGGGCTGAGGCAGGGGTGGGAAAGGATGTTTGGAGGGCGATAGACAGTCTGGGCAGGGAGGGGTTGTGCAGGGCTGAGGAGCCTGGAGGGAGCCACAGAAACAAAAATCATTGAATTATGGAGTCAGGGAATAGTTTGGGTTGAAAGGGACCTTAAGGGTAATCTGGTCCAACCTCTCTGCCACTGGCAGGGACACCTCCCACTATCTCAGGTTGCTCCAAGTCCTGTCCAACCTGGCCTGGAACACTTCCAGGGAGGAGTCACAGCTTCTCTGGGCAACCTGTGCCAGGGCCCCACCAGCATCTGAGTAAAGAATTTGTTCCTAACGTCTGATGTAAATCTCTTCTCAGTTAGTTTACAACCTTTCCCCCTTCTTATGTCTCTCCATCCTTTGTCCCACATTCCTCTCCAGCTCTCCTGGAGCCCCTTCAGGCTCTGGAAGGGGCTCCAAAGTCTCCCTGGATCCTTCTCTTCTCCAGGTGAGCCCCCCCAGCTCTCCCAGCCTGGCTCCAGAGCAGAGGGGCTCCAGACCTGGAGCATCTCTGGGGCCTCCTCTGCACCTCTTCTAACAGGTCCACATCTTTCTTGTGCTGAGGGCACCACAGCTGGAGGCAGGACTCCTGGTGGGGGTCTCACAAGGGCAGATATGACACTCAGGTTCTGGACCACAAGTCTTGCTTACAGCAGAGCAGGGGTTATTTCCATATTTCCAGACATACTTTCCATGATCCATCTTGCTCTGTACTATTTCTTCTATCTGTTTCCCCCATCAAGACAGTCATGTCTCCCCAGAGTCTTCTCTTCTCCAGACTGAACACCCCCAGCTCTCCCAGCTAGTGTCCATAGCAGAGCTGCTCCAGCCCTCAGAGCATCTTCTTGGCCCTTTCCTGGACTCGCTCCAGCAGGTCCACATCCTCCCCATCTCCACCCCTACATCTTTTTCCAGGATGGAGTTGCAACATTTCAACCACCAACAGCTCCCAGCTCCTGCAGTGGGTCCTGTCACCCCTCATTATTCCATCCTTGGCCATGCACTACACATCTCTCATCCCTTTGCTCAGACAGCCTTGGCCTTTCTTAGAAGATCTGTCTGTCCTGCACCCCTCGAAGCTGAGCTTTGTCATCGCTGCCTTCAGGGCCTTGCACGACGCTGCCCCTTTCCTGCTCATTCTTCCTCTTCCTTCCTCGCATACAAGTGGTAAATGCCCTCCCTGAGCTCAGAGCTGCTGACAATGTCATTTCAGAGGGAAAGGGGCCACCAGTCTAGGAAACAACCACCAGCCACTGCAGGCCTCTCATGTGCAATTTGGACAGTGGAGTTGGCTTGAGTGAGAGCTGAGCAAAAAAATATGTTTATTTATCCCATTGTTCGCAGGAATTATTAAACACACAACACGGAACGAAGCGAATCCCTGGGCAAATGCAGTCACTGGCAGGTGTTCCATGCCATTGTTACCAGAGCTGGTATCAATCTGTGCCAGACTGGGAATGTGAAATGTAGGGAATTGGATGAGCTGTTAATGTTTGCCTCAGTGGGAAGGCAGTGAGGATGTCTGGCAAGACAAAACAACTACAGAAAAGAATAGATATTTGTTAAAGTTACCTAATAAATGGCAGTTTAGATAGTTTGGGCAGTGTTTTTCATCAGAGAATGGTTTGGGTTGGAAGGGACCTTAAAGATCATCTCATTCCCATCCCCAATCCTTCTGCCTGTTAAGGCAGGACAGGAAGATTTGTGATGTATTTGGTACCTTCCTCATGTTTGTGTCAACCGCTTCTGTAACTTCAGAAAAGGTACATTCAGATTTTAAGCTCCTTTTTCCATCTGTGTAATTAACAGCCTGAGCTTTAATGTCCCTTCCAACCCAAACCATTCCAGGATTCTGTGGTTCTATGAATAGTGGAGGTTGGCAGTGCTGTCTTTGGAAAAGGGCTTGGGAGAGAAGTCAGGCTGTGCCTGACAGGGAGAATTGGCTTTTCCAAGGGTTGTCCAGAGAACTGTTGGGAGCTGAAGGGTCTCTATGACCTTCTGGGCAACACTGACCTTTGCATATCATGTTTAAGGGACAATATAATCTTCTGTCTAATTGTTTTCTAGACATCAATCAGTGCTTACTGTCACCTGCTGTCTCCACAGAAATGAGCCCAGCCTGGTGAGGCTGAGGAGCTCTGTTTCCCCAGTCACAGCTGGAGTGTTGCTGTGGATGGGCAGGCATGGAGGTCTCACCAGGAACAGGCATGGTCTACCTAAAATTGAATTTTAGGGCCTTCAAGCCTTGGGTGCTTGAGGAAACCTTCTTAGCAGCGTTTTACCATCTTTCCATCAGGTCTGGAAGGGAACCCACCACAAAAGCTTGGAGAAGCTTTGCCATTGACCTCGTGAGACCATGAGCTTGACAGTGGTCAAGAAGACAAATTCACCTTCATTCAGATCAACTGAATGCTGTGTTTACAAAAAGTTAAAAAAAAAAAATTTGGCAAGCTGTGTCTGTCCAAAGTCTGAATGAATAGAAACTCCAAAGGAAGCACCTGCTGCTAAAGGAAATCCAGGACAAGTTTTATTATCCTTTTTCACAGGTCTATTCAGGACTACATTAGGGGTTTCCTCTTTCCTTTTCTGGTACTTCACACTCATTCACAACAAAAAACATATTGTGCTTATGAATTATATTCCAGAGAATATGGTTGGAGCTTCTAAAGGCTCTGGCCAAAGAACTTTATTTTTAACCTCACTCCCTTGTGAATTAAGTTCTCAAATGAAAGCTTTGTAATTGTTTGGGGTTATTTTTCTCTCTGTTTCTTGGATAGGACACAAGGGCAAATCCTGCCTGCTCTGCGTTAACAAAAAATGCCTCTCAAGGAACGAGGAGCAGGGGAGGTGAGGGAGGCTCTGGATGGAGCTCAGTGATGGGGAACAAAGGGAAAACATTCATGTAATTCCTCCTAAAGCAGCAAAACCTTTCAGGCCTCCTACTAATGATGAACTGACCACTGTGGTGCATCCAGAAGCTGATGGAAGTTTCTCCATTTCTAATGTGCTGGAGCTGTACAGGGAAGGCCCCTCTGGATGCTGAAGGCCGTGGAAAGAGCAACTTTTGGGTTTGATCCTGAGACCATTCGAGGTACCAGAGGCACTGAGGAGTTTGCTTGTCACACACAGCTGTTCTGCTTAACACCTTCCAGCTACAAAGTACATAAAAGCTGAAGGGTTTGCAAACAACCCAAGTGCAACACATGAGCCACTGGTGGACCAAAGTGTTTGCTTTAGTGGGTCGTTTTGCACCTGTGCAAAAAGAACATGACCCAATGCCTGAGTGGCCTGGGAAGGGTTTGCACCCTTGTGCTCCAGGGTGAGTGTCTGGGAGGCAGCACTGGGCCCTCCCTGTAGCAAATATATTGTACCCTGTGAGTGCAAGGACCTTCCTGTGTGTGCACACAAAGCCTTCTCTCATTCCTCTTCTGGTCTGTCCTGAAAAGTCTCCTTTTGGGCTTTAAAACCTTTTTCCATCCTCCTGCCCACACACCACGAGGACCCACAGCTCTGAGTGTGGCTTGTCCCTTCTGCCCCCTTCCCCTGCCCCTCTGGGTGCTGCTTCTCCTTCTCACAGGTCGTATTTTGGTTTGGAGCCCCTTTTAAGAGCAGAGATGGCCCACTCTGCTCTGGAGTAGCAGCCAGCACAAGTGTTTCTCCTTCAGCCTGAGGCTCCTCGCTGCTCCTGCAGCGGAAATAGTGAATTATAGCAATTAACAGCGGCGTAAATCAGAGACTGTGACCGGACAAGGTCACCGAGGGCTCAAGGGCTGCATCACACCAGTAAATCACCCCAGACAGGAATTCCTTCATCCTCACCACTGAATTGCTGGAGCCTTTCTTGCCCTGGTTTTGGCCCAGACCAGCTCAGCTCAGGCTTTAAGAAAGGTTTTAGCTGGGCATCATGTGTGGCACCCCATGGGTTAGAGGGCAACCTCCGCAGGGCAAGGCCTGGCTGTGGTTAGTAGAGATACAGCCCCTTTTTAATGAGCACAGGCCCATTTTTAACGAGACTGTTTGCTGGCAATGACGTTTCTGCAGGAGGAGAACGTGCTCTGGTTCCCAGATGACCATCGCAGTCCTCACTGCCCTCACTGCTCTTCACATTTCTCCCCTTGCAAGCTGTTAGCTAAGGCTGTTTGAAAGTGCTGCCCCTGGGTCAAGCTGCTGGTCCTTGTGATTTCCAGGTGGTGCCAGCCCCCTGCCACTCTGACCTGGGGTACAGCACAACTCCTGCCCTCTCAGTCAGGTGTCTCACCTGCTTGGAAGGGGCCACACACAGAGCCCTGAAAGCCTTTGCAGCACAGCAGGGCCTTCTCTGACCAGATGGAATTGATTTTTCTTGTTCTCCCTTTGGTTTTTAGGGTGGTTTTCTGACTGCTCTTGTTGGATTTTATTAGATGACAAGAATACTTCCAGATGCCACCTAACACCTTGCAATGGAGGCACTGGGCATGGTTGAATATACAGCTCATTTTCTACCTTGCCAAGCTGTGCTACTCCTACCATAAGGGAGCTACATTGTTTTACCCCATGATATGAAATGTAAGGACTAAAGCCAAGGTCTAATTTGCATCTTGTTTGACCTGGCTGTGGAAGAGGTTGAAATCTGGGTTACCTCTCACTTGACACATTAATATTTCCATTTGTGGGCAGCCTGGACTTGGGCAGCCAATGACTTCCACTTCTCCTCAGAGCACAGGATCCTTCCTGGCTGAATCCTTAGCTGTCCTATCTCTGTGACATGGCACTACCAACAAGGATCTCCAAGATCATCAAGTTCAACTCCTGGCCCTGCACAGGACACCTCAACAATCCCACCCTGTCCCTGAGAGTGTTGTCCAAACACTCCCTGAGCTCATTCAGCCTTTGGGGCCATGCCCACTGCCCTGGGGAGCCTGTTCAGTGCCCACCACCCTCTGGGGGAGAACCCTGAGATCCAACCTAAACCTTCCCAGGATAGGTTGTTTGGCCACCACCTATCCTTGTTTCATGGATGGGATGGTGCAGAGAGGAATTAGGACTATGGGATTAGAGGAGAAACTTGTACCTGCTCATTGAGTGGGAACTGAGCCAGCAGTCAGATCAGTCAGAGTGGGAGAAGGATAAACCAGGGGAGTTGTGGCTACACAGAATTCTCCTCCAAGAGGAAAGACACTCCAATAAATAGCTTTTCAGTCCAGGCTGACTCCATTGCCAGCCCTGGATTCATCAGTCAGAAGAAGGAATCATCAATCTCTTCCTTCCACTTCTCTTAGTCATGGAATCACAGAATCATTCGGGTTGGAAAAGCCCTCTTAGGTCATGGAGTCCAACCATTCCCCCAGCACTGCCAAGCCCACCACCATGTCCCCAACTGCCACATACACTTGTAGATGTCCTTGAGGCACCCAGAATTACTTCAAGACCATCCCCATGATGCTTGGTTCTGGTGTCTGGGTGTGTCCAGAGCCACCAGCACCCTGGTTAGCCCTAGCAGTGAGACCATCCCCACCTCTCTCCACCTGAATCCAGTTTAGACCTCAGACACAAATTATACCACCAAATTCTGCTAAGGTACCTGATCTGAATCCCACCCATGGACAGAGATTCCCTCCATCCCACCGTCCCAATCAATCAAAACTCAAAATGTGATGGTGTGGAGCAGCTGTACAACTTTCTACATGGTTCTTCTGTTTCTTGTCCCTTATAAATTAATGACAGTGGGACTTGGGGAAAATGAAAGATTGGAGACCTTCATAGAATCATAGAATCATAGAATGGATTGGGTTGGAAAAGCCCTCCAAGATCAACAAGTCCAACCCTTGGTCCAACTCCAGTCCCTTTACCAGATCATGGCACTCAGTGCCACGGCCAAGCTCAGTTTAAA
>JAOXXN010000446.1:116028233-116040451 GCA_026770055.1 Myrmophylax atrothorax | reverse complement strand
AGCCCAGGTTGCTCCAAGCCCTGTCCAACCTGGCCTTGAACACTTTCAGGGATGGGGCAGCCACAGCTTCTCTGGGCAACCTGTGCCAGGGTCTCACCACGCTCATAGGGAAGAATTTCTTCCCAATATCCAAGCTAAACCTACTCTTTCAGTGTAAAGCCATTGCCTCTTGTGACTTTGGAGCCAAAAATCATTTTTAAAACTTCCATGAGATGACTGAGTTGAGATATTGCCTGACAGCCTCCAAGTGACCAACATGAGATACTTTTGAGTAGCTATGCTGGGAGCAACTTTTCCCACATGAGACATTTTGGAACAGGCTGCCCATGGAGATGGTGGAATTCCCATCCTTGCAGGTGGTCAAGGAATGACTGGACGTGGCACTCAGTGCTCTGGGCTGGGTGACAGGGTGGGAATCTGTCAAAGGTTGGACTCGATGATCTTGAAGGTCTTTTCCAACCTAAAGGATTCTGTGATTCCAGGATTTCCATTTGAGTGTTGTCTGGTGTGCTCAGCAGGGAGAAACATTCCTGCTGACAGTGCAGTTCCTCTCCTTCTGACACACCTGCCTCTCTCTATCCCTACTGGCTATGATGGGAGTCTGGATGGTTGGATCAGAGGGAAAATTTCACCAGGAATGTTTAAAGTTAAGTCAATGTGCATTTCTGCTGGTGTGTGTCCTGTGCCAAGATCAGACCTGTAACTACCAGGCTCAGTTCTTTCTGAATCCTGCAGGAATTGATGTGGCAGAAAGCAGATATTTCACTTTGCTCCTTATGAAACCATGATGGTTCTACACACGATGTAGAACTCCAGGACATGGTTTAGTGGGGGGGCTTGGCTGTGTTAGTGGTTGGACATGATGGTTAAAACTTGGTTGTAATAATACCAAGGTCGTGGGTTCAATCCCCTTTGTGGGCCATTGACTTAAGGGTTGGACTTGATGATCCTTGTGGGTCCCTTCCAACTCAGAATAGTTTGTGATTCTGTGATTATGGGTACAAATTGAAAGAGGGGAGATTTAGGCTGGACACTAGGAAGAAATTCCTCCCTATGAGGGTGGGCAGGCCCTGGCACAGGTTGCCCAGAGAAGCTGTGGCTGCCCCATCCCTGGAATGTCCAAGGCCAGGTTGGGCAGGGCTTGGAGGAACTTGGGCTAGTGGAAGGTGTCCCTGCCCAGGGCAGAGGGTTGAGATTGGATGATCTTTAAGGTCCCTTCCAAAACAAACCTTTCTATAATTCTGTGATCTTAAACATCTTTTCTAACCCTAATGATTCTGTAATTCTGTGACTGTGAAGTACTAACTAAGAGGCCTCTTCTGGCAGCAAACACCTTTTCCCTGGCATCAGGAATGCCACAACCTTCACCCACCGTCCCTGGGCTGGGTTGGGAACCAGCCACCCAGTGGCACCTGCCCACCTTACAAGCTGCAGAGTAGTCCAACCTTGAACTCAAACATCTGATGCAAGTACCTGGGTTGGGTTGTTACAGCCCGTGGACTTCATCCCTCCAGATGAAGGTCTTGTATCACACTCTGAATAACTTCTGGGAGATCCTGCCTTTCCACATTGCCTGAAGAACCCAGGAAAAATCACCTGGCACACATTTCTCAAGTTAGTGGCATGAATCCAGTCCAACATAACTTTCTCCTTGGTGCCTTAATTATAAATCAGTGGATGTAACTGTGGTTTTGACATTTCTCATGCTGGACACCTTAATAAGAAGTTTTGAATTTGTGTGTGGAAACTTTGGAAAGTTTTAATAGAGAGTATGAATAATAATACCATGTGGCACCACCACAGGAGGGGAAAATTGCCCTGTAGCAGCACTGTCTCTTCCTGACCTGGACAGTAAATCCCAGAGGGATCACTGATGCTGTGTAAGGGCTGTCTTGAACCACCAGCATAAACCTGGGAAAGGAGGATTCAGGAGGAGACTATCAAGTCCTGTGTGAGCAGTGGGTGCTGGAAAGAATTTGCAGTGAAATTTGACTCCTACAGGTGATGCTCATTGGTGTGCAAAGCCCAGCACTGAGCTCATGCACAACAGTTTCTGCTGGAATATTCAAATAGTGCTTAAAGGTGATATTTAAGGGCACAGAAGGGTTAGGACTGGCCTGTGGAGCAGGTATGATGTTCATCATACCCTCCAGAAGTGGGAATTAACCTGTTAGTGCAATGCTGAGATACCAGAAAAAGTTGCAGCATTTCTGTGTCAGAGGGGAGTAAGTTTTCATCTTCCTTTTGTGCTGGTTTTGGCTGGGGTAGAGTGAACTTTCTTTATAGTGACTGATGTGGGGCTGTGTCCTGGATTTGGGCTGAGAACACTGTGGATAACACAGGGATGTTCTCCTTGCTGCTGAGAAGGGCTTGCACAGAGTCAAGGCCTCTCCTGCTCCTAACTCCACCCCACGAGAGAGTGGGCTGGGGGTGCCCAAGGAATTGGGAGGGGACAGAGCCAGGCCAGCTGATCACAACTGCCCACAGGGATATTCCAGTCCAGATGTCATCATGCTCAGCATATAACACAGGGGGAAGAAGAAGGGAGGAGGAGACATTTGGAATGATGCCCTTTGGCATTCTGTGTACTGGGGCCCTGGAGGTGGCAGAGCACCTGCCTCTCCATGGGAAGTGGTGAATTAATCCCTTGTTTTTGCTTGGCTTGTGTGTGTGTGGCTTTTGCTTTACCTCATGAGTTCTCTCACTTTCCTCATTCTCTGCCCCATCCCACCATGGAGGGGATGAGGGAGTGGCTGTTTGGGGCTGAGTTGCCAACTGGGGCTAAACCACAACAAATGTACTCCGAAGCCAAATGAGTTTCAACATTTAGTTTTAAGCTGCTACTTCCGTTTCCTGAGGTAGGATTTGTTCATACAATTTTAGGGGTGGGTTCAGCTTATTTTACACCCATGACTAACCCAGCTGAAGATCCTGAAGCATCATTGGCATTTATATGGTGTTTGTGATGACTCTGAACCTACAGGAGATCCTCCCCTTTTTAGATCAACACTGAGCTGTGATATTGGATTCTCTAGGCCATCTCAACTGGCACTAAACATTGATGTTGAAACTACACAGACTCTGAGCTGTCTGAAAGCATCATTAGAGATGGGAATGTCCATATGGAAATGAGACTAACAGATGAGACAAGATAGCAGACTTGGAGACAGTCATGGTTCAAATAAGTTGCATCTAGAAAGAGGTAGAGGTGCAGTTCTGTCTCAGATGTCCTTGGAAACCCAAGACATCCACATGAGAAGGCTCCAGAAAGAACTTAGAGCCCATTCCAGTGCCTCAAGAGGCTCCAGGAGAGCTGGAGAGGGACCTGGGACAAAGGATGGAGGGATGGACTCGATTATCCTTGTGGGTCCCTTCTAAGTCAGAACAGACTGTGATTCTGTGACAGGACAAGGGGAAATGGCTTCCCACTGCCAGAGGGAAGGGATAGATGGAGTATTGGGAAGGAATTGTTGGCTGTGAGGGTGGGGAGGGGCTGGCACAGGTTGCCCAGAGAAGCTGTGGCTGCCCCATCCCTGGAAGTGTCCAAAACCAGATTGGATGGGGCTTGAAGCAACTTGGGCTGCTGGAAGGTGTCCCTGCCATAGCAAGGGAGTTGGAACTGGATGATTTTTAAGGTCCTTCCCGAACCCAACCATTCTGTGATTCCATGAGGCTCACAGATAGGGCTGCCCTTCTTTTGAGTAAGACTCAGATCTTTACTTCTCTTTCTTGAGGGTGGTGTGGTTGTCTTGGACTCCCTGGAGGATCTCAGCCTTTGTGAGGTCAGCTCAGCTGAGATCCAGCCCTCCACTGACTACTCCACAAAGAGCCTTATTTCTCAGACACCTAAAATTAAGTCTGAACCTCTGGAGCTGAACCCAGTTCTTAATCTGAGCGAAATAAAATCTGATCTGTGGAATTGGTTGGATATGAGCTAAGAAATTGAGTCTGGAAAATGAAAACAATATTAATAATTTGATTTGGAACATTGATTATTTCAAGATGTCTGCATACACCGTCACAAACCCGACACGACACTACACACACACTTTTTCACCATACAATTTAAGGCATTTTGTTTTCACCCTCCCTGTTTTACTCTCCCTGCAAATTATTGATCAAATAGACTGTTGCCCTAGAGGTTTACACATGTATGCAGCTGAGGTATGGTCAGACTTCTCCTGCCATTAGTTGGGCATTTCTTCAGAGATGTATATGTTGCCCCAGGGGAAGGGAAAAAAAAAAGATACAATCTGGTAAAACCCCCATTTCTAAATGAAGTTTGCAGTTCTATCGCGGTTTGTAAAGTCCAGTCTCTCCAAGGAATGCTTAAGCCTCTTCCAGCTGTTTGCTGCAGCACAAATGCCCAAACTTTTTCCCATGTTAAAGGTAAAATTAGTTTCAATTTTGCTGGTTGTCCTCAAGGGCGAGGCACTGAACAACTGCAAATCCCATCAGCTTCAAAGCAGGGCCTCGTGCAAAACTGTCTGAGGGATCCCAGGTGGTTGTAAAGTGCTTAGATACCATCATTGGCATAGAAAGGATATCCCAAGGGACGGAATCTATGTCTAGTTTGTTCAATTATTACATTCAACCACTTCTCAGACACCTGACAGGTGAATTAACTCATCTTTTTTTATCTACCACCACAGTGATGAACACAGTGCAAAGAGAGGGGGGTCTGAAAGAGGAGATCTGCTGGAATGACTCTCAGTGCTTTCCAACGAAATAAGGAAGGAGCTCAACCTCTGCTAAAGGAAAAACTGGGGGCAAACTTTGCTATCTCAGACCATTTCTCTGAGTGCAGAGAAAGTGGGGCAGGCCAAGGTGGGGGAGGGAGGAGGATGAAAGTACATCTCTGTGGGCTCTGACCAGACTTTGGCAACGACTCCCAATTGTGCCCTGGTTCTGTGGATTGGCAACCTTCCCAGGAAAACGGTGTGCAACAGATGAAAGGCATCCTGAAGTCACCCAGAGATGGTGCCCAGCAGAGCCACAGGTCAGTCCAGCAGCAAACAGCATGGCTTCAAGAGTGGGAACAAGAAGGTACCACAAACAAAACCGCCTTCCCTTTCCCCAAACCACTCATCTATGGAAACCACGAAAGGATTAGGGGTTCACCAGCCCTCTAGAAATGAGGGCAGGCAGTTGCAACGTTACTCACAGGATTTAAGAGCAAGTTTACCATATTTAACTCAGAAGAAAAGCCAGGAAGGGTGGCTCAGCTCACTGGAGATACTGGAATAGGTAATGAAAATATACTTTAAAAAAAGAAAAGAAGAAAGAAAAGGAAAAAAAAACCCAGTTTGTAATAAGCAGTTCTAGAAGTCCAGGTCATCCTGGTCAATCTCATCAGAGTTTTCCTTCTTTTTAGAAGCCTGGACTTCTTCAGGGTGTTCAGCCTCCTTTGGATCTGCACCTTCAGCATCTCCCTGGTCCTCATCTCCCACAGGATCAGTGCCTGAAGATTCCTTGTCCTCTTCTTCCTCGCTCTCGGGGTACATCTGTGAGGGTTTGGAGCTCTCATCACTTCGAACCTCTCCATTGGGGGGGTCACTTGCAGGGTTGTTGTCATCTTTGCATTCCTCTACATCTTCTCCTTCATCTTCATCTTCAGACCCCTTCTGGGATTGCTGTGAGAAGTTTCCTACAGAAGAATAACAAGAGAAGGCGGTGGAGTTTTTCAGGGTCTCCATCTTTTTGCTGTTTTTCTTGCCTTTGGCCCTTGAGACTTTCTGAGAAACTTTGTTGTTTTTGTGTGTTTCTTGTGCCTTGTCAGGGTCATCATTGGCAGGTTCCTCATCATTCTCATCATGGTTCTCACCTCCTTCACCATTTTGCTCCTCAGCCTCACCTTCTGACTCTGGTTTTGCATCTTCTACTGCCTCAGCTTCATCCTGCTCAGCTTCTTCATTTCCTTCTGCATCATCTTCTTCAGGATTGTTGTCAGTTCCAGAGCCTTCAGCATCTCCTCTGCCTTCGGATGTCTCTGCCTCATCATCTGCCACAACGTCCTCATCCTGTGGCTCCTCTGTTTCTTCTTCAGCTTCATTTTCGGCTTCATCTTTGCCTTTGGACTTCTCTTCAGCTTCCTGCTCTTCATTTTCAGTTTCTTCTTCTTGTTCTTTCCCATTTGCTTCCTTCTCCTCCTCTTCCTTTGTTTCTTCCTCCTCTTTTTCTCCCTCTTCTTCCTCTTTTTCTTCTTCGTCTTCCACTTCGTGTTCCTCTTGTTTGGCTTCATCCTCATCTTCTTTTGCTTCCTCATCCTCTTCCTCCTCCTTCTCTTCTTTTGTTTCCTCTTCCTCCTCTTTTTCTTCTTCCTCTTCCTCCTTCCCTTCCTCCTCCTCCTCTTTAGTTTCTTCCTCTTCCCCCTCCTCCTCTTTACTTGCTTCTACTTGCTCTTCCCCTTCCTTCTCCTCCTCTTCCTCTTTTGCTTCATCTTCTCCCTCCTTCTCTTCTTCTTCCTTCTCTTTAGTTTCTTCCTCTTCTTCCTCTGCTTCCTCCTCTTCTTCTTTTCCTTCCTCTGCATCTTCCTCTTCTTCTTTTCCTTCTTCCTCCTCATCTTTGGCTTCTTCTTCTTCCTTGTCTTTCTCCTCATTCTCTTCCTCCTTCTCTTCCTCCTCCTCCTCCTCCTCTCTAGTTTCTTCCGATTCCTCTTTCCCTTCCTCCTCCTCCTGTTCCTCTTTGGCTTCTCCCTCTTCCTCTTTCACTTCTTCCTCCTCTTCCTCCTTCCCTTCCTCCTCCTCCTCCTCTTCTACTTCTTTCTCTTCCTCCTTCTCTTCTTCTTTTGTTTCTTCCTCTTCCATCTTCTCTTCCTCTTCCTCCTCTTTAGTTTCTTCCTTTTCCCCCTCCTCTTTACATTCTTCTACTTCATCTTTCTCTTCCTCCTCCTCCTGTTCCTCTTTTGCTTCTCCCTCTTCCTCCTTCACTTCTTCCTCCTCCTCTTTTACTTCTTCCTCTTCCTCCTTCCCTTCCTCCTCCTCTTTTTCTTCTTTCTCTTCCTCCTCCTTTTCCTCCTGCTTTGTTTCTTCCTCTTCCTCCTTCATTTCTTCCTCCTCTTTACTCTCTTCCTCCTCCTGTTCCTCTTTTGCTTCTTCTTCTTCCTCCTTCACATCTTTCTCATCCTCTTTTGCTTCTTCCTCTTCCTCATTCCCTTCTTCTTCCTCCTCTTTTGCTTCTTCCTCCTCCTCCTTCACTTCTTCCTCCTCCTCCTCTTTTACTTCTTCCTCTTCCTCCTTCCCTTCTTCTTCCTCCTCTTTTGCTTCTTCTTCCTCCTCCTTCCCTTCTTCTTCCTCCTCTTTTACTTCTTCCTCTTCCTCCTTCACTTCTTCCTCCTCTTTTGCTTCTTCCTCCTCCTCCTTCACTTCTTCCTCATCCTCTTTTGCTTCTTCCTCCTCCTCCTTTCCTTCTTCTTCCTGCTCTTTTGCTTCTTCCTCCTCCTCCTTCACTTCTTCTTTATCCTCTTTGGCTTCTTCCTCTTCTTCCTTCCCTTCTTCTTCCTGCTCTTTTGCTTCTTCTTCCTCCTTCACCTCTTCCTCCTCCTCCTCTTTTGCTTCCTCTTCTTCCTCCTTCACCTCTTCTTCCTCCTCCTCTTTTGCTTCCTCTTCTTCCTCTCCTTTTGTTTCTTCCCCTGCTTCTTCTGCTTCATCTTCTTTGGTTTCTTCATTTTTCACCTCATCCTCCCCATCACCTTTTTGACTCTCTGCTATTTCAGGTTCTCCTCCATCTCCATTTAATTCATTCAATTCTGGCTCTTTTTCTTCATTGTCCTCCACTTCTTCTTCACCTGTCTGGGGTTCACCTTTGGTGTCCTGGGCTGCTTCTGCAACAACTGCCTCCTCAATATCATCTTTCTTCAGCCTCAGGATTTGCTGCAAATCAAATGCTTTCATGACTGGGGCGTTGGTGGCCACCACGGTGGGTCTGGCGGGCTTGGACGCCAGTTTTTTCCTCACGCAGGAGTCACAGGGACAATACTCCTCCTCACTGGATTGTTTACTCACACTGGCCTCAAGGGCTGCACTGAGTGCAAAGTCTTTATCTACATCGAAGGACAAGTCTGATGTGTCCTCCAGCCTGGTCTGGTGGCCGTTCTTGTCTGCAAAGAGTGACTTTTTATGCATAGTTTGCAACCTCCACCTCCTCTGCTCCGTCTGGAGTTTGGACTCATGTGTGGGTGGCTGGTCTGGAGGTCTTGGCACCCTCGTCCCAGCCCTGCTCCTGATCTTCCTCAACTCCTTCTCAATGCTTTTTTGTATCCTTTTACTCACTTCCTCCTTCAGCTCCAGTATCATTGCATCCATCTGTTGGTTGTCCTGCAGGTTCCACCTGACTTTTAACTCATTCATGGCATTGACGTAGTGAGCCATGAACTCCTTCTCGATCTTCTTGAGCAGTCTCAGGACCCACACTGGGTCTGGATCCACCGAGTTTTGCTTGACAAGAGATGTGTCCATACTGGTGGATGTATCGACTTTGGGTGCCGGGTCATTTGGTGACTCTTTTTCAAGATGCTCTTCCAAATCAGCTTTTAGCTCCACCCCACCATCAGCACCATCGACATTTGTATCATCAGTGGGGGCTGGCTGGTCACCTTCCCCTTCAGGATTTTCTTGTGGGAGCTCATCATTCACGGCTTCAGCTTCTTGTTCTCCATTTTCAGCTAATTTGCTGTTTTCTTCGGTTTCATTTTCTCCCCCTTCCTCCTGACCATGCTCACAGTTGCTGTGCTGATCCTCCTTGTTCTCCTCTTCCTCCTGAGTTGGAGACTCCTCTCCAGCAGGCTGTGCTTTGTCCCCTCCCACTGATTTTGAGCAGGCTGTTGAAGGGCGGGATGGCTGCTCTTCCTCTTTACCTTCCTCCTCAGCCACTTCAGTGCCAGTCTCCGCATTTTCCACTTCGGCTGATTTGAATTCAACAGTTTTTTGTGTCACTAAAGTGGCACCAGCAGCACATTCTTCTCCTGAGCCACCAGAACCGCTGCAGACATCAACCCCAGAGGAAGACATGTGAGTGAAGGCATGATCCATGGATTTTGGGCCTTTAACCCCAGAGTCTGGCTTTGCCTGCTCACTTGCCTCTTGACCCGAGCTTGGCCCACTCCTTTCAGCTGTGCATCCCAACCACAGGGCTTGAAAAATATTCAGCAGCTCCGTATACCTCGACTTATTCAAAGATTTGGAGTTATCTGATGGATCTTCTGACTCTTCATCAAGGAGCTGGAGACTGGCAAGACACGTAATCAGAATGTTGGCAGAGTTGCTCAGTTTTCTCCCCATAGTGGGGGACACTTCGGGCAAACTGTTGGATCGGTCAAATTTGGTCTCGTATTTTGAACTGAGCAAGGCCTTCATGATCTGGACGGAAGTCTGGACAGAGGTGGGCAGGTCTCTCCTGTTGTTATTTTGGCTGGAGGTAACTGACTGGTTGCATTCTGCCTGCTCAGCTTTGGCAGGCTCTGATGCAACCTCAGAGACTTCTTCCTGGTTCACACATTCTTCAGCCTCTTCAATAACAGCCGTGTCTTCTGCTGTCTCTTCTTCCACTTCAACCTTTGCTTCATTTTCAGCCTCCTCCACATCCTTTTCCTCAGCTTTCTCCTCCTCTTGGGCTTCCTCGGTGTGTGTACAGTGTGATACCTCAGTGGCTGTCTCTGTACCTTCCTCTTCGCCGTCATCCTCCATTTCAAATTTCACAAGCAATGTTTCCGAAGGGATTTTTCGGAGCCATTCTTGCACAACTTCTTCTGGAGATGTATTTGGTAGAGCAGATGGCATTAAACCACACCCTTCCTCTTGCACGCCCGTGTCTTCTGCTTCTTCCTCCCCTTTCTTGTTGCAGGAATCATCAGGCTCTTTGTTATCCTGCTCATTTATTTCGGGTGCCACTGATTTAGACCCGTAGGAAGTTTCTTTGGAGGAATCTACAATTTCCTTCTGCTCCTTTCCTGGCGTCAGCACCGACTCAGTGCCAACGCTGCTAACAGAGGAATTCTTCAGCATGGCTGAACGCACGTTCTTTCTCTTTGGCTTCCCTTTGGGTGGGGCAGGGCAGTGCAGGCTGCACACCGACATGGTCTCCGACAGCGATGCCCGGCTGGAGTTGGACACCTTCACCTGAAGATTGTTATTTTTCGTCGTCCTTGATTTTGAAGATTGAGACAAGTTTGACTGGGAACACCTCTCATCTGTTTCCTGGGACATCTGTGTCAACAAGCATTTATCTTTCACTTCCGAGTGTGAAGAGACTCTTGAGGAGCTACTTGTAGGATTTCTGTTCTTAATCCCATTCTCAGTTGCGTGGTCAGCTTTGGAACAAACGCTTCCACTCATACTTCCCTGCCTTGAAGAAGAGGGCTCTGAACTAACCTTGGCTTGACCCTCTACAGCTTTTCCATTAGGACTTGAAGAACTTGAGCAGAGAGATGATGGTTTGCTACTTTCTTCTCTGTGGCTTCTCTTCTTTGAGCCTCTTGAGGATTCACTGTAGCCATTGGCGGTACTTTTAGAGCTTTTCTCCTCAGCAAGACCTGCAGTTGCTTCTGCTTCACTAGTAGATGAAATGTTTGATTGAAGAGACCCTGACTTATGAGACATGGGATCTCCAACAGACTTTTTCTTGGTTTCACATGAGCTTTTGGAGTAATTGGATGCCCTGCTACCTGATCTCATATCATCTGCATGTAGGGAATTCTTCTTTTTATTCCGAGTGGATCCAAGTGAAGACACAGACATTTCAGACTGTGCATCCAAATGAACGTGGCTGTGTTTGCTCTTTTTGGATCCTCTGGATGAGCAAGAGACATTGCTCAGAATGTTCTCATCACTGTCACTCTTCTTGCTGTTCCTGTCAGTAGCTCTGGTGCTGTGGCTTCCTTGTGTAGAGCATCGTTCCCCTTCACTGCTCTCACCCCTAACTGATCTGCTGGGCTTTGTTTTTGCTGACACTGTGCTGACTTCATTGACTTCACTTTCTTCTTGCTCTGCTTCCACATCTTCAGCCTCTTTCTTAGGGCAGGACTCACTGGAGATGGAGGAGACCACTGGATTGTCATCAGAGTGCTCATCCTGCTCACTCTTTGCTTTTGGGGTGGTACAGTTGCTGGACTTGCTGTGAACACTGTTGGCAGGAGTGGAGCTCCGAGAGTTGTCCCCTTGATTGGCCTTCTGAAGGCTTGAGGAGGACATACTCCTACCCACACTGCTGGTTTCCTCACAGACATTCTTCTTGCTCTGTCTGGACTGCAGAGAGGACTTTGACATGACACTTCCGACTCTGCTGCTCTCAACCTCTTCCACATCATCCTTTAAGCCCTTCACAGAGGAAGCTTCAAAACAATTTTCCTCTTCATTTTGCGAAACGGTTTTGGTGATCTCATGGTCTTCGGGGGTATCTTGAGTATCCAGGTTGTTTTCACAGCTTGAATGTGACATTAACCCCAAGGATGAAGGTCTCTGGCTATTTCCTGTGCTTGCCCGAGTGTTTTCTTGCTGTTCTTCTGCATTGGAAGCCGCTGTGGACAAATCACTTCGGCATGTGCACTTCTTGACAGATCGATACGCCACTCTGTTCTCTATAGTCTCTGAGTAGGACGAGGACTCCCGCACGATGTGCTCTGAGAATTCCTCACTGGACGTGGTGTGGAGGCTGTCCACAGATGTCATTTTTTTGTGGACGACTCTCCTGCGGGAAGACGTGCTGGAGCAGGACGACCGCGTGCGCCAGGTGCTTCTCACGCTGGGCTCTTCCCTCTGGGACGTGTGCATGGGGTTCTTCCAGATGTCATAGCCCTGGTGCTTCTTCCCACAGCTGTGACAGTGAGTCTCATCACATTCGGATTCCTCCAGCTTGGACATGTAGGAATCGATATCGCAGGGATATAAGGAGTCATCGGCCTCTGAGCTGACTTCTGGGTTCATTTTCTGCAGGGGGTCCACTCCACTGTCCTCCTCTGCTCCTGACTCCTCGCAAGGCAGCCGGTTTAGCAGGTTGGACTTTTTGATCTGGGTGGACCACTGCAAAGTCTCGTCGTTCAGCAAGCGGAAGCGAACCTTCATCTCGACGGACAAGCTGCCGTCCTTGTTCACATGGACCCTCTTCTCGATGTCATCGTTGACCAGGGAATGGACCAGGTCTCCAGCTTTGGGGTGGGAGCAGCCGTTGGAGAATGGGGCACCGTTATCCGGAGAGGCGGCGAGACCGTTGGGATACGACTTCTC
>JAOXXN010000446.1:116008958-116028133 GCA_026770055.1 Myrmophylax atrothorax | reverse complement strand
CAAAGAGAATCTCATGGACCTGTTGCTCGATGAGGACCGTGGGTGGATAACACTTTTTTTGGCTTTCAGGCCAAAGTTCACTGGAGCAAAGAGAAGAAAGATGGGAAGAAATGTTAACTCATAGAAAGATGACACAAAATGTCTAAGTCAAGCCCCCAAAGTAGTGACTATTGGTATTATTCCATTAAAGCCAAGCTTATGCCAATGTATATAATTTGAAAATTTGACTAAGTGATGGTCATAAATTACAGAATCACAGAATAATTAGAGTTGGAAGGGACCCCTGAAGATCATCTAGTCCAACCTCCTTGTTACATGTAAAGTTTTCAATTAATAACGTGTATTAAAATGTTCTATACCCTAACTTCATAATTTCTTAAATCTAAATTGACATGCATTTTGTTTTATTAATTGCACACCAGGAAGTAAAGTAATAGAACAACATCTATACACACAGAGAACAATTTAGTCTCAGAGTTTCGATATTTTATCACATTGCAAATATTCCTTTAATTAACTGTGTGAGTTTTCATCCCTCTTATTCACCAGGGAAAACCACATGGAGAAGTGACCCTCTTCCTTAACTGGAGGTCACGTGTTACATGTTTCCAGGTTCCCCACAGCAGCGGTCACAGCAACAAACTTGTCTGAGTTCAAGGAGTGTTTGGACAACACTCTCAGGCACATGGTGGGGTTCTTGGGGTGTTCTGCACAGGGCCAGGAGTTGGACTCGGTGATCCTGATGGGTCCCTTCCAACTGAGGACATCCTATTATTCTATGATTTGTTGTGCATCATCCCCTTCTCCACTCACATGGCCACACAGAGCAGAGCAACACTCAGGCCCTGCAGGGATGTTCCACTATCAATAATTCTAATGCTTATCAAAATACAAAAAACAAAATAGACAAGGAATTTTAAGCTGGTGAGAGAGAAATAGTGTAATTTGTAGAAGAATCAGTGATAGAAAGGGAATTCCGGAATTGAATCTGGAACACATCTCTATAGCCCAGTGTAGTGACCTGCATAGGTTTATTGAGGATCTAGTGCCTTCATTGCAGGAAGATTATGTTGCTGCCTTGAAAGACATTCACCTGTCCTGTTTCTAATCTATGTTTGTCCAAAATTTCCTTTTGGGCAATCATGAGCCTCTGTGGGCACATGGATATGCAGCTGAATGGAGGCATTTTAGGAAGGGAGTGTTGAGCAGGAGCAAATCAGCCAAGATCAATAACACATGAAATAGCTCTTAGATAACCACCCTTATGAATGTATTGATACATTTGCTCATGAAGGACAAAGTTTATTCCCACTCTTCCCTCTGGTTTTTTATGTCTTGGGCACTGAGTGTGGAATGTGTCTGTCCATAAATTTCTACGACAAGTTGTCAACACTCAAATGAATTTTTCCCAGCTCCTGGTATTGACAATGGAGAGAAACAGGTGCTCTCCAGAGCACACTTAATGTCATCCCACAACAAATCCCTGATATGGGTGAGATTAATTACCCTTTGGAAGTGGGAAGTTTCCTTTCATAGCCTACAGAGCGTGGCTGGTTTAGTTACCTGTGACTTTAGATTAAAGTCATAATGAAATGCCTGAAGAATAATCCTGAATAATCCATAAGACACTCCTTCCTGAGCATAACCTTTCCATAAAAATATGCTTTGTTCCCAAAAGGGCAGCTGCAGCCTGCAGGAGAAACTGAGGGTCCTGCTGACAGAACCGAGGCATCCTCTGGTCCTGGTGCAGAGAAATCCACAAGTGCAGGCATGACATGACAGACAGACCAAGGGATGGAGGATCCGTGGGAAATCTCCAGGGTTTGGGGAGACAGACACAGGAAAGGAGGGAGCTCTGGAAGGAAAAGGAGACATAGAGATATGAAAGAGGAAGGGAAGTCAGCCAGACATGGGGAGCATGTCAGAGAAAGACTGGGGGGCGTAGAGAGGAAATCCTAGAAGGAAACCAGAGAAAAAGAAGGGGAGGATGGAAAGGCCTGGGAGGCAGGGAGAGGGAAGAGCCTTTTCCACGTGAAATGTGCACTTTGGGGCACTACAATCAGTGCCTGCAATCCCCACGTGGTGGGACACAGACTGTGCAACACAGCCCAGAGCTTTGCTTACTCTCATTGTTCTCGTTGCCGTTGTGGTTGCCGTTGGAACGGGGCGGCAGGTTGGGAAGCTTCTCCACCGAGTGCTTCCTCAGGTTCTCCATGGACACGGGTTTAAAGGGCTCCCGGCCGACGCACACCAGCACGCTGGGGCAGTGCAGCAGGGCCTGCATGCTGTCAATCTGCAGAGGGGAGAGCAAGGAGACCACCATGAGCTGATAGACAAGAGCTGGATCCTTCCAGGCCCAGAATCGACAGACAATTAGTCATCATTGAAATAAGAGCATTTAGATGACTGACAATTCATCATCACATCAATAAAAGAGCATTTGGATGATGCTCTTGGGCATGTGGTGTGGTTTTTGAGGTGCCCTGTCCAGGAGTTGGTCTCGATGATCCCTGTGGGTCCCTTCCAACTCAGGATATTCTGTGATTCTCTGAAAACAAACTTCATGGTCTACCAGAGTCTGCTGGCAGGCTCTGTTGGAATGTTCTTCCATTGAAAGAGAAGCTCTGCTATGTTTTAATCAGATTTCCCAGGACAGGGAAGAGGTGGGAGAGATTACCTAAGGGAGAAGATATCTCATTTATTACAGGGTTTCACATGTTTGGGGAAAGATTTAGGCATAGTCAATGTGGTAGTGAGGAAAAGGCTGCAACTGGAGGCATTTCAGTTTCCCTTACAGAGAATTATGATCTTTAAATTCTTCTAATTCCTGTATGGGACAGCAATTATTACCTGGGAAATGCTACATTACATGTTGACCCTTAGTTTTCTTCCTTTCTTTACTCAGAAAGAGGAAGAAGAACTGTGACTTCCCCTAATATTATCTCAAATATTACCTCAAGTATTGCCTCAGTGCTGGAGGGCATTGAGGGATTGAGGGATGTTGCTCCTGAGTGTGGGAAGAGCCTGTGAAGGAATTTCTGTTCCTCCATGAGAACGCAGGTGTGCGCACCTCATCCTCACTGCATGACCTGCTTCTGGATTATACACCAAGTCCTACATGAGTCACTTTTCATGGAATCATATAATCAGAGAAAGGTTTGGGTTGGAAGGGACCTTTTAAATATCATCTAGTCCAACACTTCTGCAATGAGCAGGGCCATCTTCGACCAGAGCAGGTGGGTCAAAGCCCCACCCAGCCTATCCAAATACAACATTTACCTCTCTAAAGCAATAGAAATCAATCCTGTGACGAGCACTGCACCCATCTTCAGTGACAGGACCTGAGGGAACGGCCTGAAGTTGTGTCGGGGGGGGTTTAGGTTGGATATTAGACAGAGGTTCTTCCCCCAGAGGGTGGTTGGGCACTGAACAGGCTCCTCAGGGCAGTGGGCATGGCCCCAAGTCTGACAAAACTCAAGGAGCATTTGGATGATACTCTGGGGCACATGGTGGGACTCTTGGGGATGGTCCTGTGCAAGGGTGGGAGTTGGATTTGATGATCCTTGTGGGTCCCTTCCAACTCAGCAGATTCTGTGATTCTGTGATTCCATCTGGCTTCTGCAACTTCATATTTGAGACACTGAGGTTAATTTAAGCTCACAGCTAAAACACTCCATGGCTTTTAAAAGGAGGAGGGTGCTCTCTTGCTGTCTGCCACACCGGGAGAACATCTTTAGAGCATATGGGAACTCCCCAACAAGAGGTGAACACACCAAGCCAACACTGGGGGGGGCTCAGCACCATCTTTCCCATGAGATGCACCTTGACCTCACTGTCACTTAATTATCATCCCTTTAAGGAGCAGCTGAGTGTGGAAGACAAGGAATGTCTGGGGAGCAGCGATGACAGCTCAGCAGTTATCACAGTGCATGGAATAACAGCACGTGAAGGACACAACTCAGTCTCTAAATCTCGCTGCAGCAGAGGAACCAGGAGCCAGGCTCCCTTCAGAGCGATTTTCCAAGGGATTTTCCCCTTCTGGGATTTTCCAAGGTGAGTTAGTACCACCAGGGCTGTGGGAGGTGCTGAGAGATCAGTGCTGGATCTGATGCAAAGAAGAGGCAGGTAAATGTGGGGAGGGTGAAAGAACAAGAGAGAGATAAATAGAATCACATTCCAGATGCAATTAATAACTTTCCTTGCATTAATTTTCTCTTACAATAAAACATACGGCATCAACTTTTAGTGGGAACACACTGAAATCTTCCCATTATTTTTTCCTTTCTGCCTGCACTATGAGAACACTCGTGCCTGAGACACATTGAGTTTGTTGCTATAAAACCCACAGCAAGAGAAGCTCTGCTCACTAAAACTTGCATTAAACACACTGTGCAGTGCAACAAAACTGCTGAGTCTTTGTGATGAGTAACATGAAACTGAAAAATAACCCACAAATCTCAGTCTGTCTCTGCCTACTGCCTGTCAATGAATCCACTTCTGGTCCATATATTCCTAAAGAAAACATCTTTCTGTATTCCTAAAGAAAACATCTTTCTAGATCATTTAAAAATGTACAGAAAGCCTACAATTTAATAATTTAAATATTTTAGGTAGGTTTTTAACACCTGTATATTTCTTCTCTTTCTTTACTTTCCTGTTATTTTTTTCCTTTCATTTTTATTCCTTTGGTGAGATCTTTCCCCCAACCTCATAGAAGTAGGAAAAAAATGAGAATAAAAAAAGAAGAAAAAGGAAGGGATAAAGAAGAGAGAGAGACAAAAAAAAGAAAAATAGACATGGATATTTTTCTGTTTCTAATGTAAAACAACCTGTCTTTAAACCCCCACTAAATTTAGATTTTTAAAGGACTTTTTTTCAGCGAAAGCTGGTTTTTTGTTCAGGATATTCCCTCACAGGGATCCATCTGGATGTAGGTACTTCCATCACACTCATCACCACCGTGTTGTGTGTGCAGAAAATAAATGGTGCCAATGACTGAGCCTTGGGAATCAATGGAGCTGAGCCAGCTGAGTTATTGAATTTATATCTACTGCACAAACCAAATCCTTCTCTATGGACATAACTTGTGTTATGTCACTTCAAACAATCTGGCAAGGAGCATTTCTGACATCATCAGCTCCTTAGCAGTGTTTATATCTATACACTACTTTTCTTCCTAATATCTTGCAAGCTTTAATCCCTTTGAATGAATAACTGTAGAAATTTATCTTTGCAATGCTTTGTTGTCAAAACCATTTTGGTGGTGTAGAGCAGCTGATGTTTCATAAGAGCTAAATAAATCATGTTTCTCACACTGGTTTGGTTTCATGCAATGTCCACTCTGCAGGGCAGCACTGTGGGGTTGGGATAACAGTTCATCTCAGTTGGCTCAGCAGGGACTTGTCCCACACTGCTGCAGGGATCCCATCCTCTCACCATGTCACTGCCTGGGCTGTCCAGCTGACATCTGCCTTCAGGGCACTCAACATGACGTATTTCAGTACTTCTAAATTATCTCCAAACAGTGTGTCCCCTCTTACGTGTTCAGCCACTTGCAGCTCACTCGACATGTCTCAGGGTGAGGTCCATGTGCTGCTTCTTTTTAAAGACTATATTAAAATTATTTATAATCTGAAGGGATCAGATCCTGGACCTGCAGCTGTGCCAGTGTCCACTGTTGGTCCTCAAGGTGATGAGTGAAATACTGAACCCATTTCAACCAGTGATAGGTTCTCCCCTGGCTCCTCTGGAGTCTGCACCACTCTGCTTACAGCCAGGAAACAACAGGAAAACTGGGAGCTTTCTTTTCATCATCATCATCATCATCATCATCATCATCATCATCATCATCATCGTCATCAAATGGTTTGGGTTAGAAGGGAAAATAAAGATTATCTTGTTCCAAACCCCTGCCATGGGCAGGGACACCTTCCATTATCCCAGGTTGCTCCAAGCCCTGTCCAACCTGGCCTTGGACACGTCCAGGGATGGGGCAGCCACAGCTTCTCTGGGGAACCTGTGCCAGAGCCTGCCCACCCTCACACCTAACAATTCCTTCCCAATATCCCATCTATCCCTTTCCTCTTGCAGTGGGAAGCCATTCTCTCTGTCCTGTCCCTCCATCCTTTGTCCCAAGTCCATCTCCAGCTCTTCTGGAGCCTCTTTAGGCTCTGGAAGGGGCTCCAAGGTCTCCCTGGATCCTGCTCCTCTCCATGCTGAGCATCCTCAGCTTTCCCACCCTCTTTTGCTTTTGCTGTTGTGCAAGAGAAGTGACCTGTTCTTCTTCTCAGACGTAACAACCTCCAGACAAAGAGTTCTTTTGACTTGTGAATTGTATTTTCCATACAATTTCTGCCATTGGTTTTCATGCTGGGAGAAGCAACTGGACAATAGACATAAACTTGGTGTGACATAAGATTGCAGGATTTGGCAATAACCCCTTGGTAAAAAGCAGACACAGTAGCTGTTCATATTTTAGAAATATGGAAGCTCCAGAGAAAGAGATGAAAAATTAGATTGGATTAAATGATGAGAAAATAATCTGAGCCCTCTAAAATGAGGCAGATTAACTTCAGTCAACATGTCCACTCTTTAGTTCCCAGGAAGCCCCATCTGAGCTGAATATTGAATGTCACAGACATCACTTGAAGCTCCTCTGGGAAGGTCACCATGTGTGGGGTGGAAATAAAAGAACATCCTCTCTTCTGCAATATATTGGATTTTTTCCAGTCTGGGTGCTATCCATTGAGGATGGATTGTCAGCATGAATATCATTGTGCAGAACCTGCCACAAAGGGGCTGTGATCTCAGCAGGGACCTCTAGGTGCTACTGCAACACAGTTAATAACACAGTCATCAATACCTGAGCAGAAGCAAGGCAAGCACAGCAACTCTAAAACAAGGGAGCTGTTGCTTGGTGTGGAGAACATGCCATCCTGTGGCTCTTCCCAGGGAAAAAAGAGCCACTGTTCACCTCAGCAGGCAGATCTGGATAAAGGTTTCTGATGAAGGCAAAAGGAAGAGGGCACCTTTTGCTTTCCCCCTGCTGGCTGCCAGCCATCCAAAGGCATCTGAGACTTACAGAAAGACAGAATGTGGAACTAATGCAACACGTGGCTCAAGGGCCAAGTCCATAAACCAATCCACCTTCCAAAGGAGTGCAGGGATTCATGGGAGAAAGAGGGAAAGCTTGTCACAGGCACAGCAGAACAGGAGCTGAGTGCATTCCCTGACTCACTGCCTCCTTGCCCTGAGCTCTTTCATCTGCTCCCTTTTGCCTTCCATTCAGATTTACAGCTCCTTGGAGTGTGAACCACCCTCTTGTTTTGTGGTTGTGCCACATCCAATCCAGGGGCACCCAGGCTCGGAACTGTCACACGTGGTTTAACAGCTCCAAATTCTGTATTTTATTCGTGCAAAGAACCCACTTGCCCTTCCCTTCCCCAAACTTTGCACTGGAGGAATTAGAGAGCCATTCTTCTGGGGAGTGGTTTGTCAAAACTGAGCTAATCTGCTGGTCAGAAGGTGAATCACGGGGTGTGCCCACAGACAAATTAGCAAAATAGTGGAAGGAAAGAAAGGGGAAGATACCAGGAAGTGATCACTTTCCCTAACTTCAGCATGGGTCAGAGTCAGAAGGCTCTCCCTGAGGTGATACTGAACTTAAAGCAAGGAACTATTGCATGGAAATGGATCTAATCCTCTGCAAACTGGAGCACCCAAGCTGGTGATCCAGACTGAGTACACAAATCCCTTCCATCTCCCAAATCAAAACTCACATGGCCTTACTCATCAACTCAGAGAACTGGTCCCAAAATCCACATAAAATCATGGAATCGTAGAATGGCTTGGCCTTAAAAATCATCCAGTTCCAGCTCCCTACCATGGGCAGGGACACCTTCCACTATTCCAGGTTGTTCCAAGCCCTGTCCAACCTGGCCTTGGGCATTTCCAGGGATGGGGCAGTCACAGCTTCTCTGGGCAACCTGTGCCAGGGCCTCCCCACCCTCACAAGACAGACTTTCTTCCTAATATCTTATCTAAACCTACTCTGTCAGTTTGAAGCCATTCCCCCTTGTCCTGTCACTCCATACCCTTGTCAAAAAGTGTTTCTCCATCTTTCTTGTGGATTCCCTTCAGGGACTGGAAGGCCACAATCAGGTCACCCCAAAACGTTCTCTTCTCCAAAGAAAGATGTGGGAAGCAGGACAGATGGCAATGTCCAATGGCAGGTGTTCTGCTAAACACAAATTACCAGCTGCCACCTTTATTTGATGCCTGTTTCATGGGAATATGGGCACATCCGATGCTCCAGGTGCTGAAATGCAGCAATATGAGATGGTTTGTTACACCAACACTCCTAAAAAGGTCAGCATCTTCTAGAACTTTTCAGACATGTCTCCTTTCAGTTTTTACCACTGTGTCAGCTACATGAAAAAGGATGGTTTGGGAAGATCCTGAAGCACTCAAACAGCCAAGTAAAATATTTGAAAGACAGATGAATCATGAAATAATGCCCTGCACTGATTCATCAATCAACCACAGGTTGAGATCTTGTTTGTTTGTTGCACTTCTGGCAGCTTTTCCTGGAGTACTCACGGATGCTTTTTCCCTGTGTGCAACAGTTTGTACATGAAATAAAAAATCATTCTGAGTTTAGCCCTGGAAATAGTCTGGACCAACAAGTCTTTCAGCAATCCAGAAGAAATATTTCAATCAGAAATTCAGTTGGAAACCACTTGGGTAGCAGCAGAAGAGAAACACCTCAAGGAAAAGGGGAAGGAAAAGGAAAAGGAAAAGGAAAAGGAAAAGGAAAAGGAAAAGGAAAAGGAAAAGGAAAAAGGCACAAAGAAAGCAGAAAAATTGTGAGAAATGGGAGAAGAGGATAAAAAATGGAGGAAAAGTGATTTATAGCCTGGTTCAGCTTGGCAGACAGGCTGTTAGGGTTGTGTGTGGGATGCCACCAGTCCTGTCTGCCAAGGATGAGCTTTTTCCTGATGGAGATTATGGGAGGTTTCCTGAGGACTTCCAGTGAATTCTGGATTAAGCTGGGGAGGCCCTCACATTGCACTGACTTCCTGTGTAATCTTCTGGTGGCCTCTTCCCTCCCCACCCACCTGTGAGCTCAAAATGAGGTCCCACACTGTTCTAGAGAAAGGTCAAACTGCTGTTACAGGGACAAATTTCAACAGAGAAGAGAGGAAGACAGTTCTTAGAAAGTTTTTGCTGCAGGTATTTTCCACCTTCTGACATGTTGCAAGTCCTCCCAGAAATCAGAGTCCACCACCTGCTCCTCTGGCTCCGGGTTCATTAAATCTGGTCCATCCAACATCAGCATTTGAAGATCATGAGTCAGAGTAACATCCACCCCACCCCAAGCTCCTGCCCTGATCCTCTCCAAGGGCAGGATTAGCTTAAAAATTGACAGGTCTTGAAAAATGCCAAGAATTTGGGTTTTGTGATCAGCCTTGTGGTGGCTGAGTCAGTGGGAAGGATACAATTTGTGAGTTCAGGCTTTTCCCCATGACCAGAAGTTCTCCAAATTTACTCTTTTTATTGGGAAATATCTACAGGATGGATGGAAAGGTACTTCAGCTGGAAACTGAGGGGGAGAAAGAGGGAATGACAATATGGGTGTGCTCCAAGTAGCTGTAGCAGCTGGGACTGAGCATATAAACCCCACTAGATCAAGCTCACAGATCCACAGGGCCTTGACCCATGGCCTTACCACTGGGTCCCTCAGCACCAACATCCCTGTCTTGTGCTTCACTGAGCACTGTGGATACAATCTGTGGCCTCCAGAAGCTCTGGGCATAAAGAAAAACACATTTAGCTGAAAATCTTGGTTTAATTGAAGAGTTTTCTTGTTACTGAGCCCAAGTTTTGCTCTTAATTTGCAAAGTCCACAGGACAAGTGTGGAAGGAAGGAAGGTTTTTACCTCTACAAGGTAGAAGAAGCTCCCTTGATGTTAAGTGGATTTATTTCAGAAAAGGTGCAAGTTGAAAGAGAATCATAGAATAATAGAACCATAAAAGAGAATCACAGAATAATGAGAAGACCTCCAACATCACCAAGTCCAACCATCAACCCAACACCACCACCATGTCTACCACTAAATCATGTCCTCAAGTGCAGATCCACACCATCCAGGGATGAGGACTCCACCACTGCCCTGGGCAACCTGTTCCAGTGCTTGACAACCCTTTCAGTGAAGAATTTTTTTTACAAATATTCAACCTAAACCTGCCCTGGAGCAATTTGAGGCTGTTTCCTCTTGTCCTGTCACTTGTTACACATTGTAGTGACACCCACATCACCACAACCTCATCCCAGGTGGTTGTAGAGACCGCTAAGGTCTTCCCTCAGAGTCCTAGACCTTGCTAAGAGTTGCAGCAGAATCCTTTGACTTCTGTGTTCAAGGCCCAAAAAGAAGAAGAAAGTTGATGCAAATGTAAAACATCCTCTTTTTTCCTCTCCCCAAACCCCTCCAAAATCTGCTTTTGGAAAATCAGATTTCCCCATTAAAAAAAAACCCTTCAATATTTCCTGGAAAAAAAATTCTTTGCAGAAACAGTGATTTCTACTGAAAGTACTTCCAGAAAATGCACAGTTTTTCCAGAAGAGGGTGGAATTCTGCTATTTTTGGTACTCTGGGTAAATGAATAAATAGACACACATCATGTTGACAAATATTGCTGCATCTACTCAATAACATGATTGGAAATGTCTTTGCCCTGGACTAAATTCAAAGGAATTAGAAACCAATTACACTTTGCTACATTTTGTTCTTCCAATAATGATCTCCTCAGGGTAAGGGAATCATTTGCATTTGGTAATGTTAGATAAGAAAGTATTAGATTTGGTGTATGTTAAATAAGAAAATGGGTAGCGCTCTGGGTCCATTTAACTCTACCTTGTAAAGGCACCAGGCCAAATGATTTCAGGGCATCTCAAAGGTTCATAAAACACACCTGGCTATGAGTCTTCTCATGGATCAGGTTCATGGAAAGTTTTGCTGAGGTTTACAGATCCCTTGTGTAAATCTCGCTGGAGTCATCGCGGGTTTGGCAGCAAGTCAGAGGATACTGAACCTGAAACCTGTGGTTTGTTTTCAGCCCGTGACTCACACACGTGGTGGGTGGAAAGTGGCACAGCTCACTTGGTAACAACTCTTTGCACCACATGAGGAGCTGGAATTGGTTGCAATCCTTCATACCCGAGCATGGCATGAAACCAAGTGTCACGGTGACTATGGCAGCGTGGGACCAGAAAATTAACTATCCCATGGGGGCAAATTATCACCTTTCTTCTCTTGTTTATATACACACAGCACATTTGAAACCAGCTTATCTGCCTCCATGTATCCCCTTTTCCTCTTACAGTCCCATCAGGGTCTTGATGACACCTGTCATTAAGACAGATGAGCTTGGTAGAGAGCCCAAACACGAGTGGCCCCGAGGATGCCTGTGGGCAGCCTACAGATGCCCCAGAAATGGCCACATGGATGTGTAAACCTGAGCCAGGAAATATGTCAGACAAGCCTGTTTCCTGGCCTTGCACCCTCAGGTCGCTGTCAATGCAGTCATTATTACCAAGAACTGTTTGGTAATAATAGTGAGGCCAATACCTTTACTGGTAACAGCTAAAAATAAAAGTTCTGCCTTTACTGCTAAATTACATCAATCCTGGACCCAGGGCACTGGAACAGAGTTGCCTGTACCACTCTTCTCAGAGTGCTCTTTAGTGCATTTAAAGCCTGGATCAACTGGCACTTTCCCAAGAAATTCCTGGGCAGATCTGGGAGTTGACACAGCCCAGGGAGCTTTTCTAAGAAGCAGCTTGACCGTGGCCACTCCACATTAGAGGCTGTGGGAATTAGACCCTGGTTTGGATGCTATGATTGTCTATAGATAGTTCCATTTGGTGTCAGGGCCAGAGCATGTGCCCTGATTCTCTTCTGGCTACTGGAACAGCCCATGGTGCTACTTTGGGCTGAAGAAGACCTTATCCTACAGGTTGCTGGAGATTGGGAAGATACACCAGGGAAAGACTCACTTCTTATGTGCCCTTCTGTCTTTCTCCAAGAACTGCTCCAACTGGCCGTGGCCAAAGATGGCTTGATTTGACCCAGAATGGTCAGTCTTGCATCATCTCATGCCAAACTCCCCACAAACACAAAAGAAAATGGAAGGTTCTTACCCCAAGGAGTTGCTAATAACTAATCTTTCACAGTCTCCAGTTCGTGGTGCCTGAGGAAGAATTCCTCAACTCCTGATTGCTCCCCTGATTAACCCACACAGGAATTCTCCAGTCCCTCGAGGAAATTTGGTGGCATACAGTGCTCATTCTGCAATGTTTCACTTGTAGAGTCTGAGGCAAAAGAGACTCTTTCTGGTCATCCCCTTCCACACCACGGGAGGGATCAGATTCCCTCGTTCAGTGCAACAATTTAAGGTCAGCCTTGAGTACGCCAAAACAAAAACACAGCCAAGTCCTGGCCTGACTCCAGCAGACACAAAACCAGCCACATCTCTTGGAAAACTCTCCTGGAGGTTGATAAACCCTGTCTGAGCTGCTCCTGGAAATGGCCACATAAACCATGTGGACCATTTGCCATAACACCGTGGGGTTTGAAACACCAGATGAGGAGGAGTGTTGGGTTTGAAGGAAGGAATTGGTTTTGGTTTAATTTTGGGCAGTCTGTAGAAGGAAGGCCTGGTCATCCACAAGGGCAGAAATCAGGACATCTGTGCCCAGACACAGGCTCGTGTTGCTGGGTTCCTGTGTCTTAATGAAGTCTTAATGCCTGTTCAGCTGGAGGACCCTGGAGAATTGCCATTTGTGAGGGAAATCCCCTGGTGATGTCTCATAATCCCACACGTCACTGCTTACAGGCTGTGAGGATTTCTGGCCTTTCCATGATCTCTTTGTCCCTAGAGGCATTCCTGCCTCTCCAGAGGCAGAGGTGGGATCTGCACATAGGTGTGTTCCTGTGGTTTAGACCATGGAGAAAGAAACCCCACCAAGTTGTATGAGAACTAAGGACAGAGATGAAAGTCCATCTGATGGAGAAGATAAACTACAAATTTTCCTTTACTTTTTTTTTTAATGGAAGTATCTGGACACCTGGTTCTCCATCATCTAACTGGGTTTAGCAGCCCAAACCAACCACACATGGCTAAAGTCACCCCAAAGAACAGGGGAAGCCTTAACACTCCCCAGCCCACACCTCGAGTGGTCCTTGGGGTCAGCAAGGATCATGTAGGTCACAAGGTGAGACAGCAGAAAAGGGTGGGTGTCCTTCCTCAAGACAACCTGATGCATTAACCTCTTGCCCAGAGAAGTTATGAACTTGGGCCTGGTTAATTTATGTGTCCAAACTAAGTCTGTCTTCCAGTCTTCCACAATCAATAAATAGAGACTGAGAGACAAAATGTCCCCCCACGCTAAATGTCTCATAAATTGATCAAATTTAGATGAATTAATGAATCCAGTCCAGGCCTGTGTGTATTTTAGTGGGAAAGAAAGCACAAAGTTTCACTGATGAGTTAATGACAAGGCAGTGTTAACTTGAATAACAGATTTCTCTGCTTGGCCAGTTAATGCTGTTAATTTGTTAATCACCTGGAAAGCAGCAACGAGTGGCTTGACCTGAAAAAATTTTCATGATTTACACTTCTTTTTCTTGATGAAAATTTAACTGATTTTCCTAAGCCAAAATCAAATTAAATTTTTCTTCCATCTCATACCCACAGAATGACTATTTTTGTTTAGAAAAATCATGGTTAGTTTGGGCCAATGGGCTGTTTCCCTGATGAAATAAGTCCCCAAACACTTAAAACCTATTCCCTCCAGTGAGAGTGGTCCTGCTTTCCCAGTAGGAAATCCGCTGGATTTTTGGGATTAAAAATGCTGGTTTCACCTCACTGAAGGCTTCAGGAGTTAAAATGAAAATGCAAACATGTAAATACCAATAGAGACACTCTGGACTTTTATTAACATGGGAATTGAGGCTTTTACATCACTATTTTCAAATCAAAGGAACACTAAACAAGCCTATTCCATGTGTGACTAAGTTTATACCCACATAAAAGTATAATAAGAACCCAAGACTTATAATTTTGAAGTGTCCTGGATTTACTCAAGGTAAAGGTATTAAAATGGAGCATATTTTATTTTATGCAATTTATAAATTTTATATATAATTATATATAATCATATATTTATATACTATATAAAGCAGAGCCACTGGGACAGCTTATGCCAACCATACATTGTGTTGCTGAGGTGATTTAACCCATTTTAGATTTGAGTTTGGATCTGGAGTTATTGTAGTAAGAGAAAAACAAAGGGACATTGAACAGGACCCACTCTGAGGTCTACAAATGGCTCTTCCACTGATGGAATAGATGGATTCATCTGTAGGACAGGAGATTTTTCGCTTTTTTTTTTTTTTTGTGCTTGGTTTTCAAGAGAACAAGAAAAAACTGGCTGCAAAAGAGACACTTTGAATCTGCTGCTAAATCTGTGAATTGTGTTACTCTAAGCCAGACAAAGTCAATCAAGCAGCATTCCAGATGCATTGCTTAGGAATGAATATTATTGTCATCCTGCTAATCTGTCAAAATGTGGGAATAAATGTCAAAAGTTACTGTTCCCCTCAATCCCAACCCCCTTTCCCAAAAATAAAGACATCTGTAATAAATCTTGTAAAAAAAAATACATAGAGATGTGATAAACGAAGTTTACAAAATTATGAAAAGAGAATTTGAATTACTATTCAAAGAGAATAATACGAGAAAAAAAAGAAATACCTAAAAAATATGAAACACTCAGATACCTTTCAACAGTCATGGAAGAACAGAGACTTGTTTGTATTGGCTTTATCAGAGGCAAACATAAGGACAAAGGCAAGATTTGCAGTTAAAATTAAACTTCAGGACCAGTTGAAGGAGGTTATTTTAAAAAAAAAGTCATGAAATTGTGCATTGAAGTCACTGTTTTCACTCCTCAGTGAAACTGTTCCATGTGGGGAAAACTCAGACCTTGTGTGTCAGGAGGTTGCTATCATCGAATCCCAGAATGGATTGGGTTGGAAAAGCCCTCCGAGATCATCAAGTCCAACCCTTGGTCCAACTCCAGTCCCTTTACCAGATCATGGCACTCAGTGCCACGGCCAAGCTCAGGTTCAAACCCTCCAGGGCTGGGGAATCCACCCCCTCTCTGGGCAGCCCATTCCAATCCCTGAGCACTCTCTCTGCAAAGGATTTTTTCCTGGCTCCAGCAGGCCCAGAGCAGCTCCCAGCCCGGCAGGAGGCACAAGGCTGGCCAGGCTCCTTTTGCAACAACAAACACAACACTTCCACACAGCTCAGGAGGTTCAGGCCAGGCTATTTCCTCCCTTCTGCATTTCCACAGCCCTGCAAAAGCCACTGTTCTATACATATAGATAAGTTCATTACTATTACATGCATGGCAACATGTCTGTTAACAATCATTTCCAAGCAGCCACAGCTCCCTCAGTATTCGTATTCAATTAAGGATTCAGTTTGATGTGTAAATAAAACAAAGGTTATTACAGAATTTAAAGGCTGATGAGGAAAAATTGTACCATGTTTAGCAGCAGTTTAGAGCTCAAGCTTTAAAAACCACTTCCTGAAGAATTTAAAATTAAACTTGAGATTGTTACAGCTTTCTTGTTCCCAAAAAAACATCTTTCATCTTACAAATGACAGGAGGCTTTGACAGAGCTTTGCTTGCCACATGCTGGAGCTAATAAATAAAAACAAGTTACTTATGTTCATACTGCTTTTTTTTTGGCCTTTGGAAGCTAATTTGAACCACATGTCAAATGGGGAAATAATGGAAACTGTAGTTACTGCTTTTCTAAATATAACATTAATCTCACTTGTAAGTCAGAGCATTCAAGATATGTAAAAAAGAAAAAAAAAACCCAGGAATTACATAAGTGACAAGGCCAACTGCTTGCAAAAATAAAAATTAACTCATGATCTTACAGGCTGCCTTGTGCAAACAGGACTTTATAGCCCAAGAAACTCAGAAACCAGAGGGACTTCCCTCCAAAAACATCCCAGAGCAGACTTTGCTCCTCAGAACAGAGAAAAGCACCATTCCTTTCACCATCCCAAATCCAAGGAAAAGCAAATAACCAGCCCAGTTTCTGCAGTGACAATCAGAGGCAGCCATCAGGGCAAGATGACACTTGTCACTGCAACTTCCCAAAGGTTTAGCCAATCTCCAGCATTATTTCAAACACAAACCCGCCCTTTATGCAGTAACTGAGCACACAAAACACTCGGGTTTCCTCCTCTTCTGGTTAAAAGGGGCTGGAAAGATTGGGAAAATTACTTTATTTAGTATTTAGATCTTCAAAGAGTATAAATATTAATTAATTCTCACAACACCTCCCTGTGGAATGCCCACCATCACATTCCCCATTTTGCAGATTAGGAAAAGAACACAACCCAAAAGCTGAGTGGCAAAACAATCTCAGCAATCCTGAAAAGCAATTGCAGCAAACACAGTTGGGCAGCCTGAAGGTTTGCCCCAGGGTGCTGAACAGGACTCTCAAAGCACCCTCCAATCCTGACTCTGGTATGGGAATGCAGATTAAATGGCTGTTTGCTTTGCTCTGCCCCAACACAGCTGAGATACTGCAGCAATTGCAGCCACATCTCCCTGCTTAAGGTGCCAAAAGACCAGAAAAGAGCAGAAAATGTCACTCTTACCTTCTGCTACAACAGAAACCAGCAGGAAATGTCTCTTACCTTCTGCTACATCATCATCTACAGCGCCTTTCACCTGAGAAAAACACCACTGAATGTCATTTCCTCCTCCAGCTCCTGCAAAAAAAAGGGCAAAAGGAACAATTGAGGAGCTGAGCCCCCCCAGCACAGCCCGAGCACACAATGGATGCAGCTCCAGCATTTGGGAGCCGAGCACGCCCACTGCACTTCCTCACACCGCCCGCCCTCCTCCTCCCCACCTTCTTCCTTTGCAGATTGTTTTTGTCGGCCTTCAATGCAGCGTTTGGGCACAAACAGGGCAGCACAAGGCAAGAAAAAAGCTCCTCTCACCAAAAGCTGGCTGGGCTAACTCATTAGGTATGAATTTCAAACGTATTTTGTACAAACCTTCTTCCCACTTCAGCAGTGGGAGCACTCGAAAAACACACACAAACAACTTTAAATACAAACCAAGCAACTCTAAATATAAATCGAGCAACTTTAAAATGTAAACCAAACAACTCTAAATACAACCAAGCAACTTTAAAATATAAACCAAACAACTCTAAATGCAACCGAGCAACTTTAAAATATAAACCAAACAACTCCAAATGCAACCAAACAACTCCAAATGCAACCAAACAACTCCAAATGCAACCAAACCCTAAATACAAGCTATCATTTAACTATAAGCTATCAGAGCTGTACATTTTTGAACGTTCCAACCTCCCATTCAACACAAACCAAGCCCACGATTCATCTCCTCCTCCTCCTCCTCTCCCAAAACCTCCACGCTAAAGGCTGAAGAAAAAGAGTTTTACCACAATTTTAGAGTCTCTTCGCAGAAGTAACGAAATTATCAGCCTGAAAACAACCCCGAAAGCAGCAAATCCGAGCAGAAAAGCAAACAAGCAACGGGATGGGAACAAGTTCTACTACCATAGAAAACGGATCGAAGAGAAAACTTGAGGAACATTTTAGTCCCGGGCGGAAGGCAGTGATTCATTTGAACCCTGCCACCAAAACACACACCACAATCACCACCCATTTCTTTTGCATTTCACTCTGAGCAAATCACTGCAGGGCTGAGGACATACAGGAAGAGACAGAAATGGGCTTGTCTCGCTTGGCTTTTTTTTTTTTTCCTGCTTTTTTTTTTTCCACTGTCAAGATGGAACTTTTCCTGCACACAACTCCAACCGGCTGAGCAACAGATGGCATTTACACGTTAATCCAGAGCTCTGGTGGGGCTCTGGGGAGAACAGAGAACACAGCAGAGACTTCTTCCTAAGTTCAGAGGGAAAGAAAGTCAAGGGGGAGGAAATCAGCAGCCCAAAAATACAATCATTCCAGAAACAACCGAGTTTCTCAGACTTCAGTGCTGGAATACAGAGAGCAGGTTGCATTCGCCTGCCTCCAATTCTTCCCTCACAGGATTACAGAGGCATAACCCGCGAAGGTGAAGGCAAATATCAACAATATCATGGCAAAATGCCTTTTTAGCTCTCTCTACCATTCCCCAAAAATCCTAAAAACCATTTTCCTTCCTGCCCCCAACCTCCTACCTGTCATTCAGCAGCTGCCACCATGGAAGCACCGGAAGGAAAACCACTGCTCCTGCAACTTCAGGCTAAAATTCCCTTTTCCATACAATTTACTTGAGCAAGTTGGAATTTCCCCCCCACACGACTAAACCAGCAAGAGGAGGGTGGAGCATGTGCTGCATGTAGGGGGGAAGGCAAAGCACCAGCCTCAGCGAGCCTCCCATGCTCTGCTCCTCCACACACTGAAGAGACAATTCATGTGCAGAGGAGGGAGATGAAGATATTCCCAAAGGAAGGAATCGCAGGGACAAGTAAGAGGGAAGAGACACCTTCTGCAGACACACTTCGGGATGCAAAATGGGGAGTGAGCACAGGAAGGAATGAGAGGAAAAAACCCCACAGGAGACCTGTGTGACTCAATTGCAGCCTGTACCCAACTGTGGTGGCGTTTGCAGGTGCTCAGAGGGTGTGCCCGTGCCCTGGAACCTCTCTGGGCACGGCACAGCCCCAAAGCCAGCAAAGAAACCCCAGCAGCACAGCCTGGACGGGGACACACTCAGGGCAGCATGGACAGCAGAGCCAGGGGGAGCGGGCTGAAAGGCAACGAGGGCAGGGCTAGGCGGGAGCCACGGGGCGGCTGCCCCAGCCCTGGGGTGTCCAAGGAAACTGGGAGGTGGTGCCCCATCCCTGGAGTGTCCAAGGAAACTGGGAGGTGGTGCCCCATTCCTGGGGTGTCCCAGGAAACTGGGAGGTGGTGCCCCATCCCTGGAGTGTCCCAGGAAACTGGGAGGTGGGTGCCCCATCCCTGGAGTGTCCAAGGCCAGGCTGGGAGGTGGGTGCCCCATCCCTGGAGTGTCCCAGGAAACTGGGAGGTGGGTGCCCCAT
>JAOXXN010000446.1:115982410-115993144 GCA_026770055.1 Myrmophylax atrothorax | reverse complement strand
GACAATCATGGAATCATTAGGGTTGGAAGAGACTTCTGGGCACTATCTAGTCCAATCCCCCTGCCAAGGCAGGGTCACCTGGGGCAGGTGACACAGGAACACATCCAGGTGGGTTTGGAATGTCCCCAGAGAGGGACACTTCATGAAACCCCTGAGCAGCCTTTTCTCATGGGTGAAAGAACACCTCCTTATCTCCCAGCACAAACTCCTCCCTCCTTGCTGTGAATAACCTGCACTCACACCACACTCAAACTCACAATCTCTGTGTCCTGTTCACCACCCACATCTCCTTCACACCAAACACTCACATCTGGATTGCTGCCAGATCTTCCAGATTCCTGACAGTAATTCTCCAAACTCTCCTGCTAAAGCACCTGCTTCTGAGTTTACTTATCTCAGCTTTATAAACTTCACCAGCTTTCACAATATTAGGCGAGGTCTATTAAAAGCCTGCCTGTAAATTCTTCGCTTCTGGAGTCAGAGAATCACAGGATCATTTAGGTTGGAAAAGATCTACAAGGTCATCAAGTCCAACCTTTGGCTGACCACCACCTTGTCGACAAGATCAGAGCACTGAGTGCCACACCCAGTTGCTTCTTGAACACCTCCAGGCATGAGGACTCCACCACTTCCCTGAGCAACTCCTTCCAATGCTTAACCACCTGGTTTTTGACATGTTTTCATATTTGCCCTTACCAGCCTCAGCTGATCTGAAATCCTTCTCCTTTCTTGCTCCTGCCTCCCCTGAAGACTCAGGGTTGGCCTATCCAGCTGACACCTCTCAATCCATGGAGCAGAAAGTGCTGATACCACGGGAATAGGCGACAAATTAAAGTTTAGGAAGAGATTTAGTCCTTCTTGCTCACACTGATCTCCCTTCTTTGGCCTCACAGCCACCCTAAAAACACAAACCTTCTGAAACATTTGGGAGTTAACACAAAGCTTATGTAACACCACAGTGATCACTCAGCTCTTCACAACCACCATTGCCCAGCTTACATCTGATCCTGACCCGGATTCAGACTTGAGGGCTGTTCCAACTGTCCTGTCTCTCACTCAAAGGCAGATGTGATAGGGAGCAGCAAGATTATTTCTTAAGAAGCTTTGCACGCCTTTGAGAAAGCTTAAAGTGATAGCGTGTCGAAATGGGCAAGTGACTCGCCAACAAAACAGGAATAGGTCTGGAAAAGTACAGCAAAATACACCTGGAATTATCTGTGCTGGTTTGTTGGGGGTTTTTTTCCATGGATTGGCCAAATGCCACGTTTCTCTGGCTTCAGAGTTCACTTTGCCTGAACTTTAATGGCAAGGGCATCTGCCAAATGTGCTTGTGGGCTTGCTGAGATGTTCGTGGAGGGCAAGTCAGAACTCCCTCCCTGCGAGGCCTCATGGCCAGATCTCAGTGACCCGGGATTGGCTGGTGCATCAAGGAATGAGGATGGCACCAGGTGACTAAGCCTGGTCAGGTAACACAGAAAGAATGCAAACTGCAAAAGAAACCTGCCAGCCGTTTGTGTGGGACAATTCCAAGTAAACTTTTGATGCAGCTGTGGATGTTCCCACAAGCAGGACCAAAAAATTCCACCAGACTGCTGTGGTTTCTTGAAGTAACTGTAGCAGGTGACAGCTACAACCTGTGTTCAGGCTCTCATCATTCTTAGGTGCACTTCTGGCACTAGAAGTTAAAGTAAATAGGTTTCTTTCTGGTAGGTCTAGATCAAATATTCTACACTTATAATCACAGAATCATTTAAGTTGGAAAAGCCCTCAAAGATCACTGAGTCCAAGAATGCCAAGGCCACCACTAAACCATGTCCCCAAGGGCCACATCCACATGGCTTTTAAATCCTCCAGGGATGGGGACTCCACCACTGCCCTGGGCAGCTGTGCCAGGGCTGGACAGCCCTTTGGGAGAAGAAATTGCTCCCAATATCCAACCTAAACCTACCCTGGCACAACATGTGGTGTTTTCCCTCATCTTATTGCTTGTCACTCAGGGAAAGAGCCCAACATTCACCAGGCTCCCCCCTCCTGTCAGGGAGTTGCAGAGAGCCAGAAGGTTCCCCCTGAGCCTCCTCCTCTCCAGGCTGAGCCTCCCCCAGCTCCCTCAGCCGCTCCCCATCAGATTTGTGTTCCAGACCCTGCACCAACTTAGAACTCTGCAGGTTGTTTTTATTACCTGCCAGAGCCCCATTGCTTTCTGGACTCTGAGACCTTCTCTGCTCTTCTGTCACTCCCAGTGCCACCCAGTGCAACCCAGTACAGAGGCTGGGGGTTTACTGGCACCCGTACACATGATTCCATAAGGCATCACAGCTGACTGCACCTGGCTAAAAAGTCTAAAAAAAGACAATTTTTTAAGAAGTAGAACTTCTTAACCTGGCTCTGGGACCTGCATCAGGGCTGTGGAGTAAGCAGATAAATTTTTTACAGATTTATGGCACCTCTGGTTTGCAGCAGTGCTGTGAGGTGGCTGATGGTAAAGGCACAGGCTGGGACATGGACAGCACCAGCCAGCACAGGCCCGGGCCTGCTGGCAGGATCAGACTCACCCACCACCACGCTGGCATCAGGCAGGTGAGCACAAACAGGTCACCTCTGCCCTCTGGGTGCAGAACATGAGCCAGCCTCCCCCAGCTGAGTAACATCCAGGTCTTCCTTCATGTGTCATCACCAGATCAAAGAAACATAGAATGGTTGAGGTTGGAAGGGACCTTAAATGATCATCTCATTCCAACCCCCTGCCATGGGCAGGGACACCTTCCATGATCCCAGGCTGCTCCAAGCCCTGTCCAATCTTGCCTTGAATACTACCAGGGATGGGGCAGCCACAGCTTCTCTGGGCAACCTGTGCCAATTCTTGACCATCACAGTCAATTTTTTCCTAGCAGCCAGTCTAAACCTCCCCTCCTTCAGCTTAAAGCCATTCCCCCTTGTCCTGTCACTCCAGGCCCTTGTCCAGTGTCCCTCTCCAGCTCTCTTGGAGCCCTTCTGGATGCTGGAAGGGGCTCTGAGTTCTCTCCAAAGCTTTCCCTTCTCCAGGCTATCCAACTTATCCATTGTCCAGATATCCAAGCCCTGCTCCTTCCAAGCACATTTTGGATGCTGAGTCCCATCTGCAGCCCAGCACATGGCACAGAGGGTGGGAGAAAAGCAGGGAGAGCTTGGGGAGCCTGCAGGGCTGAGGGTCTGTCCATCCCGGAGTTGTGGAGACACAAACCTAAGTGATAGTCACAGAACTATGGAATCCCAGAATGCTTTGGGTTGGAAGGGACCTGAGAGATCTTGTTTCAACTCCTTGCCATGGGCAGGGACACCTTCCACCAGCCCGGGTTGCTCCAAGCCTCATCCACCCTGGCCTTGGACACTTCCAGGGATGGGGCAGACACAACTTTTCTGGTTTTCAGAGTATCATATGGAAGAGACACACAAAGCCAAAAAGGAAAACTGAGGTTCTGACCCATCAAGTGACTTGCCTGGAATCACCTATTTAGCCTTTTGGACAGCACTGGGAACACAACTTTTGTCTCCTCGGTCCTCATACTGTGACTTACACTTCTTCATTAAAATAAAGGAGCAAAAAGTCTGACCCAAGTGCCTTGTTTCTGGGTGAGCTGCCCTGAGAGAGGCAGGGGAGGATTTGCTGTGCCATCTCCAGAGCCCACCCCTCCTGCTGAGCCCTTAAGTACAGGCAGGATTCCTCTCACGCAATCCAGGGCACCAACATCAGTGGAAACACCTCAAAAAGTGAGGCAACAAACTCGACTGCTGTGCCCTGCAGGAGGAGGGACACTGAGGGGAGCACTGGTGAACCACAGGCCTGCAGGATGGCAACAATTTTGAGAGGTTTCGGAGACAGGCAACAGAAGGATTGAGCGGTTGGTGAGATGAAGGAGGGAGAAAACAAAATATTGGAAGCACTAAATATACATTGCTTGGCCAACTAATGCCCCAGGGAAAATAAAAGAGCTGGCAGGAAGGAGGGAGCCAAGAGCCAAGGAAGAAGGAGGATCTCCATTGTTAAGAGCTCTCAGCCCTTGTAAGTGAACAATGAGCAATGGCTCTGTGTAGTGAGCCAGGAGACAAGTCAGGCTGAAGGGGAGCTGAGGAGGGTGGGCACTACACACAGGGATGAAATCAGGACCTCTCTGAAACATTTCTGGCACCAGCTGCACCTGGGGCTTGGTTTTCTCCTGTGCTTTTCATTCTCTACCTGGTCAAAAATGTTAAGGGGCTAATTCTCCTTCCCAGGCATGCAGAGGAACAGCTTAATGCAGAGCAAGGGGGTAAAAATAGATGTGATGGGATAAAACTGAGGAAAGGGCAAGTGAGGTCATTTAGATTGGAATAATCTTCAAGTGAAGTAGCAAAGGCCCCTCCCAGAGGTTACTAAAACTAGACTGGGTGGGGAAAAAAAGCTTGTTTCCCTTTTTCTTTTTTCTTTTTTTTTTTTAAAGGAAGAGTAGGCTTTGGGGTAAAAAGGAAGAGATTAAGAGATCAATTGCTTATCTCTCCAAATTTTTTTAATATATTAAAACCACCTAAGCCTTATAAATGCCATTTTATACTTTGTCTCCCATGTACATTAATGGACACAAATTAATAGTGACAATTGACAGCAAGAAAACTCATCTATTGGCCAGTTGTTCATGTTTCTCCAAAGCACAAGAAGACAACCATGACTACAAGGAAATTAATTAAAAGAGATGAGAAAGAGACTTACTGAAGCTCCCAAGGAGAGCCAAGGGAGATTCAGTGAAGCAGGAGGGGGAAAAAATGCCCACAAGCAAAAAAACCAACAAGAGATGGAAACATTATCTTGTGCCCTCAGTTGCTGTAAGGAGCAATTTGGGGAAGGAGAAGATAAATACCAATCAATCATAGTCACAACCAGTAATTCTTAGTGATTACAGACAGGCCAAGAACTTGCTGGAGTTTCAGATATTCAAAAGCACATACAAATCTTGATCCAAACCCTAGAAGAAGAGTCACAGGGATGCAAAAATTCCCAGGTCAGGGCTCTGGCCACTGGAAAATATTCCTCCATAGCAGACAGATGGAACCAGGTGGGGTTTTAGCAGAGACAACTGTGTATTTCCAGGCTCCTCTCTTCAGAGGCTCAGGGGGATGCTGACCTGTGGCCTCCTGGTGAATTTATCAGTATTTGCCTTCCCTCCTCTATTAATTCAGCCCCTACAGATATTTGGTCCTGACATGAGTCTCCATACGATGTATAAAGACCATAAATGAAAGAGCAGGAGCTACAGGGTGGAATTCAATGCCACGTTCCACTCAAGGGTCACATTTGACTATCTAAGTGACCCTTCTGTCATCAACTCTATGAACTTCTCTTCAGCCTAAGAAATGAATTCATTTTTTGATAGTAATTCACTGAAGGACTGTCAAGGGTTAAGGACCTGAGGCTTGTGTTAGCAAAGAAACACAAGGCCCCCCTTTTAGCCTGTGCTTAGAGAGACTGAGGGGCTGCCAACAAAAGAAAAAGAGAGGGGAAAAACCAGGCCTTGTGGTTGTTCAGATCTTACAGAGAAAATCAGAGTAGAAGCTCTGGGTCAGTCTTCAACTGGGGTTGTGGTGACAGTCACATCTCTCCCATCAGGGACCAGTGTTGGAGCAAGCCTGGGACCAGTCTGGCTCCCTGCCTGCTTAGAATGGACAGGAGTCCCCTCTCCCTGCACAGGAACACAGATCTGCTTATGGGATTGAGCCACTCAATCTCCTGCTGGCCCTAAATAGCAGCCACTTAAATAGATTTTGAGTGGCCACAGCAAGTTACATCAGGAAAACTGGAATCCAGCTCTGGTCAGAAAAGAGACCTGTTTGCTTGGGAAATGCCTCAGTAGGAGTGGACCCAGAGCCTACTGCAAAAGGCTTTCAGGAAAACACAAACACAGCCCTTGGAAACCTTCCAGGGATAACATCTGCCTTGCTCAACACAGCAAAGTACAGCCACCAGCTATGTCTTGTTCCCATCAGCAAACTTCCCCATGACTCCTATTGATCACAGGCATTTATTTCTGCCATGTGACCATCAACACCTCGATTTCCCAGTTAGAAACGAAGGGAAAAGAATGGCAGAGCTACTGAAAAAAACACAACCAATGACCAGACCTCCTGCCAGTCCTCCACGCTCCAGTACCTCCCTTGACACTCCTTTTCCCAGTATCGATTTAAAGGTTTACAGAGGGACAGAGAGAGGCAGATTCCACTCACCACAGCAAAGGTAATCCAGGTACATCGCTTTGCCCAGGTCAATAATCCATCCCAGGTCAGGCCTTCCTTGAGCACTGACAGTGGAGACCAAAAGCCAAGCAGAGGTTGATGTTCCTCACCCTGTAGGTGAAGGATGGAACAGTTCTGCTCACTCCCTGCTGCACAGGGAGATGGGCCCCCACCTCCCTTCCTAAAACTTTACATCTCTCCCCTCCTTGCAGCCTTCCCCTCTGCCAGGTGCTCCCGTGCTCCACCGCTTCTCCAAGAAACAAAGCAAGGAGGCTCCTGTGCCCAGGGGAGCTGCTGGCAATGGGATTAGGATGAGCAGAAAGGAGCTTAGAGCTGGGCACCATCTGCGGTGATGATGATTAACTAATGAGGGCTTAAAGACTGTTTTTTCCCCCCTCTTGTTCCTCCTGCAGGTCTGACGACAGAGAATTTTGCATCACTGTTTGCATCGTGGTCTCTGCTGCTTGCCCAGCCTGACCCAGTGCCTTCTGCTCCTCCTCTGTACAGGAATTCCAGCCAGGAGCTGGAGCACAGGGAAAAAGCTGGCTGCTGGTGGCCAAGGAGCCTTTTCTGATCACAAAGGCCATGTTTTAAGTCTTCAGCCTCTGCTGTGCAGTAATTCAATCAGATTAAATCATTGCAAAACCTCTTCCAGCCAGAAAAAAAGCCCTCACAGATGACAGAAAGGAGAACCGAGAACCCAGAACAAAGTTTCACATATCCCATCAGGGGATCTTTAAGTCCACATATAAAGGATAAGGAATGGCAAAAATCACAACCCCAGAGAGGTGAAGGAAAATGTTATTCCTTCTTCATCAGCTGGAAAAGAGGCATCTTCAAATGCTGGTATTTTTTCTACAGTCAGATCAGGGGCAGATCCCAAATGTCCTAATGCTGAGTTGACACCCTCACCCCAAACCAGGTCTCCTGCTTCCTTATGCAAAAACACTGCAAAACTGATGTCCTCTGTGGAGCCTGTCAACGCTCATTCACCACCAAACTTTCCAGTTCAGGCTCCAAACCCATTTCCTCATCCAGGTTTCCTTTGGATTGAACTAAGAGCATATGGAGATGGAAGTGCATGGCAGAGTGTTGCCCCAAACTTGTGCTGGGACACAGCATGGGTGGAAATACCTGGCCAAATGTAGGTGTCTACACTACAGACCCTGTGTCAGCAGCCTTAGGTCCCTGCTCAGCATGTTCCTTGGGACACAAATCCTCACATCCTATGGCTGATATCCAACAGATTGGCTGATCCACCCTCAAGAATGCCTTGGGCTCTCCAGGGAAAAAGTGAAGTGTGAGATGTTACCTCAGATACTGACCTCTGCCTCGTAGAAATCAGGAATTACATGAGGTGGTTGCCCACTCTCATCCTGCTCAGTCACATATTGCACATGAAGATAAACATTTTTGAAATCTTTCTGTATCCTAAAGTGAAAACCAGCAGAATAACTATCATAGAATGCTAGAATGGTTTGGGTTGGAAGGGACCTTAAAGACCATCTTCCTCCAACCTCCAGTCACAGACAGGGACACCTTCCACTCTCCCACGTTGCTCCAAGCCATGTAATGATTGCTACTATTCCTTTGGTGTTGATTAGGAATCCTAATTGCAAATAAGTTTTCTGCTGTGTTTAACCAACAAAAACTTTGGTGATGCCTGTACTTTTCTCCTCAGTGTGGAGTACTCTGTTAACCAGGGCAGGTTCCTTCTCACCCCACCTTAGATGCAGATCAGCTTCAGCCCAGCAGGGTGGGAGGCAGCAAATCTCCAAGAGGGGTTCCATGCTCTGGGACAACTGAGCCTAAAGACACCCTACAGAGGCCTGTGAAATAAGTTGGGTTTGTGCTGAAATTGTCCTGCCCGCCCTTGGAAGTTGGGATACTTTTATTTTCTTTTGGGGAGGGAAAAATGAGGAGATAAAACTGCCCATTTTGGAATTTCCCCCAGGGGAAGATGGACACCTCTGGGATCTTTGCTTTAGAATGAGCTGAACCCTTTTCCAGGCTCTGATGCCCATGTCTCATGTAGGAGGAACAACATCCTATGCAAAGCACAGTAGAAGCATAAAGAGTTCAATGTCTGAGTTTCCACAATGACTCCTATCACCCCACAGGAGTTGTGGCCATAAATAACAAGTCCCAGAAATGATTACTTACTTTCAGGAGCTTCTGTTTCTCCTACATGAAAGGAAACAGGGAGAGACCTCAGACAGCTCTGAAACACCCTGCAAGCAACTATTGCCCCATGGAGGCCAGACCTGAGGCTGTTTGCAATGTATTATTCAACAGCTGTAACTGGAGAAAAACTTAATTATACATGATTTGCCCAGAATAATGTTCCAAAAGACAAGACCACATGAACAGCAGGGTAAAAAGATTTTCCCCTTTGTGTGTTGTCCTCCCTCTTCCCTCCTCCCCCTGTCCCCTCTGAGACTGAAATCACGTTGGCAGCTGATTTCAGCCCTGTGTGAGAATCCTCCACGTTTCAGGCTGTGACTTCAGGCAGGTGTCATGGCAAATCTCCCGAGGGATTGTTTGCTGTTCATCATCAGGAGAGGGGAATCTCTCCAGCTTTACCTTGTGCAGTGGCTTCAGCACTTAAAGCTGCACATGATCAGCTTGACCTCACGCTGCTGTTGTTGGCTGGGGCTTTTTAACAGAAGAAGATTACACAGAGTTGCTCAGAGTGGAATTTCCAGCACTTTTCTCCTCCAAGATTATCTTAATAATTAATTGTTTATTACAATAATTGCATTTTGGCAGCCTCTCTGGTCTATTTTACCTGTAAATCCCCATGTGACTTCAAGGCATTAATGAAAACAGACTCACCCTCAGAGGTGGCTGAGGATTTTTTTTTATTTTTATTAAGTGTTAAGGGAGAGTGCAGGAGGAAAAAGACATTTTGGAAAATGTGTTAGGCTTGGGAAAACTCCTGCTGGGAACATGGCTCAAACTCAAGGCTGAACCCTAGTCAAATCTACAGGGGGGAGAAAACACCCAGGGTGGAAAACTATTAATCCACATTCAAGCCTTTGTCATAAATGAAAGCTGTAGGTCCCAAGTCCACACCACAGGGGCTGTCCTGACTCTGTTTCCTCCCCAAATAAAGAGTTGTGTGAGGTCTTGAGCCCCAAAGCAGGGATGATCCTCTGCCTGGGGAGTGAAAGGCAGATGAAACAGCACCTGGAACCTGACACAGCAGCAGCTCATGCAGCAAACCCAGGGCTCCCCTTTTCTAATCCCCCTCCATTAATAAACACCTATTGCCCCTCAGTGAGAAATTTAGAAGAAGATAGAAGAAATTTGCTGGCTGACAGACAGGGAGAACCCTCCTTTGCCTCCCATAAAGCCCTCCTTACATTTGGGTATTATCAACACCTGTTTCTGATCCATTCTTTAAAGATTTTATGCTTAACAGCTGAGATTGTCAGGGGGGTCAGGTCTCACTCAGAAAAACTGAGCCCAGCACAACTGGAGTCACTGTGGGCAAATCACTTACTCCCTGCTCACAAAGGAAGAAAAGGCAGCACCTCCTTTTCCAGGAGCTGCTTGGCTTCTTCCCATGTTTTCCTCTCCTGAATAAGGCCTCATGTTCTCTCTATAGTTATCTAACATACAGGGAAAGGATCTCAGCCCCCCTCAGACATATTCAAGAGCTATTCCTCAAGAGGTAATTGTGCTGCCCAGGAGAACACAATGAGCTTAGACCTGCCTGTCTCAGTCACCAGTTCCTGCTCTCTATCAAAATAATTCCCAGAACTGATGGAGTTCATCACCCCACCGAGTGTTTGGTGATACGTCACCGCTGTACCATTTTAAGCAGGACTGGTTTGCTCAGATGAGTCCAACAGTGGATGACCAACTTCCAGGACTATGACGCCTGGGTGTTATCAAGACTGGCTGATCCAGGTGAAGACATTCCTGCTTATTGCAGGGGGTTGAACTAGATGACCTTTAAAGGTCTCTTTCAATCTGAACCACTCCGTGATTCTCTTCTCCAAACTGTATAAGGGAGGTCTAGAAACTGGGGAAAAATAGCTGCAGGCACCTCTCTGGGAGCTACAACAGATTCCCCTTTCCCACTGAGACTGAATTTATTTCTTGGCCCAATCTCTCCTCCTGCCTCACCAAACACACCTCAAGAAAGCCCTTTGTTTGCTCTGGAGTTTCGTAAAACTAGAGACACCTGAAAACCAACCAAGCCTGGAAAGCGTGTCCTGTTCTGAAATTCAGCTGTAAAAATGCATTGAGCTACAGGGGTCAGGGAATAAAAGGTGGTCAGGCACGGGTGGTCATGGCACCATCCCTGCCAAAGCTCAAGAAACATTTGGACAATGCTCTCAGGCACAATGGTGGGATTGTTGGGATGTCCTGTGCAAGGCCAGGAGTAGGACTTTGAAGATCATAGAATCATAGAATCATAGAATGGATTGGGTTGGAAAAGCCCTCCGAGATCATCAAGTCCAACCCTTGGGCCAACTCCAGTCC